>CM022479.1:2084924-2117579 GCA_011952105.1 Coreoperca whiteheadi
TGTGTGTGGGTGGGTGGGTGGGTGTGTGTTTGTGTGTGTGTAGCACACGGCCAGCTACATCACAGGCTGACAGAGCCCTTTCCTTTTATAGCTGCCCCCTGAGTAACCAGCCCAGAAAAGGGAAGAGGACAGGGGACGGACACCGTGTCACATTCTCACACATACACACACCTGCTCGGTAAGACACACACATACATGTAACACACTCCGAACACAAAACGTACGCGGCTGTGCACATGTCACACACAATCAGCAGTGCACCGGCACACACAACCACGGAACTACAGCTCATGTGCACACAGAAGCTCAAAGGCGCACACATGTATAGGACAATTTTAATGCATATAAACACATAGCAACAAAGTATACTGTACCTTGTTGGTATGACACACACTCACACACACACACACACACACACACACACACACAAAGGCCAGCCACATTCATGTGCTCATAACAATAAAGGTGATCTCTGCTCTGCATTAAGCTGAGATATACAGTTCCTCTTCATGCTGCTGATCTACATGTTTTCTAATTAACAACAATAATTCCTACCTCTCCTCTATTTACTGCTGTGGTAATAGGGGATATCATGACAGGTATTAACCCAATTATCATGAGAATTATAGCCTCCTCCATGCCCTAGCTGTGTTCCAGTGTGAAACAGTAACCATCACCATCCATCCTGCCTCGATAACAAAGCCCATTAGGAGCCTCACAGCCACGGTTATGGCCCAGTGGATGTTTGCATGAGAGGAATTAAGCTTTATCTAAATAGCTCATGTTGAGTTTAGAAGTATCCAACTTTTATAAGGTGTTTCGGTCTTTCATTATGCCTAAATAAACCAACAGAGTAATGTGAGAAGACCTCATCTGGACTAGTGGGAACACCAGTGACACCATCTCACGCCAGTGTAGTCACAGTGGCTGGCAGCCTTGTTGGTTAATGGGATAAAACAAATAATGGTCTCATTACCGATCAACCTCCCTGTTCTCAGTGCTGCACTGCTGTACTTTTATGACACTATCTTAACTATACAAACGTGCTCAATGACTCCGCTGAAACGGTGCAGGCTCACTTTATTCTAGTTTCAGACAGAGGTCTTCGGTACATGAACCAATTCATTTTTACCACCGAATCTTTCAGGTGAACTGAGCATACTGGATCACCAGCGTCATTGACCAAATCAGCAACTTTTTTCCTCGTGGTGACTAAAAGTGCCGTTGTCAGCTCAGCCGCGACGTACAGTGTGTTACAGAAACATCATGACGTGACAACTCCGTTGCAGGTAGACGGTTGGTAGGAGTTTAACCTTAAAGGGTCACTAATTTTACACATCAGTCAGTAGGCTATTCTTATCATGACGCGTACCACGCATCCGCCCGGGAATATAGTTCCATTATGTCTTTCTAAGTTTAAAGATTTAACACGAACAGTACAAACTGGAGGTGTGGGGTATGAAAGAAGTGGGCACCGGGGCTCTAATTGGAGATGCTATCGACTGTAAAACATTGTGAGCTGGTTCAATTTAAAAACATAAATGTCCAGCTCACCTGGTAGCACCAAGTACTAAGACTTAGTCCTTACAGCAGCGGCCCGGGTTTGATTCCAGCCCGGGGCCCTTTGCTGCATGTCATCCCCCCTCGCTCTCTGTCTTCAGCTGTCCCTATCTAACAAAGGCAACCCAACTCCAGAGTATGAAAAGCTAAAGTTGTGAACTGAAAGCCACCTCACACTCTTGAGACTCATGGGCTTCCTGTGTGCCTCCCCTCGGGGGTTTGATGCATGAAGTGGCCTGTATAGTGCATGACAACATTAGTAAGAACAGTATCAATCTGGCCTCTCCAACACATGAGCAGTGATCTACTATAACATGTGGATGAAGCGACACCGAGGGAGAGGCAGCGAGAGCGGAAGCATGTGAAGGATCTGATTGTTAAGAGAGGATGGATTTTTAGAGGGGAAAGTCAATTACGGCTCACAAAGCACTTGGTTAAAATATCAAGGTCGCCATACGGTGATATGCCCTGTATCCGTGCTGTGTCAGAATGCCATTTTTCATCACTTTGTGCCTCTGCTGGAGGTCAAACCCATTTGGGCTTCATTTATTAACCCTAAAGTGCTGCTGCTGGCAGGAGCTGGGCTCTCGGCGCTGAGGGGCTGGGGAGCAAAGCAGAGGTCACCCACAGGGAGAGGAAGCAGTGTACCGGTGCATATGTGTGCAGCAGTGGGCGGATGTGAATGTGTCTATGTATGCGCGTGCACATGTAAGTGATACACCATCCATCCATCTAATAGAGTAACACTTACGGGCACAGCGTGATGGACTGAAGGGACACTGAAATCCACACAAACTCAATCTGCGCTTATTGTCAATAAACATTAGAGAGATCATCAAGGAAAAGCAGGGGACGGTTGTTTTTATCGCAATAATGACACAGTGCTTTAGGAGATTAAAAATCAATGGAGCCCAGCAGCTCGCTGAGACACTTACTTTAGATGTACAGTGTCCACATGTCCTTTCCATTCCAGCCACAGGGGTCAGAGGTGAAGGTAACGCTATTGCTCTGTCAACAAGGAGCAATGTTTCTTTGTTGGAGGACTGAACAGATGAGTTCTTTTCAAGACTGCATGAATCGATTTTGGAGAAACTAAATACTGTGTAACATTGTTCCAAATCCGTAACATGCATTAAGAAGATCTTGTCCTTGCAGCGTCAGTTTGCCGTGAACTTTAGCCATCTACTATCCTGACACACTTGAAAGGTCAATGGATTTCACAAGTCTGCAGGGGCTAAATCTAAATTAAGAAGTATAGAGTTGGGAAGTGGAAGTGTGCTGGTTCCCGGAAGTGTGGGCTTACAGAATGGGGAAAAACAATATCCTCAATGTTATTTAACACAGAAACATGGGACTCTGCCAGATAGTGTAAAGATCCTGTAGGCTTATTATGGCCACCAGTTTTAATTATTTCTGAGAAATCACGTTTTGTCCGTCATTTTGGCATCGCAGACAGGTGTAAATGCTACAATACCCATGAGCCCATGGAGTCAAAGCCAGAGGCGCAAATCCGAACGGTAGGGAATTCAAACCGCTCTGTCGTTGAAGTTGTCGACAAAAAAATGGCAGCGTCCCTGCTGAGCTTTATCAAAACGGACCCAAAATTTTAAAGGGAATTGATTTAAGATGGGGGTGCACGGTGGCAGAGCGGTTAGCGCCCCTGCCTCCCAATAAGGAGATCGTGGGTTCGAATCCCGGACCAGACCACGACCTCCCTGGGTGGAGTCTGCATGTCCTCCCCGTGTTATCGTGGGTTTTCTCCGGGTTCTCCGGTTTCCTCCCACCGTCCAAAGACATGCATTGGGTTAATTGGTGACTCTAAATTGTCCCTAGTGGATGAATGTGTGCGTGAATGGTTGTCTGTCTATGTGTCAGCCCTGCGACGAGTTGGCCACTGTCCAGGGTGTACCCCGCCTAAGGCCCGAAGCCACTGGGATAGGCTCCAGCCACCCGCGACCCCGAACGGGAACAAGCGGCAGAAAATGACTGACTGACTGATTTAAGATGCAGATTGTGTTCTCAGTTTTCTCAACAGCGTAACCTGTATAAAGAGCCTTTTCTGTCAAATCTAACAGTATCGCCGTTTGCTGAAGGTCTATCAGTAACCCGGAGGTTTTGATTGTGTCACACAGCCCACTATCCCCCGGGATTATGTTCATGTTGGACGATTCCACCTCTCAGAATTCACGTCCAATGCCCGACATTATGTGCCAGTGCAGGAAGTAGTGCGGCCTTTAAAGAGGAGGCTGTGGGTGGTGCATAGGCCTGTAGTGAGTCAGACTTTCACACACGAGACTGGAGATTGAATCCCAGTACAGTTAACGTTTGCTTGTTTCATTCACCATAACCACGATCTTCCAAGGTGTTATTTAGGTTTGCCTAGCCCTAACCATTCCTTGAAGTGAGACAATGTAACTTTTCAAAGAAGACCATAACTACACCGTAATTGCCATGTGCAGACATTGTAGAAAGTGAGAATTTTCATAACTTTGCGTTTTGCTGAATTGTCCAGAATCCACCATTTTGTCTGGCATTAGGGTTGGTATTACACAGCGTTATGATCTTGGCAGATGGAGTTTACCCAGTTGTCATGGGACTGAAGATGTTCAAGGACAAACCAAAATTAAAGGTGCAGCTACTCTTTTGATTTGGCTTTTCGCTTTCCGTCTACCTTTTAAGTGTTGCTAAAAGTCTCCATTAAAAACTAGATCAAGTAACAATACATCTCTCAGGCAAGGTGACAGCTGCGGCATAGAGTGACCCGCCCTCTTGTTAAAAGGCGAGGAAGACACTATTACAGAGCCACTATACGATGCAGGATTTACATAACTGTCTGGTGCAAGCACACAGGGCCCTAGAGGTCCGACAGGTTGTCAATGACAAACAATGTTAAGATGATATGTAGCAGATTGACACAGACTTAAAACAGGTCCAGGTGGATGTACAAGCACAGTAGCAGAGTCACATGCTGCGTGAAAATACTCTTTACTTTTCACGGGCAGGCTGCAGGGCCTTTTCCTATTGTGTCGCCTTCCTCTGGAGTAACCTCATCACTGACATCGGACAGTCTCACTCTGCTGAGGCCTTTAAATTAAACTTTAAAACTAATCTTTTCACCCTAACTTTCAGTTAGTTGCTTATTCATTGATTACTTCAGGCCACGTACCTGTTACCATTATCCTCCCTGCAGATCGGTCTCAGTCTCAGTGAATCTATCAAGCCTAGTACTTATAGTCTGTTTGTCCTGCCGACGAGAATAAACTTTCTCAAAACCACTGCCTCTCTCTAACCCTCTGTTTATTTGTTGTCCGACAAGCACATAAGTGTCCAAAATATGTGCATGTCTCTCTCTCTCTCGCTAGATAAAAAGTTAAGCAGTCACCAAAGCGACAACAATTCATCCGGTGTGGGGGAACGAATGCGTGTACCAAATTTCATAGCAATCAATCCAATAAATATACATTAACAGACATTGCACTCAAACCACAAATGTGAACGCCATTGTGGAGCTAGAGGAAAAGTCAATAGATCCCCAAAGTCATTAGGATACATTGTTTGGGAACCATGAAATGTCGGCACAAAATGTGCCGCCAATCCAATTTGTGGATGGTGAGATATTTCACCGGGTAAGTGAACACTTTGGCTGGTTGGTGGCTCTAGAGGAAAAGTGGGGATCAGCAAAGGCAATGGGATTTATCGTCTGGGGACCATGAATGCCTGTACAACGTTTCAGGGCAATCCATCTGATACTGTGGCATTCCGGTTACCAGCAACATGACTATGAAACATACAGCAAAAAATGGAAAGGCTAAAACACTGATGGCCTGTTTTAAAACTTGCCCGAAATGATTACAAAGCCCCCAAATTAACCTTTTAAAAACTTACCCTACATGTTTGCTATTTTATTTAATGAACC
Organism: Coreoperca whiteheadi; assembly: GCA_011952105.1. Taxonomy (NCBI): domain Eukaryota; kingdom Metazoa; phylum Chordata; class Actinopteri; order Centrarchiformes; family Sinipercidae; genus Coreoperca; species Coreoperca whiteheadi. The sequence continues at coordinate 2,090,401 of CM022479.1, forward strand.
TGTTCTGCTTTCATTAACATTTACAACAAAAGTGATTAAGATAATGGCGGCTGATTTAGAATCATCTGCCAGGGGAAAGCATGGCCAAATAAGGTAAATGTCCTTGGATGTAACAAATCAGGAAAGTAGCTGTTTGGTCTTTTGGGTCCATTGTGTTGAGTGTTGGCATGTTTGATTCATGTTCTGCTGGTCCTTGTTGTCCTATTGAAAGTGAGCACATTGTGAAGGGCTGTGATTGATCTGTCCATATACTGTACCTTCTGCTTTAGTGGAGTGGTACTTAGATTGTGTGCGTCTGAGTGTGTGCAAGATTGCGTGCATGTTTGTGCATGCCTTCACGTGTCCCCCTGCACTCTCCAATTCTGACTTGTGGGTATGAAGTGGTCTGAAACGAACAGAGCCCATTAACACCGTTCTCTCTAAAGGTGATCCGGTGCTGACTCAGGTTCTGAGAAGGCGGAAGTGATTCTTGAAGGACAGTCTGCCGATGATGAAGTCCCCCTTTGCAGCCCCCCAACCCCTTGAGTGAGGGATTGCGGGATTGGCACTTCAACCCCACCCCTGCCCCCTCACAAAAGGGAACCGATCAGCATAGGGGAATAAACTGCTGATCTAAGACAAAAAATCCAGAAGAACCCCCTTGGGGGTCAAGGAGAAGAGAAACGCAAAGAGAGAGGTGTAATGATTTAACTCATAGCACTTTTTTACGAGAGAAAGAGAGGCCAAAGGAATGAGAGTGGGGAAATATGAGTCTTAGGGAGCAAAAAGAAGACAAAAATAGCCAGGAAGATAGATGAGTGTTTGAACAAGATAAGAGGAGATAGAGAGTGATGTGTATGAGCAAGAAATACTCTGATATTATCCCACACCCTCTCTTTTTTGACAGTTTTTCAGTGATAAGAGGTGATAGCCGGGGTCTTAAAGGTGCTGGCTTGAAATAGAGATTGAGAAAGAAAGAGAGAAAAAGGGATGTGGAGAGAGAGAGAGAGACTCAGATTAAATGGAAAGGGGATGGTGACATCACTTAGGAGATGAAACCAACCAATGAATAGTATGCCCTTCAGGCATGGGAACATATTGTCACACTCACACACACACACAGTTGGACTAGTATTATCACACACTCTCTACATGTTTTACCTGGATACCGAATAATCTGATCACAACTTTTCATTGACACCACACCTCTATACTATCATCACATCTCATTCTGCGTGTGCACTATGTGAAGCCATAAGGTAAAGGCTGTCACTTTTTCAAACAAGATCACAGGCTCTATTTGTGGCGCAGATCGCAGCGAAGTGCCGCCTGCCCAGCGCATCGGGGGGTGCCCAACTCACTTTTGGCAATTGTGTGGCCAGGTTCGCTTGGCACACCTGTGGCGCACCTGGATACGGGGTGGGACCACCAAGAATACATTGTCATACAGCATCGGTGGCCGTGTTAGAGGCTGAGACAATCGTGCCAATCAGTCGATCACAGTTTGGGAATCCTGTGGAGAGTTTTCCTCAGAGGAAGATTATTGTTGTTGGACATGTTGAATGTCCTATGGCGGTCATGTTTTCTGTGCCTAACAAATTTTATTTGTCATCACAATCATGCATACGATAACCATCTGGAGTTCCACTTACAGATACCACCGTTTTCTTTAATTTCTGAAATTCTTTTTAAAGTTTATTTCAGTTAGATTTGACTCTTTTACATCCAAAAATAATGGCTGACAATCCGGGAACAAAATAAAACTGGTTTCAGGGAAGACCACTGTACAATTTAACCCAAACTGTCTCAGTCGCACTTCATTTTACGGTACAATAATTAGACGTAATAAGCCGCACTTTGTATCAAAGACCGAAACTAGAAATAATATGTTCTTTATTAGATGGTAAACAAACACAGTTATACCCTAATTAGACACCACACACCCAATTATGTTGTAATTAGAAACCGCATATAATATAATAATGTATTAGACCCAAGATATATACTATACTTAGACACTATTAAACCAAATAGGAGATCATAATACAATCACAATAAAAGTGGATAACAAGCAAAACATGAATAAAAGGGTTTGCGTGACCACCTTAGTTTAGCATGTTAGCATCCTGACATTTACTAACTGATCGGAATAGCATGATTTTTGCAGGTATTTGGTCATAAACTTAAGAATTAGACAATTTAAAAAGTGTACCTGATGATGGCACTCGATGAAAGTGGCAGGGATTGTCACAGTTGTTATAGCTCATCCTCTGGGCTCCAAGAACGTCTGAACCAAATTCCATGGAAATCCATCCAATAGTGGTTTACGATTCTCATTCCAAAATGGTGAACCGACCAACCGACTGGCAGAATGAATCTTTCAAAGCACCCAACGATGTAAGGCAGTGGATTGAGCCATGATAGGTCTGAAAGACAGAATGACAGGATCGCACATTTTAAACATATTTAATGCACAGAATCCCAGGAACAATTGGCTCGAGAGAATGTGGGCAGAAAGATCATTGATCAGAATTAGAAAATGTGGACTGACAGCGCAGGAAAGCAGGAGGGGAAACTTAATATGTTCCTTATTGAACTTTTGCCAAAGCTGCATTAGACATGTTACTGACAGCCTGTATATAGTTTTCATTTGATGCAGAAAGAGTCAGTTGTTATTGATGCTGCGGTAACACTTGCTACAGTGGTTTCTTCTTCGATGACGAAGTGGAAGCTGCTGGAGTCCTTCAGTGTGACAAAGCTCAGAAAGAGTCATGATGTTTCTACCCCATGGGAGATACTTAGCACATAGCTTACTCTGGCTGAAAACCAATGGCGACGTGAGCCAGACAACTGGAGGCCATAGAAAAGTGTAAATGAGCCCACTTTCAGAGTCCAGATTGCATTTTAATACAGATGGGATCATGCATTACCCTTATCGCTACAAATGAATTGTACCAAATCCCCATTAGACATACTGAATCCTGGCAAGGATATTTCTTCGCCCCAATGTATATTTACATTATCCTAATAGTTGAAGCCACAATCCACAGTGTTTTCATTCACCCCAGCTGACAGGCAGGGACACAGATGTACTTTAGATGAATTTGTGGTTGTGGAATTTTGGTGGACCTGATGTTATACTGACCCATGAAAAACCTACCCAAACCCAATCTGAAAGGGATCTGAGGACAGTCAACTTTTCTGCCGGACAACCTTGGCCTTTCGACACAGAGATAAAGTGGTTCTGAATGTGTCCTAACAGTGTGGAGGTCAGGGCGTTGGGATGGCTGTGTAGCATGCCTGACTTGCATGCAGGAGACTGGAGTACATGTCCTGTCAAAGACCTGCAATCAAGGTTTGACTTTTTTATTAACCGTAACCACAATCTTCCCTAACCTAAACCTTTTAATTTAGTTGCCTAACCTTAAACTAATTTAATTGGCATAAACACAGTCCCTTTCCCTAACCATACCGTAGCTACCATGCGCAGAAATTGTAGAAAGAGAGAAGTTTAAGAACCTTGGCAACCTTGGGCTTTTCAGCATCATCCAATAATCAACTTCCTCGTGTGGTGATAATTATGGCTGCGAGTAACCCAACGATAATTTGTTCAACAAACCCAAATAGAGAGAGAACAGAAACGCTGGCAGCTGCAATTATGCTTCACTAATTAACAAGCAGCCATGGTTGGAAAAGAGCAGCAATACATGTCATGTCAATACATACAGAAAAACAGACCAATACAAGGCCCTCTATTATACTGATTAGAATTATTAGGCCTGGCCTGACTTGGGTTGAGTGGACCCATAAAGAGACCTCTGCATTGGACTAGTATTACCCGAGGACCTCAGGACCATCAGCTATGTAATACTAAAAACGTCAACCACAAAAGTGTTGCAGTAGGTGAGAGATTGGCAAATTTGAGCTACAAATGCTTAACTCCCAAGTTCAAGTCTGGACAGTAGCATGTGCTTTTGATCAATAATAATAATAATAATGATAATGATCTATAATCTATTGATCATAAAAAGCTTTTCGACACAGGCTACAGGTTTGATTGCATTTTAAATATACAGTATATATAAATAGCAGTAGGTCTACTGTTTCGCTGTGATTATGCATTTGGAATCTGAATAAAAGAAATGTACTTGTGAGAAGCACCTTATTGTGCTCATTAGAGCACGGTAGCAGCTATGAATAAAAGAAACTCATTGTATGTGTCCATGCTGAAGCGCTGTAATCTCTTTTTCTGAACGACGCCAGAGAATGTAAATATAGAGATCAGTGAAGGAAGACATGTTGGAGACAACCGCAGAGCCCACTGACTGAAACACTTTAGAACGCTGTGGGACTGCGATCCCTGTTGCTAGTTGTCATCTTTCTGGAACCAGTGTCACAAAATAGCAGTTTGGAACAATATCAGCTAAATCAGCCAGCAAGATAGTAATCAGCCCTGGACTTCATTCAGCCAGTGCCACAAGTGATTAGACTTGGGGCATTTCATGCTGTGCGCTACAAAGTGTTCCAAGCAGAGCCAGTTATTAGCAAGTCAAACTGCATTACAGCGGTCAAAATAATAATTTAGCTTTGCAAATGATCTTTTCTGACTTTTACATGACTTGACCGAGTAATATGGAACCTTGATTTGTGTAGATGCATTTGTAACAAATTATAAAAGCCCATGAATTGATGTGAATTTTAGTCATTTTATCACGTTATTTATTTGCTTAATGCATTTATGTGATTCTGAATTCAACAGCAGATTAATCACCTTTTAGAGGCGGTTCCTCCCCTTAATGTCAATAGCGGCATAAATAAACACATGGTAAACCTCTTGGGCTTATTCAGCCCCAATCGATTCCAAACGGCAACAGCCACTGTGGAGGCTTCTGATTCCTTCACTAAAGGTAATCTATCACTGTGAACATGACGCCAGCAATTGAATTTTGCAAAAGGGCATAAGAACATTAATATCTGGCTGTAAAACTTGTTTAGATGAAAAAGGAAATGGTGTCTTTCTTTACACCTCTCTGATTTCTGTCAGCATTGACTAATGTTAATGTTTGTAGCAAAGACCTTTTTTCCTGGAAACGATGTTAGGGTTATCTTATAATTGAGGAAACATTCACACCAGGATGATCCATTAGAGTAGAATGAGTACTGGCTACAGAGCAAACTTGTGACTTTGGGAGAGTTTTGTATCATGGGTTGTTTCCAGCTTGAACTCTAGACAAATACCCAACATATGTTGAAAGCAAATATCCCTTTATTTTCCACAGGCGTCGGCTGCCATACACATGTACTTTAAATGATAAGGGATCTTGTGATTCTTTTTGGTTGAAGGGTAAAATAAAAATAAAAAGAGATTAAATCCAAGCTCCTTGACTCTGAGCTTCTCTTGCAATGTTCTTCTCTCAAAAGGCTTTATTTTTAGTGACTTAACTGAATTTTCTGTCTCCATTCTAGCTAGCTTAATTAGACTCCGTCTGATACACAAGGCTCCTCCAACGCTACACTCAACAGCTCAATGTAGCGCATTTTCTATCTACATTTTATTGCAGATTATACTTTTTACTCACTAACTAGACGATATTTACTTTGCTAATTTAAAAATATTATATAGTTCAAAGTAATTCATTCTTATTCTAAGAAGGTCCAGGATGTGGGGAGAGAGAGGGGGCAGCACCGTAGCGCCCACTATTGGCCAGCCGCCACTGGCTATTTTACACTATAAGTTGCATTCTCATACCACACTTCAGTAAATGCGTTGCCATGTTAGACAGACCTCCTCCGAAATGATTTTGTTTACAGTGACTACTTTTTGCTGCGTCACTATATTTTGTTACACTTTTGCCACCCTTTTCGACATCTTGGGATACTTCACTTTCTTTACGAATGTTGAGACGAGAAGATACCGCTCTCACGTCTGTACGCCAAACATGAAGCTAGAAACCGCAGGCAATTAGCTTAGCAAAGACTGGACACTGGAAGCAGGGGGAAACAGCTAGCCTGGCTCTGTCCAAATGTTAAGAAAATGTGCTTACCTATACATCTAAAGCTCACTAAAAACAATATATCTTGTGTGTTTCACCTTTACAAAATGGGAACTATGTCTTGGCCAGGCAGTGACTTCTTGAATAAGCGTATTTCACAGATTCCACAAAATACATTTGCAGTTGGGTCCAATTCCAGCAGTTCTGGACTTGTCTGCAACACATAAACTACAACTGTACATTCACTGAGAACACACTTTTCCAAACTGCCAAACACTCCAACTCAGTCAGTGGTATTCCTCAATAAAGCATTGATTACCATCCTTCTGTGGTTTAACTTCACAATTTTCTTGCAGGTTTGATATTTTAAAGGGAACATAGAAAGGGTGTTTGGTCAGTTTTGTCATTTTGTAATGAAAATCTAGAAGGGAAATTCAGCAGAAACTACGCCAGAGTTCATACTGAAAACTAGATCTATATCTGATATTTGACACCACCTCGCCTCCTTAAGCTTGTTTCCTCCTTCCCCCTTCCTCTCTCTCTCTCTTTTCTTATTTCTGTTTTTCTTCTTTTTGCTTGTCTCTTCACTTAGTAGCTCTTGTAGACTAAACATTGGCATTTTTCTCAGGCCTGAGGTCTCTGATCAGAATATTCATAGACTATTGATTATTTCAGCCCAGGAAATGGAGACTGGCCCTCCACACTTCTTTGGTTTCACCCACCCCTTCCCCACAATCTTCTCTTAATGTGTCTGTGAAGGAAGAGAGAGCTTAAAGGTTAATTGATAGAAAGAAGTAATAGCTGAGAAAGAAGTGGATGAAGCTGGCAACAGGAGTTTATTAGGGGCTCAGCTGTCTACCAAGCTGATACTGTGTATGTGTGTGTGTGTGCGCCAATTTAAATTTTGGATTTTAGAGGTAAACAAAAAATGGTGACAGAGGTGGTGCAACAACTTACTTTGTTAACGTTAATGATTTGCAAAGAGAAGAAACAAAAGCAGAAGCACGAGTCTGGTGGAGGAAATGGTCGGGGAGACGCAGTCAACATGGGTTGTCAAGTCTTCAGAGAGAATGTAGTATGCTAGCTAAGTATGCTAGCTAACGTTACCATTGCTTGGCAACACCGTCAGCATCTTGTTGTAGAATTGTCTCTCTCATTGGCTGTTGTGGTCACGGACAGTAGTGACGTGATCATCCCAATTTGAAACCTAAAATATCAAACATGTTTGTGAGCAGATTGGGAGAGTTAAGATTGGATCCGTAAACCCCTGACATTACCAAATAATCCGCGCCAAACATTGGTCCCGACCAGGGCCTGAAATTAACTTTTTTGACCACCAGCCACTGTGACAGGTGGATTTAAAATTCCACCGGCCACAATGACTACTTACCAGCCATTTTCTTTGGGGGGGGGGGGGGTTGCATCATAAAGGTGAAAAACAGGAATTGCACAAACATTGTTCTTTAACTGCTGCTAATCCACAAATAAAAATGTCTTCCCACCACCATGTTTAAAGTTTATGGCACGCCCATCTCGGGAATTTGGGTATCAAAATTATTTCTGAACTTCCCAGTGGTTAACACGACATCAGAGGGCTCGTATTTCCAACAATTCCGATAGCACGTAAAGGCAGCATTAGTCACGTAGCCAGGTCCTGGCGGCTGTTAGTTTCAGCAGAACTAAAATATTATTGTTACTAATGGTGAAGTTACCAGGTACCGGGCATTTTCTCACCGGTTCCTAACTCCCAATGCACACGCACACACATCTGTACACACACACACGTCTGTACATGCTGAAATCCAACGAAATAGCGGACTTCGTTGAAATGTTTGTTGAAAAAAATAAATAAAAATCGCTCAATTCTGATTGGCTACTTGCCAAAGTGGCAGTTAGATAGACAGTGTTAGCTGCCAATTGCGAAACTGACCTGCATTTGGCACGTGGTCGGGTGTTAATTTCAGGCCCTGGTCCCAACCACGGTCCGGTCAGTTCAGAATCGGATATAAATCGGCCTGGAAAACCTGTAGTATATTGTAATTTCATTAGTTTAGGCATACATTGAGGAAACTTCATCCTTAATAATGTTACTTAATTTAGTTTTAGTCAACAATATGTCATTTCAGTTCATTTTATTTGATACATTATATTTTAACCTTGAATTAATCAGAAGCCTCCGTAAAAACAAGACACCAGCTATTAACTTAAATCACCTACGGGTTGTCTTTGATTGACAGCCTGCAAACATTTGGTGCTTCATGGCAGATCATTAAAAAGCCCCAATACAACCTTTTTTACAACCCCCCCCCCCCAACTCTAGGGACATGGAATGTCACCTCGCTTGACCGAAAGGACAAGATCCCGGATACAGGCGGCCGAAATGAGTTTCCTCCGCAGGGTGGCTGGGCGCTCCCTTAGAGACAGGGTGAGGAGCTCGGTCACTCGGGAGGAGCTCAGAGTAGAGCCGCTGCTCCTCCACATCGAGAGGAGTCAGCTGAGGTGGCTCGGGCATCTGTTCGGGATGCCTCCTGGACGCCTCCCTGGGGAGGTGTTCCAGGCATGTGCAACCGGGAGGAGGCCCGGGGAAGACCTAGGGACTAGGTCTCTCGGCTGACCTGGGAACACCTCGGTATTCCCCCGGAAGAGCTGGAGGAAGTGTCTGGGGAGAGGGAAGTCTGGGTGTCTCTGCTTAGACTGCTGCCCCCGCGGGCAGTAGAAAATGGATGGATGGACAACCTTTTTTTATTAGATAATACTATAGCTAGCTTTTAAGCTGCTAGTAGCCAATTAGTCAACCTAGCTAATACTACACATCTCTTATGGGCTTTTCACATTCAGAAATTAGCCTTGGGCTACAACTCTTGTGAAAGCTGTTGGACATAGTAAGTAGGTCTAACCTTTTTTGAATTTGCAAAGAAATCCACTTCTTCCACCATATTCCATTAGCTTGCCACTCTTCAGCATCTATTCCTCTGCCAATAGAAGGCCAGACAAGAACGTTTGTTTGTTCATGAGTGAAAAAAGGTGGTTAAGCGGTTGATGGAACCCAGATCACACTCACCCACATGGAAACCAATAAGCAGGAGTCCCTAGTGGAGTGACAAGGACACAATCCCTCACTGGCCGCCCCCCTGGAAGCACTGTCAATTGTGTACATTGGCACTTACATTAGCAGTAGTCGGGTTTTAGACTACTGAGTTGCTGCCCACAGCTGTGATTTGTTCAGCGATTCAGTTAGGTCCGGTGTTGTTCCCATTGACAGCTGTTTCCACCAGTTGAAGAAACTGTTGGCCGAACATTTAGCAAGCTACCAACGACGACAGCTGTAAAAGTTGTATTATTCCCACCTTGCTACAAAAGAAATCGGCTAATAAAATACAATGTCTAGACTAGATTCGTAAAAGATTCGACTAGATTTCAATTTATCAAAATGTAATGGCAATTCAGATGGATTAGCACACTATATTAGCAATAGCATTACTAGTACTGGTCCCTGCAGCAGTGGGTCAGACATAAAACTTGTCATTTGTTTGATTGGGGACCAGCTGGAGGCCTGAGCTGGTTTCTTAGTTTGCTTATACTTGAACGGGCTATGGTATCATTACTTACATCAGTATTAGTGGCTTTCAGCCATGGTTAGTCTGTAAGTGGGCCAGCAAAGTGTCCAGCAAACGTTGTGTCGTGATTTATTTCCCCGTTGCTTAAACTGTCAACAGTGACTTCACTTGTGTGCGTTTTATTTCACATCCAATCATTGAATTTAACAGTATGAGAACAAAGTAAGAAACAAGAATACCTGTGAAATGTCCTCGTCACCGACTGCAGGGCTTTTAGTGGAGGTAGCTGAGTAGCTGATTGGCCACAGGCACATACATACACATTCCAAGATATACACCAATGTACACTCTCACATACACACTTTGTACCCCACTATTAGAAGAGACATAGTTTTCCAGCTGGTTTTCTGAACAGCTCTGTGATTAAAGTTGACAAACCGCTTTAAAATGTCAGAAAGCAGCGTAGCATGTGACAGGGCTGGTAAGAAGGACAGACTCACAATATGCTCTGAAACCTTTGCAGAAGTCCGCTCCTCATTACATCTATCCCTTAGTACTGCAGGCTTTTGTCAGTAAGTCCACAGAGTTGTCAAAATGTTTTCCTGCAGCTGCGATTTGGAACCAATAAGACGAGATCTGTCTCAGATGGGACATGCATATTTGTGTGTGTACGGTTCGAGAAAAAGTGAATTTCTGGCTTTTTCTCTCCAACGCTGCCTTTGTGATTGATCCATTGACCTGGAGTGTATGAGCCCAATCAAGGGGAAGGCGACCGATCCGAAGCCTTTTTCAGAGAAATGAATGAACGCACAGAGACAAATGATAAAGAATCAAAACCAATGCTATGATGCAGTGGCAACCCAAGAGTATATTGCAGGAATATAAGGTCAGTTTCTTTAAATTGTTCTCGTGAAAGTTGTATCAGAAGTTATCAGCCATTTAATGTAAAAGCTTTCCTAAGCACCTTTAATAAAATACTTAAAGCTGGGAAATGGGTAGCATAAAGCCACGGCCAGTTTTATATGTTAGGGCTACGTAATCCAACATTATAAGAATCTGTATGACAGGAAAAAAAAGCTTGAATAAACATTACGTAATATGCATTGGTGACAGCAGGTAGATTAAATTCTACATTCTCTACAGTGGGGTTTTTTTGTTGTCTTTTTTTGGTCAAGCTACAAAACTGCAATTTGTTGGGACTTTAAGTTAAAGACTCATTGCTGAAAGCTGATATTTTATCTTTTACACCATTTCATGTAAACTCAGTTACTGCTTCTTAAAATACCTTTCTACAATGTAGCGCAATAAAATACAGAGGCCCTGCAATAAAAAGAAAGTTTGTGAAGGCTGTAATGTTTAGTTTCTGTTGACTCTGTCTCTCTATGGCAGTTCTGGGCCACGCTGGCGGCAGCGTGGGTCTAGGGATAGCAATGTCGGTTGGTCAGTCCACTACTTTGGTACAGACTTAAATATATATGGGAAGGATTGCCATGAAACTTTGTACAGACGTTCATTGTATGTTAGCACTGTCATTGTGAGCGTGCTGGCGTTTTTTATATAATTTATAGTTTCTGCATCTGTGTGGCCGCGAGGGTCTACACGGCATGCATTTCAGCCGTCTGCCCACGTCCATGCACACCATACACGCCGACAAATGTGTGAGCACATCTCCCTATGCAGACACCCAAAGTAGTCTAAACAGGACCGTATGTGCATTTGCTGTCCGCATCCGTTTTCGGACTATTTTAGGACTGTTTGACCGTTGGTCTCATTGGGGCTCTGGTTAGTGGAGATGCTGTGTTAAGACTGCATCGCACTGAGAGGGGTTTCCAACTTTCGCTGCAATTGCCCACAGCCCATTTACATCCACAAGGAAGACAGACTATTACTGTCACCCTCCTCACATGTAGACACACACACACACAAAAGGAAGACCTTGAGGTTAACCGTGATAAACACAGCACTAGAAATGACCTTTTGTGATGCTGAAATTTAACAAATACCGCAATTGTGGCATTGCCAGGAGTGCCACTTCTCCAACCGGGTCGGTATCCTCTTATTTTCCACGCTCTAACATCACTCACCTCTCTCCCTCAGTCCCATCTGCCCTTGCCCTTTTCTCTACGCCCAGCTTGAATATACTGTAGACAGCATCAAGTGAATTTCTTAGTGAGTTTCCCAAATATTTTGTAGCTGGAGGACCAACTTTTTCCCCGTTTGAGCGGGTCATAAAATTATTATGAATCTATGTGTTGTTGTTTTTTTTCTTCTCAGCCCTAAAAAGAAATTATTACCCAGAAAGCCGTTTGTGCAGAGCCTCTAGCTCTTCTTCAAGCCACTGTCTCTGGGAGTGGGAGTGAATCAGTGCATGAGGGATGGGATTCTTGACACAGCTGTGTGCATGGTTGTATTGTCGATTTATGAATATTAATTGAGGTTTGACACTATTATTGCCTGAAATGCATGCTGAAAGATGGCATCTTGCCCGAATCATCTACACGGCAATAAAAACTTAAATTGGAGTGCTGCACCGTATTCTTTATCTGTGATTTATGCACTTTGCCATGACTGAAAATAGAATCTGAGGACAAAATAAACCACCTGAATGAAACCAAATTCTCAAAGCATCTACGGTCATAATGCCATATCAATATCAATCAAATGTTGTTGTTTTGGCTTGATTCGAAGATTTACATGCTCCTCTGTACTTAAACCTGCATTAAGTGCTCTTCTCGCCACTCGGGGGCAACGCAACAAGCTGTAAAACACGGACGTATTATCACCTTATGAAGTTAATATCTCGAAAGGTGTTGGTGGCTGTTCAGACCAAAAACAAACTGAGGTTAAAAACATGGAACGGGATCAGTTGGCGGGCATGTTGCAGTTGCTGGTAAGACAACGCAGTATGATGCAGGACGTCCAGTTTGACTCCGAGGTCCATGAGCTCAAAGTCTTAGCCGGTTAAATGGTTGTCACCATGATAATTTTATCATGGTGACAACCATTTTAATTTCCGTCACAACAATCGCGAGGTAAACTGTGGAAATCCAGCCATCGCTTTAAAAAGTATTTAACCAGGAACCTGCACATACGCGTGTTTGATTGGCCACCGCAGCGCCTTGCTGGATGACGTCGCGTTGCATCGCGGCAAAAGCTGAGCTTTTCTGCCGGACGGCCCTGCACTTTCTTGCCAGAACCTTCTGTGGGAAACATTAACATCCATTTGGAATCGTGTTTGTCCAACTTTAATTCTCTTTCAGTCTCACTTTGGGCTCTGTTTTTTGCGTGTCGCCAAATCCTTCACCAGCTAGTCGCTAACTTTCTGCTGGTTGCTGTTTGGTGCTGAGAGAGAATCAAAACAGTAACATTGAGGACCATATGACCAAAACAATGAGCTGATAAACACTCAAACGCTGAGTAGAGCTGACAGGAACTGTAGAGTCAGCGACTATGAGCGAATCCTTTCACATTACACACTGATCCATTGTTAATATCATATTGATTAGAGCAGCTTTAGCGTGTGGAAGAAGAGTTTACAAATGCCTCCAAAACTAAAATATCAACCAAGACTGTGTTGTCAATCTAAGACTGTGCCAAAGTCCTGAAAAGTAGCCTTGCGATGGTACAGGGTTCTCCTCGGTCGTAAGTGATATCTATTTACAATCATGTTCCTTAGATGACATTCAGCCGTTAAGGAGTCGGGCCATGATGATGCCTTTTAGGTAGACACCTTCATTTTTAACAGACATATAAAAAGTCTATCTGAGGCAGCCCAACAGGCGTGAAATGTGAAAGGAAGACATTCGAGGACAGAAAATGCAGAGGACTCAAATTACACCCCTCATCGCTTCGCTACCTACCACTCCTTAGCACAGTCACTGCTCTCCCAGACACCAAAATGCCTTTTAAACCGCCATTTAATCCCACCTAATGAAATAGAATCCCTTTTTCTCTTTGCTGGGTAAGTAGGGCTTAACAGTAATTGCATGGGTAGTACTACTCTGCATAATTTTTCTTATGCCAAGAAAGGGAGGGGGTAAAAAGAAAGATGTGTGAATTTAATGTGAGCTTACTAAGAGGAAACTGGCCTTGAGTCCACAAAACGATCTTAAGAGGAGGGGCGGGGGCTGCTCAATTCCTGCCTGTACCACCCCTTTGCTGACCTTTCTGAAATGGACTTTAATGCATAAAGTGGAATAAAGCAGAATTAATCATGTGCAGGGACTAGGTCATGGACAGGGTGTAACACAGATGGCTGAGTGGCACTACTGGTGTGTGTGTGTGTGTGTGTGTGTGTGTGGGCGGCGGGGGGGGGGGGGTGATGATCAGTGATCACGATCAGCCCCCAAAACACACCCATAGGCATAATTCCTATTCTTTGTCAAACAAAGGTGCTGACAAGGTGAACACACACACACAGATAGCGCTTCCCTTTAATCGCCCTGTTGAGTTTGAAGAGTTTCAAAGGTTACCGCGGCAGCCGGAGTCAACTGAAGACCTTTGTTTGGCTTTTCTCACTACTGAGTAACATGCCAACCTTATGTGTGATTGTGTGGATACGTATGACTGATTTTTCTGCACTTTCGCAAGGTGCATGCGTTTGTTCTTCTGTGTGTCTACCTCAGTTCCTCTCTGTGGAACATCTTCCTATGCACACTGAATGCTAATATGTACAGTATAGTATGCAGGCATGTGAGCGTGTTTGCTGTGATGAAGGAGTTCTGTGTTTATGATGGATAACCTTCGCCAGCGACACTTATACAGAGCACTACACCGGACATACAATACATTCAGGCACTGTGTCTTTACAGTTGAGGGCGGGCTGCTAGACACTTTCTGACTGCATTAATTCGCTATGTGTAGAATTTTTATTTGATCGTCTTTGAGATTATTCTGGTGATTTCTGTTTTTTTTATTTCTTGGGGGTTCTTTTTACCAAAAAAAAATTGAAAAATGAAAATGGATGCAGTAATGTGGTTTTAAAAATTCTTCAGCATACTTCTTGTATTGTAATGTAGAGCTACTACATTACAATACAAGAAGTTTTTTTTCTGGGACAGTCTTTTAGCCCGATATCATGTATGTAGCCATCAAGTGAATATTTAAGACTCCTTTTACAAGGTACTTGTTTTAAAACAAGTCCACCAACCAACTCACAGTCAGGATTAATTAGCTAGCTAGATGCAGATAATTTGATCTGCTAACAGCTGTCATTTCAGAGGGCAGACTATACAGCTGCTGACTAAAAAGAGAAGCTGCTTTTGTTTGCCTCTGAGTGGTTTAAAATGACTAAGATTTTTGATGGAAAATCTTCCATCATTGTCATTCCATGCAGTGCCAGAATGGAAAGCTTGACAGGCTTAGCAACAGTAACTAAGGGGGTCGGACTTAGTTAAGGGTTAATTAGCATGCATTGCTGTCAGCCACAGCGTCTTTTTTGATACTTCCATTGGGGGTCCAAAGTCATGCATTTTCAAATTCTGCACATAGTGGCTTTAAGTTTTAGTTTTTGTCAGCTGATTTGGTCGTGGATGAAGTTTATCACGCTAGATAGTTAGTCTGATTTAATTTGATGTGATTTCACTTTATTATCAGAAATAATTTTCTGAAATGTTGCTTGCGCCCCAAGCATCCTGGAAATGGACACCATTTGATTAAACTAATACTGTATGAGGTGTAATATGAAGAAAGGCAGTTGTGTGCACATCTCATCCTATATTGAGGCCGAGTGCGGGACGTAGAATATTAGCCCTACTTGTTGGGTTGAAACAATGCCTCGTTTCAGTCTTATAGTTAGGTCTAAGTTTTGGGAGTATGTGGATACACTCAATTTTTCTAATTAGAAACGTCTTAAAAATATACCTCCAGGTACCAATTAAGAAAAAAGTACAAATTTTGCATTTTGCAACCTCGAGTGCACTTTTGGCCACTGGATATTTGAAAGGCATAATGTGTGATGCTCCAGGTGTATTTCTGGCTTCGTGGTCTTGGTACAAATCCACACAAATCTGTTATCAACCCTGGGGTTAACTTGGTTTTCTCGGAAATATTTTACACATGGAAACATGAGATATTTGTGGTGATATTCCTTCTGACCTTCTGATCGCAACAGACTCCGGAGTACTCACAATACTCATTCTCCTTGACCTAACCGCAGATACAATCTCCCATCACATCCTTCTCCACCGTATATTTTCTATAGGCATTGACAACACAGCTCTGTCCTGGTTTAATTCATATCTGTTAGATCGCACACAGTTTGTTCAATTAAAAAAAATTCTCATTCCCAAACATCCCCAGTTAAAAGTGGTGTGCCAAGGCTCTGTCCTGGGACCCCTTCTATTCATCATTTACCTTCTCCCCCTGGGCAATGTTTTCAGGAAATTCATTAACTTCCACTGCTATGCGGATGACACTCAGCTCTACCTGTCCTCCAAACCCAGCACCTCACTCCCTCCTTGACTGTCTCCAAGAAATTCAAATGTGGTTTTCCCACAATTTTCTCCAACTTAATGGCAATAAAACAGATTGTCTGATCATTGGCACAAAGTCCACATTTTCCAAGACAAACAGTTTCCCTTTAATAATTGATCTTCGCAACATCAACCGACTCCGGCCTTGTCTCACCCAAAACAGTACTGCCATACTGGTTAATGTACTTGTTACATCCCGATTAAATTATTGCAATTCACTCCTCCATGGTTTACCACAGAAATCCCTCCATAAACTCCAACTGGTTCAGAACTCAGCCGCCCGCATCATTTCCAGAACCCCATTCACACAACACATCACTCCTGTCCTCAAACAACTTCACTGGATTCCCATCCGCTACCGGATTGATTTTAAAATTTTGTTTTTAACATTTAAAGCTCTTCCCAACCTGGCCCCCTCCCACCTCACAAACCATCTTCACATACACACACACCTTCCCGTACCCTCCGTTCTTCTTCAGCCAACCTCTTGTCCAATCCGTCTGCCCGTTTGCGTACCATGGGACTTAGAGCCTTCGGCTGCTCTGCTGCCCAACTCTGGAACACCCTCCCACAACACAGCCGTACAATAGCCTCTCTGGTTACCTTCAAATCACGCTTAAAAACCCATTTGTTTACTATAGGCTACAATGCCCAACACCTTTATGTTGTAAATTTATATTTTTAAGTGTTATGTTAATTGTAAGGCGACCTTGAGGGTCCAGAAAGGCACCTCGAAATAAAATGTATTATTATTACTATTATATTTACAGATATGTAATGAAGGAATATGCACAATAACTGGACCAGGAGATATCACACTTAAATAGTTATTTTAAATGCAAAGTACTCCAACAGTAAACGCTGGAATTCAGGTGAGTGTGTGTTCCCTGCTGTGTGTGTGTGAGTTGTTGCTGTTAACATTTCAGTATTCAGGTGAACAGCTGAAGCAGTTAGCTGAAACTGGAGGAGGGCTGCAGGTCTGTCTCTCCTCTGATCCCCTGAAGCCTCGGGGTTAGAGACATGAGTCGAGGGCTCACCGCTGCAGCTTCGAGACCCAGTCACTCTCTGTGGGCGAGAAAGCTGGACTCGACCCAACGAGAGCCGAGCAGGGAGGGCTGTAACGCTTCAAATACTGTGTAAGGGTTATGCGATCCTCTCAGCACAAAAGAGCCACTCTGGTGTGAATGTGTGCGACTGAGAAAGGAAAGGCGAGTCAGTGAGCATGGGGGGGAACGAGAGTGCAGGAGAGGGAGAGAGAGCACAGAATGAGAACGAGAAGAGAGAGAGAGAGAGAGAGAGAGAGAGAGAGAGAGAACCAGAAGTCATAAAGAATAAATCACTGAGCTAAATGAACAAGGGATTTAATGAAAAATGGGAAGGTGAGAGAGAACAGAATGTGTAGAGAAGAGAAAGTCAATCTGATAAAAAGGAAAAAGGGACTCAGAAAAAGAGGGGAGGAGGAGGCGAACCAAGGGGGGAGAAACAGAGAGGGAGAGGCAGAGAAGTGTGTTCAGCGTTGTAAGTAATGGCAGCATTGCGACCTTACTGCGGTGCTGCTCTGCACTGTGTGTGTGTGTGTGTGTGTGAGAGAACATGTGGGTCTGCTTGTGTGCATGTGCTTGTATGTCTATTACGGGCATATGTGCACACCACTGCATTTTTGTCTGTATGTGCATGAAGTTGTTGTGCGTGTGCTATATATGGGTGTGTGCATGCATGTGTGCACATGTGGTCATACAAATCAAAAGTGTGCTTGAATCTATGAACTAGCAGTAGTGAGTGTGCAGTTGGATGGGACGCTAGAGTGGCGATCCTCCGCCTCCTCCTCCTTCTCATCCGCCTGCGACGGCAGATCAGCGCCGCCCTCGCCATCAGATGTGACAGCCACAACCGTCCGTCCACGCTAAAATAGCCACCATACGGCTATTACAAGCCCCGGTGACAGAGCTCTGCTTACAGCGGCTGACAGCATCACATTTCAGCACCGGCCAAAGACACAGAGGTGAAAGATGGCAGAGTGGAAGAGAGTGAGGGAGGTGGAGGAAAGAGAAAGGGATCCACAGACGGGAAAGGAAACAAAGGAGAAAAAGTGATGGAGACGGCAGTGAAGGGTGACTGGACTGCATATTGTAATTTCCAACATGATCACCCAAGACACCTGGCCTGTCTGCAGGTCATTGTAATTAATTAACTTTACAAATGACTGGAGCAGGCCTGGTATGCCTGTTTTTTGCTGTTGTATTCTGTAATATATTCTGTGATCACAAGTCAACGTTTAAAGAAGGCGAATAATGCCAAAAGGTAACAATTGTCAGTTTAGACACTTAAAGTAGCCCCATTACTATGCTGCTTTTGTACCGCACTTCATATCAAGCAGTGTTCTATATGCAGTACTGTGACATCTTTCAAGTTTGACTTTTGGCAGGTACGTGGCACTCTTTCAGGTCATTTCAGCCAGAGTGGTTATCACTGCTAACGCTAGCTATCCAGGTGTTCTATATCAAACTAAAAACATTGAGCGCATCACTTCCTGACAGCAGGACGTTGACTCACTAAGCAGACTGCAAATTTCCCCTTCGCAAGGTATTTACTACTGGCCCGCGGTCTAGGGAGGTCACACGTCCGGATATTGGCCGAACAGTCCGGATTTTAAGCCCCCTGTCTGGCGCAGCTTCAAGCCGGACACTAATTTGTCCCCCTTTTTGGAGTCGCGCTGAATCAGCCTAAAAAAACCCGCTGTGAAAAACAGTCTCTGTAGGGACGCAGCAGCTTCTACTGCCGTAAGATCTGCGGTCAAACAAATGATTGGCTGAAAGCGGCGTCAAATAAATATCTGCTATATTATTGGTTAAAAGCGTAAACCAGCCTCCACGCGCCCGCTACAGGCTACGTCATATCATCACGTCAACGCACCGAAACGTCAGACCTCGTTTAATCCGGGACGGACAGAAGAGCCCGAGTTTATAGCAGAAAGCAGCAGAGACGCTGCTTCTTTGTTAAGAACTGAAATGTGGACTTATTTATTTTTCACATTTGTTCCTTTCTGTATTTCTGTTATTTCCAGGAGTCCAGAAGTGTTGTGTTTTCAGGCAAGGCTTTTTTGAAACAGACATCACCGTGTCTTGAATGAATACAAACACTGTGAACGAACCCTTTTGTGCCTCTTCTGTTACACACAGGTCTACATCAGATTGTCTGGCGATGAATAGAGGAGGCGGTTTCAGGATCACTGTGTCGTGACACCATCGACATGATGGACAAAACTGTCTTACCCGTCCATTGTACCTATGTGTCCTATGCAGTTATTCTTGCCTCACTAAATGCCGCAGAGTGTCCTCCTTTCTGCTGTTATGGAAATGGCCACCCTACCGCGGTCACACAGCAAAGTTCATCTGCGTGTTCTCGCAAAACCGGTGGTGATAGAAGCTCTGCGACACTGTCTACAAACCATGTCTCTGCTCGGGAGCACTCCAACAGAGGAGGTGAAATAAACGCTGATGGTGCAACACAGCTTACTAAGCTACCCCTAGCCTCCTCGGTTTTGGACTCCGTGGCTCTCCGTTCCCTCAAAAAGCACTGTCAAGGCGGTTTTGGTGCGAATTTGCTTGTCGAAGTTCACCCGAAGCCGAACTTCACATGAAAGCTTTAGTGCACCCCCAGGAGTGAGGCCAGTCACCACGGAGATTCCATTGAACTACACCGACTTTGCTGGGAAATGTTGCGATTTTACGTGCCGGTGTGACCAGGCCATAATGGTCGCGTTAGGGCTTGATGCTGGGCTGTTTAACATGGGCCTCGTGCGTGTCCAGAGAACAATGTTGGGCAACTGAAAGTGTAGGTTCTCTTCTACTGAACATAAAGAAGGCCTACTGGCAGAACAAACCACTACACATATTTCAGCGCTGCAATCACAAGCTCTTCTTGTCAACCGAAAATAATTGCCAATGATTAAACTTAAAATGCCTCCCACACAGATTACTGCAGAAGATTTCTGGTGGTTCCTAAAACATTTAACACAGTGGTGTAAAATACACATTTATGTCGCTCCTTTCACAGAATTAATGCTGTACACACAAACACACTAGATTTATTTACAGGAGAAATACAACGGGCTAAGTATATTGGCCGCTTCAATCATAGTGCACTGGACCGAACCTGCTGTGAGCTAAATGCCAGGAAAAATACAAATTCATGCGAAGGGCATCTAAGGCACAGCAGTATAGTAGAAACAACAGTAGTGGGTACCACTTCTAATAAGGCACCCTTTATAAAGGCTTGTAACTAATGGCTTTAATAATGGTTACTAAATAAGCCATCAAAGCTGGAGTGCAAAACTTTTGTCTCCCCCTTCTGGCAGTGAGAGTAATTACACAAACACCGTGGACGCTTGCTTATGATGCATGCCTACAGTGTACGTGTTTTATCTGGAGCAGCAGAAACGTTTCTCGGGCACTTCTTAGGTTTCACTGCCAGTTGCCGTGGCCTACTCCGTCGCCTCGGTGGCTTCCAGAGCCAATTTCAATTCAAGTGGCTTTATTAACATGACTGCGCGTTGCCAAAGCATGTTAACACAAACTATACAATCATAATAAACAAACTAAACAATTAACAGTGCTCAGTAATTAACGTTCTTTCCAATGGAGCTCCTTTTTCAACAGCAATGGCAGATTGCGGCGCTCTCTACATGGCTCTGGGTTGCTCCCCGCTTCCGATCTGGCTAACCAATCAAATCAAGCAAGAGGCGGGCTTTACTCAGGGGGCAATTTGTTCAATTTTAAAAGAGGCGATGGCCCAATTTGATAAAGACTGCCAAGGCATTAGGTGCAAGTGTTAGGTGTGGCGACACAGTTCTTCGCACCTGCCGGCATCAGCTTCACCCGACCCGGCACTGACACGCCACACTAGACGCGACAGCGCCGCACATGCCTCGACATGTAGCTAGAAATGTTCTATTTTCTACGTGTGTGTCAGACATTGCTCTATAGTACAGTGCACCTGACCATTGTAGCAACAGCACGCCTTCTTCTATACCTAACTAGGTTAACTAGGTTAGGTGGCGTGCAAGACAGGAAGGCATGTATGCGTTTGAGGTACTGGTGTGCATGCACGTATATTGATATTTTCCACCCCGAATACTTTGCCAAGGTGTATCTGAAGCGGCCGCACCGTACCGATGCATCTCCGTCTGATCGACTCGATAATAATTTAATCGTTTGACTTGTGTGCTGCAAACAATGGCGCCAAATAACAATGAAGCCAATTATAATATTGCCCTTGCATTATCGTGCAGTAAATGTGCTCCAGCGGTTTCTAACAGGTCTCCTTCAAAAAAAAAGAAAAAGAGGACGACCAAACAGCACTAAAGTGGCTTAAATGGAGGAAAGAAGACAAGATAAGAAAGCAGGTTTGTCACCCTTACGAGGCAGCTGGATTCACGAGATCACACGAGACCAGGCTTCAAGTTATGCGCTTGTGGCCGAACCACAGTGACACCAATCCGTGTCCGATGAATGACTATGTGCAGCTACGGGCGTGGCTCAGGTGTGACGACAGCGAGAGGCAAAGCGACTGATCTTTCGAAAGCAACAACGGCGGCACCTAAAGAGGTTAGCGTGGATGCTGCTACAGCATCAGTTATATTAGAGCTGGGAATAGGGGTGCAACGGACCGCAGTTGATCCGTGATCCGTACAGATCACGCTTTTTTTTTTTAGAACTTACGGATTACGAAAATTGTTCAGCGATCGCAGAGTGAGAGTAAGTTTTTCTGCTGATGTTGCTTTTTAAGTAATTGCGTTATTTTAAACTTCGCACAACAGTCACGTGTTCACAGAAGAACTCGAAAATCCTCCCGCATCATTTAAATGGCACGTGTGGGAGCATTTTGGCTTCCCCGTAAAATATAATGATGACGGAAGAAGGGCGGTGGACAAAACTGTAACGGTATGTAGAGACCAAAAGTTCCTGGCTGGAAGTTTTCATGTAATAAATGGAAATGCAAGTGGAATAAAATTGTCTCCTCCCCCCTTTTTTTTCTGATCCGAAAAATGATCCGTGACTCCAAATCCGTAATGTGATCCGAACCGGGAGTTTTGTGATCCGTTACACCGCTACAGGTTACCTCTGTGCAGCACCATCTCCGCCTGACCACTGAGCTTTACAGCCTCCTCAGAGCCCTCTCCCAAACTGGCGCCCTTAAAGCTACCCTGCATCTCTAGGGAATTTTGTACAGTGCAGGTGCACTCTGTAACTTGCACAGCCTTTATTGCGCCCATATATCCAGATCCTTCAAGCCGCCAAATGCTGCTGATTCTAACTTTACCGTCTCAAATGTTCCATAGCTTTCCTTTAAAGAGCTCAGCAGTGTCTCCTCCGCAGACCCGTGTACCGGACACTGAGTTATGCTCCCGTGGAAGTCTGTTATCCACCACAGCATTCCCTTTCTTTTATTGCGGTAGGCCGACTTCACTTTGCCTGCGGTCACTTTCGGCAGTGTAAATCACAAAATAAAATTGAATGCATGATATCGGAGCTTGACTGAAGTGGTGAGATGGATTTTGCGTTGCTGGCTGAGATGCGACAGGTGAACGAAGCCGGTTTGCTGTGGCTTTGTTTTACCTCAACAGACGCCAAACAATGTGTATTTTAAGCCTGTAAAAAAAAAAAACACACACTGGGTGTAGGCGTTATTTTAAGTAAAATACAAACCCCACTCATACCAGGCTTCTTAGAAATGTCCATGGCTCTTGTATGACTTCACTTATAGGGTATTTATGAGCTAAAATTATTCTTTCTTCCCTCTTTGCTGCTGTTGGTTTTCAGCTCAGAAGTTCTGCAGGGGTGATTCGTCTACCACCACTGTTACTGCATGTTTGCTGCAGAAAATAAAAGCAGCTGATGCTGCGAACGTGGGATAGAAGTTGTAGTTGTGTGAAAGTTCCTTTATTTTGGTGGAATTTCCTGATATTCCTCAGAGATGTGCGCTCAGTCGGCGACTTGTACTGGAGCCTCAAAAACAATTAATTTCAGGACTGACTTGGACTCGCATCACGTGACTTCCCCAAGAAATATATGAAATTCCTCTACTTTCCCCAAGGCTGGATTACCAACAGGGCAAAGCCCCAGGTTCGCTGCATGTCAACTGTTATTTTTCGTTTTTTTTATTAACTGCAAATTTCTCATAGAATTAGCACATTTGAAGTACAATGCTGGAGGCGGCCTGTGGAGGTTTCTTGTAAAAAAAAACAAAGACTATTTTTACAGTCAGGGTTTCTCACACGGTGTGTATCCTTGAGGTCTCACAAACGCGTTGAGTGCATTCCTTTCCTCATAACACAACATTCAACCCACGACGTTTGCTTTGCCGACTGCATGCATTGTGTGCATCCATGATCGCTCGCTTGTAGCCCTCTTCTTCCTTGCCTTTACCAGCCTAATTATTTAGGTTCGCGCCGTGCTTAAAGGGCGCCTTGCTCCTAAATAAATGTGTGTTCCATCCCATTACCACAAATCGGCTGACATGCAGGAAAACCTTGGGCCAGGGAGCATCATTTCAGCGTAGGAATATGGTCTCTGCAACTCTGGGCAAAATGCAATACAGCTAAATGGGGAGGTTCATTCTTGACATTGGAGAAAGTAGCTTGAAAAAATAAAAGAAAAAACCCTGTCTAGTATGAGAGACCCCTGTCCAGGGGGCTGACAGTCCTGGATAGTATAAATGAACATAACAAAGGCTAGGAAGCGCCAATCCCAACATGCGTCACACCAAAACAAAGGGCAGAAACTCTGCTAAAAGCCTGTACCAAGCATCCACAGCAAGAACGAAACACAATCACACCCTAGACAATTATATTCATTATGATCAAAAACGCAAATACATGTATTCGCAAATCCTTGCTTCTGTTACTTTCACCACTTCCAGCTGCCCACACAAACTATACCGTCTGAAAGAGCAGACGCTGCAGAAAATAACGATGGCTGCCGAGTTGCAGTGCGACGGAATCTCAGCGAGCTACCGTCAGAAGTGTAGCAAAGAAAAACATGGCTAAATCAAAAAGCATGTCTTACCTTTGCGGTTTTCAGGTCAAAAGTTATATTCCCATTCGCAAAAACGCTGCTAATGGATCCTCTCGTACCTCTGTGTTAGCTTGAACTGAACCCCGGAAGTACTGGTTGTTTACATGAGCACAAACGGAGCGTTGAGAGTGGAGTACGCGCTCCAACCGCAATATACTATCTTTGGGCTTACTTCCTTCTGGATGGTCATTGGTGTTTCTAAGCGGCAAGTGGGTGGTGTCAATCGATTCTACTGGTTGGGACGGTCATAAAGAGGTGTCATTTATTCCTATCAGCCAATGGGTTGCAGAGATATCCGCTCACACAGCTGCAGCGCTGCATTTAGTATTACGCAGCGCGTGCCTGGGTGAATCTGACCCGGTTTACGATTTCAAAATGAATCAATAACAGTTGTATTTGATGGAATGAGTTACCATAATGATCTATCAGTGAAATATAATTAGTTTTCCTGCCTGGTACCTAAGACAGGTCAACGGCACATATGGTGCCAAATTTGCCCAAATGGCACATTTGCTGGTTCCGCCTGGAAATATCTGTGCTAAAACATATGTCAAACTGCTCAGGTTCACTTTTTTAGCATCTACTTTGGCACAGTTGCTTATCAGATATTATTTGAATAATTCCTAGAAGGTTTAGGCTTATTTATCTATGATTCAAATGTGTTTTCACTATAAATACGGTGTGTTTCTTTAGGTAGAAATTTCAATTTCCTTCTGTGCTCAAGACTGTTTTCATTAAATCCCACGGATCATCACTGTCAGATGCAGTTAATAGCGTTGGGTAAAGCTAGTAAGTAAACCCTGAGTTGAACCCTGGGTACATGTCCAATGCACGGAGGCACACAGGATGTGAGAGGACTAGAATATTTTACCCAAGTAAAAGTCAATAAAAGCAATAGGTGGCTCAGTAAAAATGTACTCTAAGTAAAAGTTACCGTGTTACATTTGCGAAAGTAACATTTTTAATGCTGTATGGTCGAACTATTAAATTAGCGAAAACCTTTAGGCCGAAATATGAAGCGCAAAAACATGCAAAGTTATATACACAATTGGCACAAGGGTTAGGGTTAGGCTTAGCGGTAGGCAACACCACTGTGTTGCCGAGCAATATTTTGTATTTTGCGAGCCTTGTGCACCAACAATCTGCTCTCGGTTCGACTTCTCTGCTCGTTCTTAAAAGGTTTGAGCCGAATGAGTGCTCGCACCTGTACACTGTAAACCAGATAAGTTAATTTTACTCAAAGTAATTGCTGAAACTGATTACATGGAACATTTTAAGTAAAACTAACTAACGTTTTCACATAATTCTGCGCAGTGATACATAGAAAGAAAATAGTTCCTGCATGAACGTGCTCACTACAAAGTCTGTGGATTATCGTCAGTAACCGGGTCAGGATTTTTGGAAAGAGACGTTCCTATTGAGTCTTTACCAATGTATTTTTTTGGCGTTTTGAGCACCACAATTTAGTTTAATTTTGCAACAAAACACACTGCTCCTCGTATGTTTGTAAAGCATCTAGTACCAACAGCTGTCCAGTGAATGTAGTGAAGTGAACAGTAAAACATTTCCCTCCGACACGTAGTGGAGCAGAAGTAGAAGGTGGCATGAGAAGAAAATACTCAAGTAAAGAACAAGTACCATTTCCATCACTTTAATTCACCAATAACCATGCTATTGTCAACACTTTGTTAATCTAAAGTGTTATTTTCCTATTTCAGTCTCCGTGGGTGTATGTGTGTTAATGTCTCAGCCAGACGGTATTTTGTCGTAACGGGATTAAACGATTGCCACCGCCCTGCTAATTCCCTCCGTTTGATAGGTATATTTGCTCATGTTTTAGTGCGAAGCCTGCCCGTTTTCTGATCCACTCCTGTTTGCCATGTAAAACTTCCACCCGTTCTCATTCCCAGCTGGTCAAATACCAACGTTTTGTCACGCCCCTTGGCATCTCACACGGACACTCAAGGGTACCTTGTGCATCTGTAGGAGACGCACCAGGCTTTCAATTAACTCCGATGCGAAACCATCCGCGTCAAATAACAGACGCTCGGAGGAACTGCTCCGGCCATCCATTCGCTCCAACATTAACCTGACCGCGCCGCTATAAGACGCCGTGAGCACATCATTCATAATGATGTCCTCCTTGAATTTTAATTGTCTGGGTTTTTTGTACCATTCACAAACTGCTAGGCTGGGCGCAGGTACAACCACTCGCCTCCCACAGTACAAACTACCCTTTTTTTTCCAAAATACACAAAGCAATACAAGTACACAAGCACTTTGTTACAGTAATGAGAGTAAATGTAATTTGCTACTTCAACCACTGGGCCCAATAGCCAATTTTTTGCCCCACGGGCCCCTTTACAAGGTTAATCTGGCTATGAATTGCCCTGTATTGAACACACTTTTCAAAGATTATGGTACAGCCAGTACAGTATAGTATAATCAGTGGAAACATACAATAGTTGTCTTTTTATAGGAGAGCCCTGTGCACGGAAGAGGCATTGGTAAGACAAATATGAGGGAGAAAAATTGACTAACCACAGCGGAGTAGCACATTCACCTGCCTTATAAACATGAAGGCCAAGCATATGGTAAGGCATAAAAAAGAGCCTCGG
This sequence comes from Coreoperca whiteheadi, assembly GCA_011952105.1. Taxonomy (NCBI): domain Eukaryota; kingdom Metazoa; phylum Chordata; class Actinopteri; order Centrarchiformes; family Sinipercidae; genus Coreoperca; species Coreoperca whiteheadi. Next base: position 2,117,096 of record CM022479.1, read on the forward strand.
CAACAGTACCACTGGAAATTGATCGCCTCCTTTTAAAGAGCTGCACCCTGCCCCGTTAACACCCGAGCCTTCGTCTGCAGTCCTGTGTAAGGTTATCTATAATGAATGAGATGTGTGGGAGAGACACCGCACATATTAATAAAGCTTTACCTTCTATATATGGAGGGTGAAGAACAGAGACTGCAGCCAGAGAGACCACCACCATTTCCTACAATGCATGAAATTACCTGAATTTGGAATCATGAATAAATTAAAGCAAAATTAAAACCAATTAAGTGTGCGATTGCTGTTTACCTAGTTTGTATTCATGAAGGTGATCAACTCTTACAAAGGAATTATATGATATGAGAAGAAGATTATGGGGAAACCTGCTCAGAATTTCCCCAGAAAACTGGAGAATCCCCCCCCCCCCCGCTTTTTTTTCCCCCTCCCACCCATTCCCCCGGCCCTTGGGTCCCCCGGGGCGGTTGCCACCAAAAAAGAG
>CM022479.1:2141432-2159632 GCA_011952105.1 Coreoperca whiteheadi
GCGGGGTGGGGGTGGGGGTCGGGGGCCTGATGCGCCACCAAGGACAGTGGCCTGCTTGGGGGACATACTTCTTTATATGCCCATATGAACAAGAGCAACTATGGAATGTAAAGAAGTATGTATCCCAGGTTGGGAAAAATTACAGCGCCGCATGTGAACAAAACCCAAACATTTAAGCGCAAACTTGACGGAGTCCGCAAACTGAATCTATCATATGGAAACTCATTGGAGAAGATGTTGTATCTGCTTTATTTCCGCATAATAGTCCCAGACATTCTATATGCCCGGCTCATGTACATGTGCAGTGTGTGCGTGTGCATACTTTTTCAGCCCTGATGTGGCCCAGTTGAGTCCAGTCAGCTTGGTGCTGCAGCGAGATGCATACAGTAGAAAACTGGAGATGCAGCTGCAACTCCAGTCAGCAGTTTCCCACTTGCTCGCAATAGATTTTTGGATATCTATTTCACTCTGTTCTTTTGAGTTTATCTGTGGAAAAGGGAGACGCGTTTCCTATAATCCATTGGCGACGATTTCAAGAACTTCCTTCTGCTTTCTTTGGGATACTTCTTTTGGTTTTTGTCGTTTATCGGGGTTTTTTTTTTTTTGATCGGAGAGCGTGAATTTGCTAACGCTACAAAAATGCACACACTACACACACACACACATACAAAACGCACCACAGACAGACAGCAGTTTCCAGTAAATGGTGCAGTGATTAAATGCTTGCTAATGGATAGCATGGTCCGAGTGGATGGTCAGAAAGAGGAAGGAGCAGAGACGGGCTGCAGGACTCTCTGGCAGATTGCTCGGCTCAGACGCCTGTGTGTAGTCACACTGTCTGGATCTGGGCTCAACTTGTTGGCCTGATTATGAACGCTTCATATTTAACGTAGCAATTTTTGATCATGTTTGAGAGCAAATGTGAAGTTTACAATTTCACGTTAGAGGTTCTTGCTTTGTGTGCTCTTATCAAAATACCTGGAAATCTCAAGAACAGTGTCTGGTAGGGGGAAGTTCATGTCCTATGGCATTTATTAGGTAGCGCAAAGAGGCAAAAGTGACAGGAAACACGAGAAGCGAGAATGAGAAAATGACGACAGTTCTGAGTCAAACCCACAATGTCAGGCTACATGATATCTGTCTCAGCCTGCTGAGCCAGCAGAACATATAGGTGCCACTTCTTTTTTTTTTTTTCATCACTCCTGTGCGATAATTCTTTAGCTCTGAATAAGTATTATAAAGGATATATACTGTATGTGTGCTGGAACAATGACTAATCCGGGTGGGGTTTGGGAGCAGGTACAACAATCGTGTCAGGTTTTAGTGTATGTATTTTGGCCTACTTTGTATATAAATACTGTATGTGACCTAGTTTGGGTTTACCTGTCCCTGTTTAGGTGTTATGTGGGCCAGTTTCAGAGCGGTAATTTGGCCCTGATCAGGTGTACACCCCGGGGCGTTGTGCCCGCGCGGAGGGCTGCCGGTCTGACAGGGATCTGCAGTCGGATTACACTTCCTGCCAATCTTATTTTACGAGAAGAAAAAAAAAAATGCTAACAGGGGATCATGGACAAGAACAACTGCTTTGTGCCAAGTAGAACTGTTTAACATTACAATACACACAGCCTGACAGTGTTTCAAAGCTAATTAACCATCAACACAGAGGAAGGAAGAGGCCACTTGGATAAACTGGCTCCGAAAATGCACACTTCAGCTGGGAACATATCCATAAAGCCCCCCAAAACATGAAACGCGTGTGTGAGTAAGAGCAAGTGTGCGTGGCGTGTGTGTGTGTGTGTGCGCGTGCGCGCGTGTGCTTTTATGTTGGAGGGATTTATTGCAGTGATTTGTAAGAACCAGAGGGAAAGGTCGTTGTACTGTGGGAGAATTCAAAGATAGAAGGGCACAGTACTGAGGGGGAGGGAGGGAGAGGGGGGGAGGTGGGTGACAAGAGGGAAACGAGAGAGCAGCGTAGACTGAAGTGGGATCGGAGCGGAGGGAGTTGTGGCGAGTGAGCGTGTGAGATGAGGCGAGGCGAAAGAGGCAGAGAGGGAGAGAGTGAGACTGGATTGATGATGGTGTTCAGGGCTGGTGTGTGTGTGTGTGTGTGTGTGTGTTGGGGGGGGGGTATTGTTCTGTCACTTTGCCTGTGTCAGCAGGTGGAAGCTCTCATCAGGACATTAAATATGCAACAATGCTGACTGCGGCACCGTGCTGAGACAGCCAAAGCCGGACGACTGGGGGGCCCCACTAAAAGTAAACCAGCGGCACCGCTTTACCTCGCTCCGCACTAGACAGCCATCCATACTCACACACACACACACACACACACCCCGAGACCACCGGCTTCTTGTCAGGGCTGCCCTGACCCTCCCTCCCTCCCTGCTCTCTTTGGCTGGCTGGCTGGGTAGCCTGCTGGTAAAGCTGGCTGACTTACCGGCTGACCGACTGGCTGGTTGACTGGCTCCCCCATCTGGGAGTCCACACAAGGGCAAAGGCAAAACTAGTAATCCACGGGCCCGGGGAGGGATTAGCGGTAGTTACATAGGGATCAGTCATGCGGAACATTGACTGTAAAATCTGCCTCAGTGAATGTGGAATTTAATGCAAAATCTACAGTACATGACTGTATGCATGTGTAAATGAATGTTTGATTTACCACTCTCTGTCAACTACAGATAAAACACAGCAGTCAATCAACAGTACTGAGTTACTGAACGATTTTAGATTTGCTGTTCCAAACTTCAGGGCAAAAACTGTTCGTAGGGTCACGACTTAAAACCAGACAGGAGTGCATGCGTTCTTTTCGCCCGATTTATAAAGCCAGATTTTGTACGCATGCTTCTGTCTTTTAAAATCTGAAACATCGTGGAACTGGGGGTAACGTGCACTGCCGCAGTCGGGCCACATTCCGACCGGCTTGTAGCCTGCTTGAAAAAGAAGCAGCCCCCTCGTTCATTTGAACGGAACCGGTCAGTCGACGGGGCGCCGTCAAAACTATGCGGGGTCACCAGGCGAAAGGATTCAAGCCTGGCCCAGCTTTTGCTGCAACGCGACGCCACGCCATCGGGCAAGGTTCTGCGCTGGACCGTAAAAATGCGTGCAAGCACACATTCCTGGTAGGTGACTCGATAACATGAATGCTATTTTTCTCCTCTTCACCTCGCAATCGCCCAGACGAAAGGCAAAGAGGTAGTTGCCGGACTTAAATCGTAAAATCCGGTCTGTGAGTATTACAAACCGCTGTGAAATGCTTTGGCGTGTGACAAGCCTTTGAACACATTCCTCTGGGTCGTATTTCATCGCTTCGCTGGTACAGTCAAACAACACAGGAGCCCCCACTCGCTGTTTTTAACGCAGGACTGAATCCCCAGTTAGCCATAGATGGACGTGGGCCCGCCCTTAATCCTGCATATCAATACTTCTGGCTGCGCCACCACTCATGAGAGCTGCCAGTGAAAACAATGGCAAAGAAGTGAGTTTTCACTGACTGTGTCGCATCGACAACGGTCTTTAATAACAAAACAGCTGTCCTTACGTACGACCATTAGGTACGGCTGTGGCTGTTTATAGCACGTGTCGTGAAGCCATCGCAGGTACCGTGATATTTCAATCACCATCATTAGACGTCAGGAAGGTTATTGTTAAGGATTGTGCTCCTACTGGAAAGGACTTTCCAAAGTGCTTCGTGATACAGGGTAAGATGAAAAGATCATGGAGGAAAACGCTTTATGGCTTTATGTGGCGAAGTAATGGAAGAAGAAATGGCGGCAAATTAGGCCTCTAGCTTTGTAATGGCTCTTTGTTGGGAGAGTTAGTTTCTCTCCGATTGTGTGTGTGCACAAATCATAAAATCCTGGATTGTTAGCATGTATCCATGCACTGTATACCTGTACTGTATGCGCACGATAGAGGAACGGGAGAGAAGGTGTGTGCAGGAAGGTGGGATGAGATTGTAAAGTCAGGAGTTTTATATTAAGTGTCAGAGTTTATTGCATGGGTTTCCTTTTTTTTTTTCTTCCTTTTTCTCTCTTTTAATCATGTTTATAGTAAGTGCGCATCGGCAGCAATCCACGGAATATAATAGGGGTAAAGAGTAATGGAAGTTGAAACAGATGCGGTGGAGTGGTAATGTATGTGTCGTCTTGCCCTGATACAAGGACACAGACACAGCCTATTATAGCCCCCTGTATGTTTATGTCTCTAAAGTGAATCTCAGGAGGAATGTACATCTGAACCCTCCAAAGTCATTCCTCAAACAATAGGCACGCATAAAATACACATAGAGATACTGTCACATGTACTGGTGTAATGTAAATTAAATGTGTACATGGACACACAGAAACTCTGCAAGTTGCAATAGAATATATATATATATATATATATATATATATATACACATACTATCAACACCAGCAGTGCCAGCCACAGTATTGATTGATCCGGCTGTTTATGTTCCTGTCTCCAATATGTACACCATACATGGATATAATGTATCTGTACTGAGAGCAGTGGCTCACTGATTTGTTTCTCCAAGTGTGGAAGCAGCTTTTATTTGTAGTATCAGCGATGGGCAAAAGCCAAGGCAAATGTGTAATTTCACAGCTTGCGCTGGCAAACCGCTCATGCACTCAGTCATTACGGAGCCGTGTTAAAGTGCGCTGGGCTTATTAGAGATGGAACATGTGCGGCACAGTAGATGTGTCACTGGAACCATGGCAAACAAAATTACTCTCAAGAAAAAGGAAAAAGACAGCTGATGGATGAAAGAAAAAAAAGATAAGGCCCTGATAATAAATGACTTCAGAAACCTAATGAATTACTCATAATTATGAGCCCTAAAAAGTCAATTAGTTAATTGGCCCAGCGTTTTAATGTGAGAATGATGGTGCATCAGCTCAAAGGGAAACTGAGAATCGATTAAGACAACACACAGCATAATCAGAAACCAAATTACGATTTATCATTTAGCGATTAAGTCATACATTGTCTGTGAGTGGGTCCGAGGCGAAGAGCTTCACCCTGCCCCAGACGCGCACAGATACACACAACACACAACACACACACACACACACACACACGCAGTGCGCCTCCAAAAAGCCGATCAGTCCCTACGCCGGGACAGGGATCAATGTTGAGGTAATTTGTTTCGATCAATTAAACAGACATCTGCTTGAATTAGACTCCAATAGACTCCAAAAGGCCCAACCCCTTCCCATCGGCCTGCGGTATGTGTGCGCGTGCGCACGTGTGTGTGTATGTCCTTTGCGTGGAAGTAAAACGCGAGCACACACCAAAGCCCCCCCCCCCCCCAACAACGAGGAATCCACCGGTCCAACCGTGCATCGTTGATTGTAACAGTTGTGGGACGCCAGTTGGATTTGGGAATTATTACGTAACTTTGCGGTTCGTTTCCTAATTTGCTCCTATTGCACTTGATGCCAAACACGTTGAGCTCCTAAGACGCAATGCAGGAAGGAAAAGGGAAAACCTCACATCTGGAATGAGCAATGCCACGGGGCGACTCCGGCGCTTGTTTATTGTTGATGGCACAGGGGGAAAAAAAGCAAAAAAAAAAAAGCTAAAAGACAGTTGTATTAGCCCGAGTCTAATTTAATGGCTCCCACTAGTGCTGTCTGTACATCAAGTGATGTTGCTGACACCAGAGCCTGTCCATTACTGTACGATATGAAGAGAGAGGGTCTGCTCCCTTCAAATGAACACGCAGGATAATTGTTATGCAGTGAAGCTGTGAAGCAGAGGGAAGTAATTAAAGGAACAAGGGCACTGTGGTGGTGGTGGGCCGCATCCCCCTCCTCTACGTCCCCACCGCTACCGTTTCCCCCTGCCCGCTGGAGATTACACACACTTTCCCATGCAGGTTCCCCTTACATTGACGCCCTCATAATTACTGCCAGGGTTTACAGTCATCCTAATATTCTAATCAAACGCCGTCTGTGTTTATAAGGTCATAACATTTACAGTTTTACGGCGGTAATTGTCAGTTGACCAAAAAAGTAGAAAAAAAAAAAGGCATTTCCCCCTCTAATTGTTTCTTCTGATGACAACACATATTGTACGCTTCCCCCCCCCCCCCCCACCCCCAGAATAAACACTCACATTTTTTAATTAGTTCAAAATACATTTGGGTTATTGAATGTACAGTATCTGTCCCAGTGCCTTTCATAATGCAGCTCCCACCTCAGAACACATGCATCCATCTCCTGTCGTATTTCAAAAATATATTGCCTGGAGAGGCATCTCAGGGAAAATATAAAGGAGAGTTTCAGTGATATATATCATAAGGTGTAACTCGGAATATAATGCATTCCTGGGCACATTGTTATTCCCATTACCGGTTATGAGAATAGAGAATGAAGACCGTGTGAGAGAGGGGTTTCATGTGCTGTAGATTCATTTTTGGGAGGTAGACTCATGAAGCAGAACGGGAGGAGCTGACAACTAAAAACAACCCCTGGAAGTCTGGTTTCAAGTGTCGAGCGTTTCTGTGTAAAGCGAATTATTCATGCAACAATTAAAAGTTAAAGTTCAGACCAAAACAGTGTTTGAGCTTAACAGTCCAAGACGTAGCCCACGCGCCTCATCAGGACTGCGTGGTTGTGCGCTGATCAGACTTGATCGGCAACAAAAGGTAACAAACCCCACTGTCCAAAGATTTCAATTCAAATGCTGCTCAGTCCTGATTGGTGCTTAGACATGTGTGACATCACATTTTTCCAACAGAGCCCGGCACACTTTCAACCAGCGAGAAGAGTACAAAAAAAAACAAAAAAAAAAAAAAACAGCCCTCATAGTAGGTAGGTGATTGAAAGAAAAAACATTTTATATGGCCTTTCAGAGGCAGGCAACATTCAGGAAAACGTTTGTCAAGTGCTATAGGTTAGCCTGGCGTGTAAAGTCAGCCTAAATAAAATGATTTCTACTGATCTTTTGTATGTTGGCAAGTCTACTTCTTTGGTCTAAACTGAAACATTCCTATTGGATGCTCCATAATATTGGGTGGCTTGCATTGAAATTTGGCACCGACAGTCATGGTCCCCAGAGGATGAATTCAAATGCCCTTGGCAATCCCCAGCCTTTTTAATCTAGTGCCGCCGGCCAGTCAACTGGATGGATTGGCATGAGCGTTTGGCAGGACATTCATGGTCCCCAGAGGATGAACCCCACCGAGTTTGGTGATCCGCTAACTTCTCATCTAATACCGTCATCAGGTCAAAATGTTCATTTGTCCAAACCTTTGGTTAAATGACATTCCCATCAGCCTCAGCTGTACTTCGTGTTCAGTGCTAATTATCAACTTTTCGTACGCTAACAAGCTAATTTAGATGGCGAACATTTTAAACGTCAGCATGTTAGAATTGTCATTGTAAGCATGTTAGCATGTTGATTTTAGCAATAGCTCAAAGCACCGTAGAGCCTCGCAGATCTGCTAGCACGGTTGTAGAAAAATGACTTACACGATTAATCGATTAGTTACTGATCAATTTTCTGTTGATCGATTAATGGACAAATTGTTTGAGCTCTAGTTTCATGCCCCTAATTCACTTTGGGGGAAGTCGTTTCATGACGTAGAACCTGATGAATTATTAAAAACTTTCAAAACTGAGTAATCTAAAAATGTAAGAAGGCAGACGTCATTTAAGGGAGCATTATCTTTTGATAGATATTTTTGTGTAAAGTAAATAAAATCATGTCGCTGGTCCGGTGTATGGGCATTCAAGATGTACATTAGGTGTGTTTGACTCCAGCAGAACCAGCTTTCATCTGGCTGTGCGTGATTTCTGTGTGCAAACAAGCATCCGCGTGCCTTCATCGACCTGCTAACATGTCTTCTGTCAGTGTGGGGGGCCTCATGCATCCATCTCCCTTCCGTCTACCAGCGGAGGAGCGTAATTGGGAGCAGCGTGCAGGAGCGCAGTGTCAGGGAGTCAGCAAGCCAGGCCTGCTACAGCCAGTGATACAGCACGATAGAGCAGCCAGCAAGGCAGCAAGAGCAGTGAGTCAGCCGTGACCTGTCAGTCGGTAAAATGAGCCAGTCATTCAGGGAGTTGGTCAGTCAAATGGCAGAGCACCGAGTCAGGCCCCCCCCCCCCCCCCCGTGAGTGCACACATATATCTAAGAGAAGGAGAGTGCAGCGTCAGGACAAGGCTAGTTAGCATTCCTGTGTCATCACCCTCACTGCTCACAACTTGTGTTATTGAAGAGGAAAACAGAGAGACGGGAACAGAGGCTGCCGTCAGAAGAGGCAAAGGACACGAGAGTGAAGGAGAGGAGAAAACCGTGGTGGCATGAAGGCTACACTAGATCTCCGAAACACGCTTGGGTGGGGTCACGGCTAACAAGGAAGCCGGGGAACCGATGATCAATAGACAAAGGAAAAGAGAAACAAAAGAGGAAGCGAGTGGGATCGTAAAGAACATGAATTACGCAGAGAGAGAGAGAGAGAGAGAGAGTCGGTCGGCAAAAGTAAATCTCCCAAACCCATAAAGAGTTATGCGTTGTGATCTGTTCCACCGATCGTTGTGTGCTTTGAGATAATTGCTTCCATTTTGTTGCACAGAGACTATTACAGTATATGATATCCGGATTACCATCTGTAACAGTGGGCTTTACACAGCTGCAGTAGTGCCGCATCAGCAGCACGGCCACTTTAGAAACTATAGGTTTAGTGAACAGCGTGAGTGGGTTGTGTATTGGCCTAAGGCTATTGGAGTAGTTATGGTCTCCGTTGGTAGAATCGGTGAAAACACTTTTCCATGTCGGATCCAGCGACATCAGCACATCACCTTGATGGGATCGAATCTCATTGTGGGCCTGAAAAGTCCCGGCTGGTAATTGTATATGGCAGACTGTAAGTGTTTTATTTTTATTTATGTATTTTTCAAATGAGAGTGGACAACGCTCTAACCTTTAATCATTTTATTTGGTATTTAAGCGACTCACAGGAGGGAAAAGCCCTTTCGGATTTGATCTCAAGCCAGTGGGGTCATACATGTCATTCCTGAAGGATGGCGAACTTCTATATTATCACCAACGATGTGTTAGTCTGTTTCTCAATACTTTCTGACTTCCCTAGCCTGTCTGTGGCACTCGGCCCGCTGACTCCTACTGAAGATGTAAATCCGCAGAAACGAGTCTTGAATATATAGTTTCCCCTTTTAAAAATGCACAGTCATTTCTTAAAATGGCTGGCCAACTTGGGCAAACTTTACTCACACAAGGACTATTTTCAGCTGCAGCTTAATACACAACAACGTAGCATCCACTTACGACAATACAGTCAAACCATTGTATGGCAAAATCCGCAAACAACGGTTGTGTTTTTGGTTTGTGTTAGTTGCTATTTGTACAGCGAGTGACTGGAGGTCACATTGTGTTCACTCCCATACTGATTACTCCCATCACAGCAGCACATGCACTGCTATGTCCAGTGTGAATGTATACTGATAGTAATAACTGGACTGTAATATGACTAATACTAGCAGTAGAGGTGTCAGTGCTGTGTGTGTGCGGGGCAGTCCTTTATACCATCAGTTTAATGTGGCACCTTACTAAATGATATGCAAGCATGCTGCAACCAACACTGAAACTTTGAGTTTAGTGATGTCCTTTCACAGTGTATGTAATGGGGGAAAAAAAATACCTGTAGCAAAAAACGCTCATCCTATAGGAGGAAACCATTCTACCATTCCTACATTTCTCTAACTTCCCATGGCAGCTTGAAGACACTTTATAAAGAAATAGAATAGAAAGGCTGCGGTAAACTGCCACAAACTGCTTGTATTGACCAGGAGGATGTGTGTCACATAATATAATACATTTCCATGTTGCATTATGGTTGTAGGTCTGTCCGAGTTCCTCTCCCCAGTGGTCGGTCTGTGGCCGGACACACAGCTGAGAGGGCTACTCTATGGCTCATGAGGTCAGGCCATGGCGGTGGCAGGAAGGGAGCGATGGAGAGATAAAGAGGGGGGGGAAGAAAGAGAAAGAGAAGACTCGTGGACTCTTGTGGTTCGTTATGGGAACAATAAAGCTGCGGGGCAGCGGGGCGTTCTGGCCCGGCCACAAGGCCCCTAAAGGAGGAGAAAGTGGAAAGAAAGAGGAAGGTAAAGATGAAGAAGTTTGAAAATGCTTATGATGTTTTACTGTACTCAAGTAAAACTACTCCATTGCATAGAAAAGTTAGCATTTTACTGTTTTAACCGCTTTATACAGTATACTATATTGGTTAGTGTAGCAATGCATCACATTTTTTAATGCAAAGCCGATCTGTTCGATCTATTTGAACGTAGTGGAGTAAAGAGTACAATATTTGTCTCTGAAATGTAATACAGTGGAAGCATAAAGCAGCGCAAAATGGAAACACTTCAGTTAAAGTGCAAGTACCTCAAACTTGTACTTTAACTTGCAGTACAAGCAATACAAACACAACATGGACATGATCAGACAGTTTACAGTTGATATGGCGACCTTGTTAGCAAACAGTTGCTTGTTTAAACGTGTCTGGTTTGGGGCCACCCGATGCATGTTGAGTCCAACGTTCACTCTCGTGTGGCTCTGATTTGGTCTCCACCAACTCCTGAGGGAAATGTCTGCCTGTTTAGACGCTGGTGCTCACTTAGCCACTAACTATCGTCTGCTGTCAGTAGGCTTTTCAGAGCTGTTTCGCTGAGAACAACTGCCTTCTGTGGCTAAAGGGACGCCGATGAGCCCGAGCCTAAACACTAGTGTTTTGGGCCACAAAGCCAAAACAATGAGCTAAAAGTGGCTTAAAAGCTCTGCGGAGCTGAGGTGGAACTGCGGAGCCTCACATTACACGTAGTCATTCGACCCATTGTTATTTAGTTCTGCTCTGTTTGAATGTGTAACTTCATGGCCATGTCGTTAATCTTTGACGAACAGTTGATGAGAATCAAAAAAAAATAAATAATCCACACTGTACTTTAGGCTCCATCCAACTCCTTTTGTCTCTGTCCATAGTAAACTGTATTTAGCCTTTAAGCCAAACGCTTTGTCGACTCACTTTAATCACACTTACCCATCCCGACGCATACATCTTTACGCAGGCGACCAAGACGCTGATCTGCCACAGATTCTAATCTAGATGGCTCTAACTAGCCTCTTTCGATCGCTATTGTCCCAAGTTAAAACAGAGCCGTTGTAATGACACCTCTCACTCTCTGTGCACTTTTCAGGCTTCGAAAGAGCGGGCGTCCCACTCTCTCTCTCTCTCTCAATAGAAACGTGTCAGCCGGGGCTATCTTTACGCCCCAAGCTCCTTTCTGACTTAAACTGCATTGGATTTTTTTGTTCCATGACAGAGCGTACATCAAGCACGCCTTTGTGGCCCTGCTACGGCCTGTAATGAATGCACAGGCTAAAATACCTAAGTGGCGGCAGCGGTTCGTTAAGGGAGGGGATGGAGGGAGCGGGGTAAGAGGTGGAGGAGGGCGTGGAGCGTGTTCGGAGTGCGAATCAGCCTGCATAAGTAGAGAGGCAGGGAGAAAGAAAGGTGAAGGCAGGTCTGCTGCAGTTTGGCAGCGACTGCACATGGATCATGACATCATTCCCTCGACAAAACGAGGTGACGTCTTCTCCCCTTAAATAGCGTTCAGTCCGAAAAAAGAATTCGTAAAAGACTTCTTCTCCAAACCGGCACATGTTAAATTGTTTCATTTAACTTCTGCGGTGCCCTTCATTCTCTTAATCCAATCTCCTTTCACTTGAGAAGCTGAAGCTTTTCCCATCATTTCTGTCTATCCGCGCTGTCTCCCGTTTATCTCCCTTTGTTCTACTTTGCCAAGAAGTTTAGTGACAGCCTGCGTGCAGGAGTTAGCGGCTGGCTTTTTTTCTTTTATATCCTTATGTTAGTTTATGAGCAGATAATTGCTGATATTGGCTGGCCCAAGCATCTTTAGACACTACTTCTATTCAATTTTTGAAGCCACATCTCAGCATTTTCGAACACATAAAATCACACGCAGCACCGTTGGCTCCGACGAGATCTTTCCTGTGCTGCTTGCCATGTTTTTTTAATCTCATTACGGTTATTGATGGTGTGCTACTGTGGTGAGGACAGGTCTGAGGGGCAGCTACAGCTTGTTAGACGACTCGTACACATGTCGACCGTGGAGGAGGTCTGTTTTGCTGGGCAGACTCTCTGGATATATATTTGGTGAAATTACTGAATAAAGTGGTTCATTAAGGACACTTACAGTGTCATCCTTCTTACATTAATGGGAAGAATTGCACTTCTGCAAAGTCTAAGAAAAGACAAAAGTCCCAAAGAGTCCAGTAAGGTTATATTAATGGAGAATACAGAGCCTGGTCTTTTCTTTAAAAGCTAAATAAGAATAAATAAAAAAAACCCAAAAAAAACAGCCAAACCCTGTTTACATGTTGTGGTGGTCTACAAAACAAAAAAAGGCAGGGAGGGAGAGAGTGTAAGGGAGGAGGAGAGGATATAATTAAATATATCATCTAAATAGGTATTGATCGTCCTAAGGGTGTTGCCGTTGGATTAAAAGGTTAAGGAATAAAACGGCTTTGAGGATTAAATCATTGTGAGGTAAAATCAAGAGCGCCGGAAGATAAACACTGCAATAATCACAAAGTATGAGCGCTGCTGACAGGCTTAATGATGGCCTATAGAAACATTAAAGATCCCGTCAAGATACATTTAAGGACCATAACCAAAACTGGCATTTTAAACAAATCCACTGGATAGAGAGTTTAGGTTGTCTGACGTACGGACACAAGGTCAAGCAGCTGCCCCGGCTGATTATTATTGTGTGCAGATAATTTCGAAGTTGCTACACATTATGAACGACAATATGGACGTGGCTTAAAAGATACTATAATCACAGGCCACAGTAACCCTGAGAGGGCGGCCGACTGATCAGTCGGCCGCCGTAGCGTACGGCGGCCACACTACGACACCTGAGCCGAGCAGCCGCACAAGGTCAGGAAGCGTTTTCAGCCAACAGACGTGTTTTATCTTCAGGGAGAGTAAGGGAAGTGAGGAAGTGGCTGAGCAGAGGATAAAGGGTCCTGTTACGCCCCTGTCTCCTTCCTCTGATCAACCAATCAGGCGCGGGAATAGTGCTGAGTCAGCCGCTGGGTGTTGCGCACGTCCGAGTGCAGGGGGAGGAGGGGTTGATGGTGGATAGAGGAGCCGGCCAGCCGGTGTCTGCAGTGGACTGCAGCAGCAGCACCGCTAACCTCATGGCAAGGGGTCTTGATGGGAAAGGGGGCCGAATCGCAGCCCTCAAGTACTACGTCTCAAAGCCGGAGCTCTCCTAATGGGCTTTTATTTTACACCCCCTCTGCAATGCTCATCACAATCCCATAGATATTAGATTCACCCTAAATGTCTGTGCTCATTTTGATATATACGTCCCACTTTTCCCTCTGCCTCTAGTCAGTGGGTAATTAGCAGGAATAAATACAGCCAGCCAGAGAAGATAAAGTTTACAGCCTGACCACAGGTCAACTTGTTTCATTACTATAGTGTGCCTTGCATTAAGCTAATTACCAACTGGCAAACATCTTCATCAGACATGCACAGAGGCCTTCATTAGGATGGTTCGTCTAAATCCGATTCATTTAAATGCTGCATTAAGGAAGATTATTGCCGTTTTAAGTGGATTTTAATGGTTATTTTGTAACAGCGGGCTCCCAACTGTCAGGGCTTCCTGATGTCAGGAGTCCGTCGCAGCGCGCTGACGTGACAGGAAGCGACGCTCTCAGAGGTTTCCGGGCACCGCCCTCCCACGGCGCCGGACGGAGGGCCGTGGGAGGGCCTGACCGTCATTCAGTCCCTGAGAGCAACTTGTCCTGATAAGGAGGGAGAGCGAGGGCTGCGAGGAATACCAGACAGGGAGCGACTGAGACACAGAGCATGTGACGTGGTCAGCTGGGGAAGAGGCAGAGTGAGTGATGGGAGTGGCGGCGTGCGGCAGGTTGTATTAGTGCCGCCCCGGTGTCAGGCCATACATCTGAGATGAAAATATCACGGTGAGCAAGAGTGACACAGTCTGCTGTGGGACTGGTTTCAAAGTGTCACTCCTCCTGCGGGGGCCGTCCATAGTGTTGGGCTGGCAGCTGCTCCGTAACGCCACCTGTGCTGTGTAGGTCTCCCCGGGGACGCCTCACACCCCCCCTGACCTTCCCACTGTGACTCCCTGACTGTCTTTACCTCCACGTCTCTCCCTCCCTCCCTCTCTGCCGGCGTCCAGCTGTCCCCAACCCTCATCCCCCACATCTCCAATATAAGGGCAGGAATGCAGCGGACAGCACAGTCCCAGAATAGACAAGTAGCCAGCCTATCTCCAGCCATGCAGGCAGCCTGATAGAGGGCACCTACTGTAGCAGCCACACTCATGCAGTGCACAGGCATGCAGCACCCCGACCCACATACAATCCACCTCCCTGATCTCTTGCGCTGCCAAAGTTATGAATGCACAGCAACTTACTTATTGTAGTTTTGATCTTGACGGCGCTGCCTCACGGTTTAATGTTGAAAGAGCGCTCATCGGCGAAGCTTTCAGCAGGCATCTGAGTGAGGTTAATGATAAAACGCTATGGGTGTAATGATTCTGTTTGATGTCAGATCTGTGCGGAGGTGCGCAGGGTGAAGGAGGGTTGCCCGTTTGATGAGTGTGTGGCCCACACATTGCCGGGGAAAAAAAAAAAAAAAGCGCACACAGCGCAGCAAAGGGATTCTCTCCCTAATCTACTGAAAATCCCGCTATGAAAAGGATTTGGCGTGTAGCGCTTTCTCCTCTGAAGTTGATATTCGCGCCTGAACACACCCAGGAGCTTGCCGAGCAATACACACAACATACACACTCGCTCCTGCGGCCGGTCTTATGTGGACGTTCGTAGATCACTGCCCATAAAAATGGTACACACCTCCGTTCACACCTCGGAGATCAAGAGCAGACATGAGCGCACACACACGGCCGATAGACTTGGCAGCACAGAATACACACACACACACACGAACTCTATGCACAAACACACACTGCAGTGCTGCATGTTGCAGTGGAAGACAGTCCGCGGCCTCTGGGACCGGCAGAGAATTCAGGCCATGCGAGCTCGTCCTCTCCTTCTCCGTGTGCTACTTCCCAGCGTTCTTCCTCCCTCTGTTCTCCCCAGCCTCCTTTCTTTTTCTTTCCCCCCCCCCCCTTAGTCAAGGATGCATCCCCCTCATCAATTTGCCGGTCTCTTGGGTGACAAGTTTATTAAACACAAGAGCAAGAGCAAGCGAGAGAGCGAGGGAGGGAGAGGGAAAGAAAGAGTGAACAGGCCCTGTCTTGATCCTTACCTCCCTGCATGCATTGCCGGTATTTAAGCATTTCTTTTTTTAATGTGATTTGTGTGCAGTGAGGCTGATGTATTTGTTATCTAGAGAGGGGTGGACAGCTTTGATACAGGACTGACAGTGTAATCTCTCTCTCTCTCACACACACACACTAACACACTCCTCTTTTGAGTGCCAAAACCCAGTAGAGCTGTAGGCTGTGACTGTTAAATGCTGGTTTAAATACTTAGGAGCAAGTCAAGTGAAATTCATGAAGGCAGTTCTTGAAGCGTTACAGTTGGGTGCAATCTGTGGCTATGCACAATCATGACAGAGAAATTATAGTTACACAGATGACACCACATGTTGTAATACTGAATGATAAGCCTGGTCATTTTATTTTCTCGGCATAATGTCAACCAATCCAATGAAAGGATCAGGGCCAACAATGTGATTCGGCTGTCTGTCATGCTCACTCACCCCCAGGATCTATCGTTAAAGACATCCATCGTTTAAAATTTAAAAGGTCATAAGTATATAGTTTCATTATTCAAAAGGCTCGGTGATTTTCTGAAACAGCTGGGCAGTGTAGTTTTTAACAAACATTACACAAACAGAAGGACATTGTACATTTGTCAAGGACTATTTCCAGCCGTGGATTAATGCGCATGTGGGTTCGTGAGTATTTCCAGAAATCTAGTGTAAATACTGCATAGAGTATGTGGACGGAGTCAAAATAAACTACAGCGTGTGTTCGTCATAATGACACTCAGTGTTGGGGTGTGATTCATTGGTTGTTTTTGGACAACAATGGAGCTCTATGGCGCAGAGGAATAATACATATCAGGCTTTGGCTACACACACACAATACTGTATTGTTGCCGACAGTTATATCGGCCTCTTTCGCTGCTAAATTCTCCACTATGTTCGCTCGCTACGTGCTAACTGTTTCGGTCTGCTGTTTGGATGCTGGGCAGGTGGTGTGCAGTGGGTTTATCGGAGCTTTTATTTAATTTTTTTGGCCAAAACAGCTGCCTGCTGTTGCTGAAAACGACACTGATGATGAGCACGGTGAGACTGAATTAAAACCGTCCAGCTGCGGATATAGGTCGTCCCTTTTCACATCACATGTGGGCATTTCATCCATTTTTAACATAAGCTTTTAAAAGCAAATTGTAGTAAACTATAGGGGAAGATTGGATATGCAAAAAAGGATTTATATCAGTCAGTTGTGGAAAAAAATATCCAGAGAGAAAATACCAGCAGCTGGGATTCCAGGGCCAAGACTCTGCTTAAACAGTTTATTTCCTAATGATTAAATGATTAGCTTGGCTAATTGAACCAGGAAATGAGTGAGTTGCTCCAAGGACAAGCACAGCCGTGCAGCTAGCAGGAAGACTGCTGAGTACATCATCTCTGTGCGGCCAGGCTCAGGCAGGCAACGGGGCTGAACGGCCCGGAGCTCAGGCCAAAGGAAATCGGAAACACAGGAACGGCAGCGCGGAGAGAACGGCTGAAGCTGAGTGAGGAAGTGTGTGAGCGTCGGGATGTGTGCGTGCGCGCGCGCGCGAGAGAGAAAAAAAAAAAAAGAGATGTTCCACATAGCCCGAGAGGTCAATGAGAGTTAATTTTCCTGCTGTCCTATCCGCCGGCTTCATTAGCAGTATTGGCAGTTAGGTGATGAATTCATTGTTTTCTCAAGTTTGTCTGCAACCACCATTTATATACGCTCCTCTGTTGTCTCTTAGGGCCCTGCTCCCTGGTTTTCGCATCTCTTTTTCATCACCCACATTGCTTGTCCTTCTCCTTTCTCCATCTCTCCTTCACACACTCTCTTCTATTCTTCTTCCTTCTTAAATTCATTCCTTTTATTTTTTTGTATAGTTTAGCTTGTTCTATGCAGTAACGTGCGCTCTTTCAAGGGCAATGTCTCCTCCGATAATCAAAGACTGCTTACTGTGTGTCTGCATGTTCGTGCGTATATGTGTGCTTTGTGCATGCATGTACAATGAGTGCTCATTTGATGCTACTTGTGTGTGGACGACCCCTTTCTTATCATTCCCTCCTTCTCGCTCTGTCTCTTTCAGGTCCCAGATTTGTCCATTCACCTCTTCTCCCTCCTCCTTCTCCACTCTGCCATCTTTTTCGGACCAGACTCGCCCCTAAAATGCTTTGCTAAAGCTGGTAAAATGGAACCAAATCAACTGTTCAATGGATTTGGTCCCCTTCAACCAGCTGTAGCTGTGCATTAATCACTCCGAACGCACACACACAAGCAGATGGACAAACAAATGGACAGGAAGGCGGTGGGAAGACTCAAGCTAATTCAGTGGAAGACCGCTTTTAAAATCCAAAATTGAAGCTACATTAGCGCAGTCACAGAAAAATTGGACTGAGACACAGCATGCACCAGTTACTGTGTGGAGTTATCGCTATCACACAGATTACCCAAAAGACATTTAAGTAATTTGCTAAATCTGACTAAAACAAGCCAAGGTAAGTAATTATAGATACTGTATCTTGGTAAATTTGTATTTTTGTTGTGCACCGCTATAATTGCATTGGTCTTTGGAGACTTTTTTCATATTGTTATTTGCAGATTTTTCCAAGTGTGTGTTTGGTATACGAATTGCTCTTATGTGCGTGCGCAAAAGTGTGGTATGAAGAGCTATCGAGTGCAAGAACAGATTCTGTGTAAGAAAAGCACCAGGGCGTATCGGGGTGCGCATGTTTGTCTGTGTGTCTTTGTCTCCTAATGCACATGTCTGATCAATAAAGCCTCGTCCTGAAGTTCATATAAACTGCTGAAGTGGTCCTTGCTTTAAAGTGTGGTCTTTGGGGTGGGGGGGGGGGGGGGGGGGTAAACATATAATG
>CM022479.1:2175467-2186327 GCA_011952105.1 Coreoperca whiteheadi
GGAAATCTTAATTAAGGTATGTACTGTATGTACAAAATAAACTGTAAAATATCTTGATCATGGAGTTTCATTCTTTACTTTGGGAGGACATACACTGTATGCGGTCAGTCCACTTAATGAAGAAGATGTCCAAAAGCTTTGGGCACAACTGGGTGAGTGATCCTTGAGTTAATAATCACTGTAAAACGTCTGTTTAAAATAAAAAAAAGTCTTGTTTCACACATAATTTCACACTTTGCTGAATCACGCCACCGGCAGGGGCAGATGGCGGTTTCTGCCTCTTTAAGGAAGTTTTTCCTTGCCACTGTCGCCAAGTGCTTAATCATGGTGGGAATTTTTGGGTGGCTGCAAATAATATTATAAAGAGTGCACTCTAGACCTGCTCGTGCAATGAGATAACTTCTGTTATGAATTGACGCAATATGGATAAAATTGAATTGCACAGAAAAAGAGGAATCAAGCGCACATACACACACAACTGTGCATATTGGTGATTTGACAAACAATGTTCCCACGTAAAAGTAAAAGCTCCACCCTTGTTTGCTTTCATTCAACTCGGTAACCTTCGCACATCTTAATCATCCTTTAAGGAACAAACGCAAAAAGAAGAAATCGGAGCAAATGCCAGCCCCTCTGTTTCAGTATTGATGACCAATTGGTAAAAAAGGGAGGTGTGACGATAAATCAACTTTGAAATATAATAATGATGACGAATGACTTCTTCGAGGAAAAGAGATATGGCTGACCTGTCTTTCCTCTTTGTGCTTGGCGGAACAGGAAACTGGGGAGGGCTGGAAATGTGTAGGGGCAGTACACCTGGTAAAAGCTTTAAAATAAAGTACTTAGATGGATAGTTAGGGCAGGTAGCGTGTGTGCCCTGTGGGTGTGTGTGCACGTGTGTGTGTGTGTGTGTGTGTGTGTGTGAGTGATTGCATGTGGGGTGCAGACTGAACGACTTGATGAAGCGGTAAATTTCCCTTCTCCTTCTTGCCTGTATGTTTTCCCCCAGCAATCGCTCCATCCCAAACACACACACACACACACCCACACACACACACACACACACACACACACACACACTCGTTGTCGTACCTTCCTAGCCGCTCTGTTCTAGCTTGACCCTCCTTCACACTTGAACTGCTTTGCTGTGGAGAAAGAACCTACAACACTCATTCAAACACACACACACACACACACACACACACACACACACACACACGGACAAACACACACCACAGCCCTCAAACAGGAGCATACCCAGCGGTGTGTTTCTGTCGTTTACTCAGGGAAGAAAAATCTGTGATGCATCTCTGTGTCTGCGGCTTTGATGCCCTCAGACACACTCGAGGTTTGCCCATATCTTTGTCTGTCACTCTCTTTGACACCCTCAAACACAGAGACAAGAACGGGAGGAGAGATAGCGAGAGCAAAAGGGATTAATAAAGGGGAGATTTACCGTATTGGAGCAGCGAGAAGATGGACTGAAGGGGAGCGAGAAGGATGTGAGGGGAGATAGGGGGAAATAAATGGCCGTGTGGGAAGATGGAGAGCAGGGATATAAAGGAGGAGAAGAAAGGGAGAGTGAGAGGAAAAAGAGAAGAGGAGGGGGAGCGAGAGTGAGAGGAGTAGAAAGAGCGAGCTGATGTTTGCTGACAAGGGCAGAAGTGAGGCCTCCTCCGAGAGCCGCCTGATGCAGAAACAAATGAGGCGACAGGAGGGAGCAGACAGCGCCGTCACACACTGATGTGCGTGAGTGTGCGTTTGTGTGTGTGTGTGTGTGTGTGTGTGTGCCTTTTCATAAGTGTGAAAGCCCCCAGAGTGGTTGTCACTGTTTCGGACACTCAAGCCAAGGAAAGCATCCACCTTCAAGAAAGCCACAACAACAGTAATGCTCATAGGTGCATTTAGCAAGGACAGAGAGGAGAGGTGGGGGAGAGGAGACTGCCGACGCGAGGTGAGGAAAAGAGAGGAGAGGAGAGGGCTGAGGAGAAGAGAGGAGAAGAGAGGGCTGAGGAGAAGAGTGGAAAGAAGGAAGTGCAAAGAGGATGCTTCTGCGGCTTGTGAAGAGGACGTTAGTGGGGCACAGGGGAGAGATGGCAGCGCACGGCACACGAGGCGTTCGGTCAGGTTGCGATAACACATGCAAACACACACTCACGGACCCCCTTCGCCCGGGCCGACGGAGTGGTATAAACTATCAGCATGTGTCCGCTGTGCTGGGCTTCCGAGGAAGGCAGTTAGCAGAGTAACGGGCGCTCAGCTTGTTACAGGACAGGCAGAGATATGAAGAGACAGCAAAGGAAGGAGTTGGGGAGAGAGAGAGAGAGAGAGAGAGAGAGAGAGCACAAGCGACATGACGTAATGCGTAATTATTAAAGACGTGGGTCTCATGAGAAATAAAACCCGTTTTTTCGACATCTCAATCCTACGGTGGCCCTGAAAGCTCAATGCACTGCGACTTAAGAGAACACAGGCAAAGGCCAAAAACGTATTCACCAATTTGACAACACATGCACAGCATTTAGAGGAAAAAAACCAACCTGCAAAGTGGGAAAACAAATACAGGTTCAAATACAGCTTTTGTTTTGTGCATTTGCATGAGTTTTCGGAGTTGCGGGGCCCTGAGCTCTCAGGGCCACAATCTGACATATATATATATATTCTGTACATATATATTTGCACACACACACACATATATTAGTGGCATGTTAGCAGCAGGGGAAATATCTCTCTGCCGCTCTGAATTCAGTCTAAATGTTTTACATGCGGTAAAGCTCACACATGCTAACACACTGACCCACAGCTGTGCTCCCAGTGCCCTCTCCTTCTTGTTCCCTCCATTTTGCAGTTGGGTGTGTGTGCCTATGCGAATACGTGTGCTCCAAACCTTGTCTTGTCTTGTCACACACAAACACACACACACTAAAAAAGCATGAAGAAGACAAAGCGCCTTGAAATTAGCAGTGGGAAGAAGGATTAAAATCAATGGTACTTATACTACTGTATGGGTGGGTGTGCGCGTATGGTACTATAGGGACATGTGGGTGCGCGGTGCGGCTGGGCTAATATCCATAGCCACCTCACTACTCCTGCTGGGGAAGATTAATACTTCAGCCTTTAGTGGTGGCTGTCGGCGGCCTTTTCCTCACTGTCTGCTGCTTCCACTTCCATTTTTCTTCACTCATTCTTCTTCTTTTGTCTGTTTTGGCATCCCCCCGCATCTCCATAAGCACTAACAGTCTCCAGCTCCCCGTCTTGCTACCTTCTTCTTTTTTTTTTTACTGCTGCAGTACCTCAGCGACTACAAACCCTTTGCTAATGATGCTGTAGAAAAAGAAGACAAAGTCATCACCGGCTTCTTCTCCTCCCGCTCCTTTTGTTTATTTATCGTATTACTAAACTCTTAATTTTAGTATATAAACTTTTCTATTATTATTCTTTCCACTTTCTCTTTCCTTTCCACTCTCCCTGCCCTCATATATCCTTCTATACATTAGTGTGTCCCTGGTGTCTTGTGTTTCAGTTGAGTGAGTGATCAGTCTTCAGTGCTGCAGAGCTCCATTCAAGGCTGCCATCAGTGTGACAATTAGGCCGGTAAATAAAGATAATGTGAGCCATCCGGGGTCCTTAACTGCTGCGCTGCAATTAACAGAGCTGATTGGTGGCAAAGCTTCTTCAAGGATGGTGGGAAATTAGTGAGACAGAAAGGGTATTGGGGTAGTCAGACTACTACTTAAATTTGAAAGGAGTGGAACTAAACAGAAATATGTTTTGCTGAGTTAAATGAGATCGATTCAAAGTAGTATACTTTGTATATTCTTTTGGTAGTCCATGACCATATAGGTGAGGGCTGGAATGTAGATTGACCCGTAAAGTGAGAGGTTCACCTGTAGGCTCAGCTCCCGGTTCAACAGCATCGGACGCGGCATTAATCCGTCTCCTGATCTTGTGTCCCCATCTAAACCTCACTGCTAACCCAAAGAGAGCAGTCCACCTCTTTCCGGCACAATAATATGGCCTTGAGGATACAAGCGGTCAAAATGAGTTTCCTTGGCAGGGTGGCTGGGCTCACCCTTGGCTACCCTGGTTTAGCCTGCTGCCAGCAGGACTCGAACCTGGACTTTGGTGTTATTTGCCCAGGTTTCGAGATTTTCATCTCTGATATTTTTATGACTTCACCGCAATACAGTTCATTTGTGGTGCTCAAAGCATTGGGAAATTATATTTAAACTGTCGAACATCTGTATTGGCATACAAGCAGAACTCTTGGAGCTATTTTAAAAAGGCCCCAGCAGCAGGTTTGAACCCAGGACCTTCTCGCTCTGAGGCAACAGTGCCAACCACTTCATGAACATCAACCTCAATCCCTCCAATGCAGAAAATGTGTTACTTTTTCATTGTGCACAATTAAAGATCGTTTAGTGCAAAAGGTGCATTGCCACCTGTTCTGCATCAGCACAACCTCAGCCACTCCACCCACTGCAGCTCAAGAGGTTTTATGTGAAACCATGAAATAATCAAACAGGTGCAAGTGTCCAAAAATGGCCTTGTACCCTATGGAAATTCATGGCATTTCAACAGAATTTGCGCCACCACCACCTTTGTGCCTGAAAATGGTTACAGGCCCATGACTTTAATTTGCAGATACATTAAATTAATGATGATTTATTAAGACAGAGCCAGAGAATGAATTGTTTTGTGTGTGCTTACTGATGCTTGCCTTTTGGTAATCACCAGCTGGAGGTCATACTTTACCCATCCTTAATTACTTCTACTGTAGATCCCTACATCACAAAAGATAGACAGGCAGAATCAAAACTTTCTTTGGCACGGATCGAGTCGAAGTAAAGTGACTGATAGCAGGAGTAAGCGAGAGGAAGGTGGAGCGAAGCGAAAAAGGATCATGAGGTATTACACAGTTGGCAGAACGTTGGTGTGCAGCTGAGGAGTGTTCGCCCCGTGCCAGCTCTCAGGGTAAGTCTGCTGGGCAATGCCAAGACTTCCCACGGTGGCTTCTGTTTCACAACACCTGTCCCACAGCAGCACTTGAAGAATCTGCCTGGCATCACAACACAAAGACACAGAGGGAGAGGTCCCATCTGCAAACCTGGCAACACAATGAACAATCCTGAGAACAACAATGCCAGGAGTTTGTAAGTGGCACAGTACAGATAAAGAAGCTCAGGGAGCTATTGACTGACTAGCGCTGGCATGTTTCCGACTGCCTAGCGTGTTAGGGGTTAGCTCGGTAGCTACAGTAGCTCACCAACTAGCCCTGTGAGTAGGCACTACATCACCAAGCTTCGAGAACCATATATTTGTGCCACACTCTGGCACTCTGACCGTGCCTGAATGTCAGAGCGCACTTAGAGGACCAATTCCTTCTCATGAGAAATGATCGACTCAGCAAAGCGTCAACCGACACGCCGGTGAAGCTTATTCACAGCGCTCCATTGGGCTTCGATCAGCCTGTTTTCCAAACAACTAATGAGAGGCCTTTTTCTTTGAATCATGAATGAAATGTAAAAAACATTTCTCTCGACCTACTGGTATGTAAACATCCACATTGTGACACACAAAAATGTCCAACATATACTTTGTGTGGCATTATATTCAGTTTTTGGGGAACTTCTTGTTGTTTTGTTGTCAACTAGCCAGTGGAAGAGGTTGAAGGCAGACACACGGTGTGACACAGACTTCCCATCTCTTACCAACTCCGTTTTCCTGATGCAACAGCTGAGACACAGTTCCTCCCTGTCTGTCAGGTCCGTTGCGGCAGACGACCGAGACACCAGCAAGGTGGAGACAAGAGAAATCGATAGAGTTAAATTGAAGAATCTGTGCCCATTACTTACCCTGTTTCCCTTCTTTCTCCCTGTGTGCCTGTGACAAGACTGTAGCAGCGGCGGGCTGCAGTCAGTGCCATTCCCATCCACTCGTTTACAGAGTGTGTTGGCGCATGGAGCACGCATGCACACCATCAAGGAAAAGAGAAGAACTGAGGATGAGGACCCGTTCTACTTCTCTTTTATATCTAGTTCTAGTCTTCGTCTGACGTGACTGAAGCCTTCTAAATGTAAATAAGGGTTATTCGTCCAGCCCAGCTACAAGTACCACCCTTCTTAATTTAACCTTTTCTTTTTAAGGGTGGAGAGCGCCAAGGTGTTTAGTCATTTCTAGAGAGGTAAGGACCTATGAAAAAGTGGATTTGTGGTTGAAAACTTCCTTGACAACATCGAAATTTTCAGCACTTTCGATGCCAAGTTGAAGCACATATTCAACGCACCAGTGCCTCCCTGTGCGATCGCTCCTTGACTTTATGTCTCTGGTCCGTCTGTCCAGCCCGCTCCATCCTCAGTCCACAGGCTCATTACTCAGTTCACACCACGCAACGAAGCAGAACAATTCAGGATCACATCTATTTCAATCTGAAATAATCACCCTCGTGAAATCTAATAAATTATGCAGCACTCAATAGCTCGGCACCGGCCCCCACTGTATTAGCACCAAGCTAATGATGCCAGCACATTATTCTCAAAGTCACTGCGGAACAACTTTATGCACTTCCTGCCCCCCTTCCCGGTGGGTTTAACAGACAGACAAACTTTTTTTAGCCATGCTAGCGGCGTGGCTCTAGGGATTGTCAGTCCACCACTGTGGTCCGGACAGAAATATTACAACAACTGTTGGATCGATTGCAATGCAATTTTGTAACCTAATGACTTTGGTGATCCCCTGATTGTTCTTCTAGCACCACCAGAAGGTTGAAATTTCTGGTTCAGAGTAAAATGTCTTGACAACTGTTGGATACATTACCATGAAATTTGGTGAAGACCTTCTTCATTCAAATTGTTCAATTGAATTTGCTGGACAGGGTAAAATCGTACAACTTAAGGTTGATTTGTCCAATTTTAAAATAGAGCAGAAAAAGTTACCAGATCTTTCTGGTTGTTCCAAGAGTGGTATGCTTTAGCTGTTTGAGTCTGAGGTGTGCCATTACATCCTCCAGCTAGCGATATGAGATGGTGTTGCAGCGAGGAGAAGGCCACAGCTGCAGCTTGGTTAGTGGTTATCTTTATGCCCAGCAGTTGTTTTCTGATACATCCGCCGTACTACACACGAGGCCGTTGTTCATATCCTGTTGCACGGTTTGTTTCCAGAGTACAGAATAGCCTTGTTCGTGGTCTATGCCCGAGCTGGCTTGACTGTGAGCTCGGGTTGCTGTAGCACAGCGGGCGGTGCCGGGCTGCAAGGCCAGGTCACAGTCACAATAAATAGCAGCCTATCACTGTACCAGCTTTTGAATCCACGTGTGAACGGCCGTAAGGCGGGAGATGCCAAAGCATGGATGGTTTCATCTAAAATAGATACTGCACCCTTGGGCTCCATTTCCAAACATTCTTCTGTTCAGCTGTTAGGTGGGTCCTGACGAGATGGAGACTAAACGCCTAACCTGTAGACACTGAAAAAGGTTAGACCGGGGAATGCCAAACACTGTCTGCAGTTTTTGGAATGAAACAAAACTTCCCTTTACAAAGAGGTCCTTTACACAGATCAAACCTTTTCTATCATACGCTCTTGGAAAGAGTGAAGACATTCATGGGATTTGGGGACTTTGGTGATCCCCTGACTTTCCACTTTCTCTATGACTATCAGAACCATACATATTATAAATACCACTAAATGCTAAATGCTCAGATAAAAAAGGCCGTGTGTTTTACACCTCTCCGCGTCATTTTTCAGATTTGCTCACCCAGCACTCCATATCATGTGAAATCTCACAAGTGAATCAACGTGTTAACCTTTCTACCGGTCTCCGTCACGTAAATGAACTCTGTAATACTGCCACACACGTCTCTGAACACTTACATGCTCCCAACATGATAAAACCTTCCAATAGGGTTCGCCAAACAGCTTTATTCAGACACCACCCTCTGGCCAATTTTGAAGTTTACTTCACCGTGACTAATTAAGATCAAAAGCTAATCATCAACTTTTATCCTTCTTGACAGTTTGGTTTTCTTTACAAAGAGCATTACAGCCTGTACGCTTAGTCTTGCATTAAGATTTTTTTTTTTCATGTCAGTTTTATTTTGGATTCTTCCGATGCTTGACGGCAATTTTAAGAAAGAACTCCATCGACTTTCTCTTCAAAGCCCTGCTGTCTGTAAACAGAGCTCCGAGTGACTAATTTGCTCCATTCTCATTCTGATCGGACCTGATGATCTAATAAAATGAAAATTTACAGGATGATAATGTACTGTATACTGTAATAATAGCCAGCCAAGTATCTCATTAAACTTAATTTCTCAAACTTTACATCAGGAACCAAAACAGGTCACAGGCCTATAGCTGGAGGTGAGTCCCTCGATGTCATGGAAACCAATATATTTTAATGAGCCTGAGACCTGGGGCCAGACAATAATTTTCTTATTTGGGTCACGGGCTGCAAAGTTGAATAACCTCTGCTGTAATATACATAGTATTTAAAGGTATACTTACAGCCTACAGTCTCCACTTATCACCTTGTGGACAAAGAGGTGGGGCCTGGGTGTGGGGTTGAATTGTACAGACCGGGGGTCACGCTGTGTAAAGAGGCCAGTGGAGATACGGTCAGTGATGAGTGTGGTCTATTTAAAGGCCCTCAGGGTTGGACACTATCTTTAATTCCTCAACCACCGGTTGGGCTGTTATCTGCTTTGCACACCTCTGGGTGACCGCAGGTCACATGCACAGAGACAGAGTCAAGACGCCATATACGAACATGGCACTGGCGAATTTGTTTGTTGGTTCATGTGAGTTCATTTCCGCCGCTGTTTCAGTGACTGCGAGGTCGTCTTCCCTACCTCAGCTCTATCACCCCTGTGGCCACTTCACTATAAACCACTGAGCGGAGAAAAACTGCTCTCTTTAGATAAACAAACGGCGACCTAATCTACATATAGTTCCCCGCCCTTTGTCTTCAACAAAGTGTTTAACAAGTGTGCTTTGGCATGGAGCAGTGTTGTAAACCACGCAGTGACGCAAAGTGAGACATTCTAAAGCCTTTCGGAGCTGTTATTTACTGTGCCTCCGTGTGTGGTACTATAGATCACGTGAAATATTGCAAACCAAAGCGGCTGGTTTTCTGCGATTTGCAAAGCGCCCTCTGAAGCAGTTAAAATAAAATCATCTGCATGTCTTTGAGGGACAATGAGTAGCTTGTCTTGACTTGACACAGACTTTTTAGTTTTTAGTTTCCCAGGTAAGTTAAGCGCCATAAAAACTGCTTTTGTTCTAATGCAGATAGGCACTTTTAAGATAGTGTCAGGAAAATAGCGTCAAAGCGTTTAAAAATACATGCTGCTAAGACCCAACTGAAACCAAACTTTGCATTAACCCCCCTATTTAGCTTTATAAGCATACAAAGACAAAATAAATGCTTTTTGGCATACTATATTGTAGTTAAAGTACTACTTTGTCCACAAGTAGTAAGCAGGTGTTTTTAAGTGTTTATTAATGTATTTGTTAAAGATAATAACTTCTCCAACAAAGCGTCTGTAACTGGTGTGTTAACTGAAATCACATTTAGTCATCGTTTTTGTAGTCAAAAGCAATGGCAATATGTTTTTTTTTAAATGAATTGTTAATAGGCCTTTGGGAAATTTCAGAAATGCTCCTGCGTCGCTCTGTGTACAGTTTACATTTGTGCGTAAATCACTAACAAGGTAGCAAGGAGAGGAAGGGCCGGCACATGTGTGAGTGCGTGTGTGAGTGTGTGTGTTTGTGATGACAGGGAAATGAAGCAGAAGAGACTGAGTAGTCTGAGGGAAAGTAGCCGGTTTCTAATCTTGGAAACACTTAAAGAGTCAGACCATTTGGCTGTGGTCCAGATCACTCCCTCATCAGTCCCCCTCGCGGCCTCTCTCCATTTGGTTTCTGTGAATTTGTGAAAGAGTGCTCCATAACTTTCCACTGCATCTGTTTGTGTATTCATAGCCAAAGGGAAGCTCAGCATCTCCAGTGAGACAAGCATCTATCTGGTGGAAGACACAGGAACAGAGTTTGATGAAGAGGTCATCAGTGACGTCAGCTATCTCCTGATCTAATATCTCTTTACAGTCCACATCATATAGTGGCCAGCAAGCATGAACGCATTCAGTTAATGGCCATAACATCAGAAACTAAACCGTTCGATGGTGCTGCGCTGCTGGCTCTAATCAGTTAATGTGCATTTCCGCCTGCAGTCGCAAGGTGATGCAAAATGACAAGCTTTATATCCCTTTTAGAAACCACTGAGTGGTCGTAGCCTACGGGAGACTGCCGTACAACAACAGGGGAGGAAAACATAGGAATGGACACAGGTTTCTCCCGCGGATAGAACTCTGCTTGACACAGTATCTGTTCCTCTGGTATGGTCATCGCACAGTATGATTTCCCTGTGGGGGCTCCCAATTGGCCCATCCTCAGTGTGCAATTGTAACAGCAAGCACTAAAAATGACTTTGCGGAAATATAAGAGAGCCTGCTCAGGATCAAATACGTATTATGCGGGGTCAGAGGTCATCAGCAAATTCAGAAATAGTTTAATTGCACCATTATCACATTCAATAGACAATAAATACATTGAGGGAAGGTGGAGGGACGTTTTACACATCCATTATTCCCTCTGTAGTTGGCACCCCACACAGAGTAACAACAGCAATTCAATTTCATGTTAAAAACCCGACAGATGAGAGGTGAGATGAACATTTCCGTGTTGACAGCTGAGCATTGTATTTCATTACATGTACAATGGGGGGGGGGGGGGGGGGGGGAGCGCGTGGAAAACAACGACCCCCCTCACCCGGAAAGCCTGGGGGGAATTATGGGGACGCATGCA
>CM022479.1:2186352-2244420 GCA_011952105.1 Coreoperca whiteheadi
GTGGTTGAGCTCTGGGGGGTGGGGGGGGGGGGGTTGGGGAGTGGGGCGGGGGGGGGGGGGGGGGGGGGGGGGGGGCAGCCCGTTGCAGTACACGGACCCCCTGACTGCGTCAGACTGTAGGGATATTTTGGGAAGCATGCAGCGCTGAGGCAGACACTGGTGAAGTCCTTCGAGATGCCGGAGCCTCAAAGAGCGGCTTGATTCTGTAACTGAGTTCAATTACAGAGTGAGCCGGGGGGGGGGTGTGAGGGAGGAGACAGAATATAATACAGTATGTACAGTACAACTGGGCCTACAGGGCCCACGAGCTAGTGTACAGTAGGCACTGTCATCTAAGTCATCTTAAATTATGATTTACTACTATTATTATTATTAACTACTAATTACAATATTAGAGCTTTTAATTTCCCAGGTAATTTAAGCGCCATGAAAACTGCTGTTGTTATAATGTCGATATGTAGATGGAGACGTTTATGGTATTCTGTGCAATTAATGTAAGAGTAGGGGGGCAGCACCATGAAACCAAAAAACATTTCAGTCGCAGACCTTCAGCACCTTTTTTTTCCTCACCATATGAGACAATTACCACATCAGTGTTTAGTGAAAACGTCCTTAAAGTTAAAATCTGTGAAATACCAATGAGCACGGACAAAGAGAAAAGATCGGACATGGAAAGTCATTTTGGGATGAGCAAGAAAAGTTCAAAAATCCTTAAAATAAAACGTTACCAGAAAGACCTCCCTACAGTTATTTTCCAATTCAGCACAAAGTGACTGCTAATATGCATAATACCTAATGAGCAGCACGCATGTGCATATGCAGAAAAAACGTTAACACACACACACACACACACACACACACACACACACACACACACACACAGTCGTATTTGTACACAATCTGATGGAAATCACAGCGCAAGTAGTTTAAACCTGACACCGGCATAAATGAATATGAAGGGATGAAATAGGATTAGCCCCTTTGCTATTGATTAGCTGGCCATGTAATAATTAAAGCGGGCTGAGCCGCAGGGCTACTGCAGTGTATAAGTGTGTGTGTGTGTGTGTGTGTGTGTGTGTGTGTGTGTGTGTGTGTGTGTGTGTGATGAATGCCAAGGTCCCCAAACTCAAGATCGTTCCACTCAGCACAATCACAACCACCTCTCCGCCTGCCAGCACGACTACAGCGAAAGCACTGCATGGTCACGCAACACAGGGTTTACTGTGCGTGTGCGTGAGAGACACACGGTGTGACCAAGTGAGCTTAGTGGGAATGTCTTCGGCCAGTTTATTTTCTCCATTTTTTTTTTGTTGTTGTTTTGTTGCAATTTCGGTAATTTTGTTAAACATTATGCATAATTTAAATATCAAGATCAATACGCAACTTGCAGTTTATTTAAATACGGGCAATCAAATCACGTGCATGCGCTACTCCTGTCTCTACACTCTGTTGTATGTACACCGCTGAGCAGTTGGTCCTCTATCCCCCCACAGCGTAATCTCTTGATTTGTGGGATTGACCCCTCTTAATTCAATGGAAGAGAATCGCTGTGACAGCAACACTGAATGGATTTTCAATGCACTGCACCTGCACTAATAAGTTTAAGGAGAACCTCCTCCATCCTGCCGCGCACACACACACACACACACACACACACACACACACACACACACACACACAGAGAGAGAGAGCGAACCAGAGAGGGGAGGGACAGATCACACACACAGATATTGCACAAAGTGAATGAAGTCATCGGCCTGAATCAACCGATGGAATTCCTTTATTCCATCCTCTTACCTTTTCCTGTCTCTGTGATGTGTCTGTCCAGTCTGGTGGCCCTGATCAATGTCCTCTCTGTGGGCTCTGTCTCTGTGGACTCATCCCCGGACGTCTTCATTAGGAGTCTGTTGCCAGATCTCACATTCCCCGACAATAAAGCCCCGTTAAACCTCTGATCCATCAGTCTGATACCCCCGGCTGTCAAAAAGCTTACATTTTACATTTAAGGAAGTTGGCGGACACGCTTGTCCCCGCCTGGAAGGGAGTGTCTCGCTTTTACACTTTGACTGTAAAAAACGTGTGCCTGCATGGTGATCGCACCGCTTCGACATGGCACAACGGCCCTTCATTTAATTCTGAGAGCAGACGCTATGTAAAGCACTCAGTCTTTGAGTAACAAACTCTTTGAACTCAGATGATTAGGAGCTGAGATTGTGTACACCATGTAAAGTAGAAATTTAAAAGCATGTTTTGCAAATTGGAGCCATTGCAAATGTAATCATCCAAAGCCAAGTTCTGATTGTACTCCATAAATGAATATCACAGAATGTCTGGATTTACATAATAATAATAATTAACAAACATTTCTGCCTAATGATATTTCCAGAGACAATAATATCAAGACACTGCCAGGCAAAACGCTGCCATTCTTTTCAATCCAATTCCACTTCGTTTCTATAGCGCTTTAACAAAGCGTTTGTCACAAAGACACTTTATAGACATACATGCAATTTAGAACTGTAAAGAATAACATATCTTTTTCTTTGTCCGAGCGCTTACTGGCATGGCCCTTTGTAGCAACTCTCTCCCACTCGGCCATTACCAGCCTCGTGTGTACCCGCCTGAAGTGTCTCCTGATGCCCAGCAGGCTCTGCCTCACTCTCTGGTCTGGAGCCTTGTGGTTGCGACTCATCTCAAATTGGATTATTAGAATCAGATTTGAGAATACCATTGTCCACAGCATTTTCCATTTAAAATTGCTTGGGCATGGTACAACTACTATTTAAAATAGCAAGTACCTTATATATATATATATATATATATATATATATGTTGCTGGTTCAACAATTTGAATCATTTCAATTCCGACACTTTATTGTAGCCAGGACGTGACAGGCTGACAGCGACTTGACTCAAAGCTTCCTGGTGAAGCCCAGGAGTTAGACTGGAGTAGGCTACATCCAGTTTTACATAAACGTTTACATATAGGACATTTTCTGGCCTTACCACCCCTTATTTCACTACACCTATTAGGAGTATTTCACTGGACCACCAGGCTCTGCAGTGCTCTCTGAACTGGGGCTTTTGGGGTTAGCGCCCTACAGAAAAACACTATCTCTGCCATTATGTTAAAGATGAAACTCATTCACAATACTATACACAGATGTAATACACTGTGTATCTATAAATATTCCTTTTTAGTTAGTTATACTTCCAACTTTTAAAAAAAATGCTTCTGAGAAAATAGACCTAACGTTACTTTACATATGCAGGAAATGGTTGCTTGACATTTCGATCATTATGCTTCCAGCTCTGCTAAGCTAGCTCCTCAGCAGCCTCCCTGCTCGCCAGATAACCAGCTAAGATTGGTTCATGTGAGAGCACAATGTGAGGCAATCTTGCACGATGCAAACGTGACATGTTGCACATTGTCCGGAAGCACATGTGGAGATTTGTATTCACAAGGTCTTCCCTTTGGTTATGCATTCCGTCGTTCGAGTTTGGATGCTGCAGTGTCACGTGACAGGGGGCGTAGGGCCGCCCCATCGCTGTGTCCCGCAGAGGCATGCCTGTCGAAACGTAATAAGCGTTTGGATGATCGGGCCATTTCATTTAGTCTAACTTTAGCAACTGTGAGCTTCTCGTATTCATGCAGCCACAACAGCGAAAATAAAAGTTGTTGTTTTTTTCCTCCCGAGGAGCAGCTCAGCCAAAGAGGGCAAATGGGCTGTGGCTAGGGTGACTTTAGCCCGCACGTCCTTGTCCTGGACAAAAACAGAAAGTGGGAAAGGGGAGAGGAGGTGAAGGAGAAATGAAGGAGAGGAGAACGCAGCCAGGTTAATGAGCGAGGTGGTGCGGATGATAGATGGCGTGTTAGATTCAGAGCACGCGGAGGCTGTACAGCATTGGAGAAACGGATACATACATTTAGTCAGTGATGGAAAGTAGCTAACAATTCGGAGGTACTTGTAATATTGTAAATTTTACTTATCCACAGTTATCTGACAGCTGTAGCTACTAGTTACTTTGCAAGTTATGGTTTCACGTGAACAATAAAAACCCTATGATCAGCTCATGAAATATGATGCAAAGATTAAACCGGTGGTTGCCAACCTTTTTGGCGTCGGAGCCCTTAGAAAGAAAAAGCCTAGTTGCGGCCTCTTGTCGAGTTTCAGATGGCGGTGAGCTGTCAGCAGCTCCACCTAACAGACAGTTCCCGGCTAAACTTCTCACATTTAAAAAAAAAATAAAATAAAAGAAAAATGTTCAAGGCCCACAGAGGTCACATTAGTTGACAAGAAAGAGCAAAGATTAGAGACAGGAACAAAAATATGATTGCAAATTTGTGTAGCAGAACTTTCTTTTGTCTTGCTTTAGTGGTTTTAATGGAAGCGCAGTCAGTAAATCCAAGTTGATACTGCTGATACTGAAGAAGTTGATCAATGGCCCAAAAAGGTCTGATCTAGTTCGACAAAGATTGCGCTACCTATTTTTTATATGAACTTGAGTATTTTCCATTTAATTGATTCATCATTTAAACACTTCCATGTTGATTCTATATGTGACATGCGTTTTTACCAGGTTTTACATGTACTTTAAAAAACGATTAAACTTTTAGTCCACTTAAATGGAGACAAATCTACGCAAATTGTTGAAAGTCTTCAAGGTTTTGCTGTAAATGGACATCTCAGCTGTTGGTCACTCGAAAAAAAAAACCCCATTTATTTGAATGTCTATTGCCCAAAGGAACTAGGAAATGTAATAATAATGTGTTTTTTAAGGCTTTTTACTGGGTCACACCCTGGTTGGTATCACAAACGTATGTGACTTACTGAATTTGAAATAACAAAACTTTACCGATGCAAATGCTCACACTATTTTACAACACTTAGCCTACATTACTGACTTAGTTATTCTTCCATTCTTTTTTGGAGATTTCCAGTGCCTTTTTGTCTCCCAGAACCACGAATAAAGAGAGGGATCTCATCTCTCAGTACTTTTGGATGGCATCATCTGGGGCATGTGCTTTGATCTTTTATCATATTTTACCTGTTTGGAAAAAAAAAATGGAAAAAAAAAAACAAAAACCCCTCTTAATTCGCAAAAAAACAATCATTATATTTATACATTATATTTGTCTCTGGAGCTAAATTCCTATCAGTATGGTTTGTGAGTTTTGCGGTACGTGTCACCTGGTGTTAACTGTAGAACAGATTATATCAGTCAGAACTAGACAGCCGAAACAGACACACAGGTGTCTACTTTAATGCCACGATATCCTTTGTACTTCTAGCTCTACGTTTCCTGTATCCACAACAAGCTCAGCTAATTGTCTCCAGTTCCCCTCTCCATTTACAATTCCATTGTGGAATAGCTGTTATCTGTCACCAAGATCAATGTTAAAGTAATAATACTTACCCCCAGTTAACAGTCAAGAAGTGTGTATGGCAGTGATACAAACAGCCTGCACAAATACATACTGCATCCACTGTCTGCTCTGAGTAATGCCCTTTTAATTACAAAGAACAGGGAGAAATCGTTGGCAATTTTCAGGGGGACAACTAATATCTCATACTGGGGGGGGGGGGACTGGGAACACAGAGAGCAGAGTGGGCCCTCTAGTGCTCAACATGGAGAAGTGCCGGGAAGCTGTGTGCACTTCCTTCCACAGCTCAAAGTGAGTGATGCCGAGACATCAAATGCAATCAGGACCAAGAGGGGAAGTCATCCTGCAAAGAGGACTTTTCCTTCTTCTGCATTGCCTCTAAAAATATTGCTCCTTCGCTTTTCATATTGTAAATATTACCCCTCTGCTGTACTGTAGCAACGGCAAGCGTTCACTGCCCAATAAAGCAGATGGATGCCCGGGACGGCTTTCAGATTGTGATATTCATCAAGCCTAAACAGGGGTATTTGTGGAGCATTACATCACTCAACTGTAAGCAATCCTTCACTTTTACATGGCACATTATCCACGCCATGTAATGCACATGAGTGCCTGCTTCTCATAAAGAAATACTGTAAAGTTTCCCCGTGCCTCCTCCTCTCCTCTTTATACGGATGGAGCAATAACCTGAGTGGACTTCCGGCGGGTTACAATAAAGCTGGAGCAGTAAAGAGAGCTGTGTTTGATCCAGGGCTGTGATGATGAAGGGTCTGTGTGTGTGCGTGTGTGTGTGTGTGTGTGTGTGTGACTGCTTGCCTGAGGTGGGTGACGAGGTAGTCGGATCCTTTGCTAAACAAATACCCCATTACAAGTAGGCTATAGGTTCTGCATTCAAACAATGTAAGTTTGATCGGAAAGCTGTACCGAACGCCACTCTTCTGTTATGATTTGTTATATTACTGGATTGTTATTGTTACTGCTGTTCTAATGTGTCGGCAGTGTTTTAAATCTGCATTAGCGGATTTTTTATTTTTTTTTTGGTCATTTGGCAGCAGCAGAAACAAGCTGTAAACACAACACTGACATCACCTTTTGAGCTGATAGAGTGGACAACAAACTGTTGCCTACAGTATTTATTTAGACACCCAGCAGTTACAGAGCAAACCTATGAGCTAAAAGACGTTAAAACTTGATGATTCTCTGTGGGCTCACCACTACAAGCAGCTGCTTTCACATTACACATAGTCATTTGATTCATTTTAAATGTCAAAACAATGATTCGAGCAACTTCAGTGTTTAGTCTGGTCAACTGGGATTTTTATGGGATTTCCTCGCACTCAGATTTTGTATTGACCAGAGCTCATGGTTAACACACACATATAGAGTACAAACAAGATTTATAATACAATAATGATAAAACGATGACTTCCCGCCCGGAAAAAATTGCAACATAAATTAGGTACCCTGTGGGGTTTTTGACCACTAGCTGTTCAATGGAGCAGTGTTTGCATGATGCACACGGCACGATTCACATCCCGCTCTTGGTTCCATGCCACTCTGCCAATCAACAGCTGGTGGCGGTAATGTGCCAGGCAATGTTGCGACAAAGGCAACGGAGAAGCAAACGTGGATGTAAACGGCGCACAATGTTTAAGAGATTTTTTTTTTCAAGATCTGCTTCGCAAACGTTTTCTGAGGAAGGAAGCGCATTCAGCGCGCTTTCGAGAGCAACACTGAATGTAACCGTGGCTCTTTGTTTGTTTACAAGAAAAAACCCAAAGGGCGCCTTTAAACAGAGGTAGGGCATTCTTCAAAAAGGCCCCTTTTTATTCATTGTTAACTGTAACAACTACATCTATTTAAACATAATGAACGGCAGTACCTTGCTTGCTTTGCCTTGTCAGCATTCATTTTGCTTGCAGATCCTCTGATTCCAATTCCACGCCCTTTATATCTTCCAGTGACCTTGGGGATTCTGGTAGGTTGGTTCGAACTGCTTTATACACAGTTTAATCTATACCAATGCGTCCTTTTTCATAAACTGATCTTAAGTAAAACCACAACTCCTGCAAGGGGTAACTCTGACAGCAGACAGAGGTTTTAACTACACCTGTCGAATGAATGTGGAGCAAAAAGTGCAACGTCTAGCCTTAAAATGTATCCGAGTAGAAGTTTGAAGTTGCAGAAAATGGGAATACTCAAGTAAGGGACCTCAGAATTGTGCCTAAGTGGAATTCTTGAGTTGATGTACTGATTTACATTTTGTCCTGCTTGCCTGTGTGTGTGGATGAGTGTTTGACCACTGCTTGCTCGCCGTCTCTTCAACCACGTTTGTATGCTCGTGCGGACGTCCGTTTGTCTCTGGGAGCAGGCCACAGTCGCGTGCCCCTCTGCTTCCTTTGTCTGGCGTTCCTTTCGTCGCCGTCTCGCTCCCTGGCCCTACGGCGCCGTCTCCTCCGCCGTGAGGCCGGCGTTGGGCTGGGAGCCGACAGATCTCCTGCGGGCCCGTATGGCGCGAAAAGCCATCTCATTAATTCCGCAGAGAAAGACTTGATCACTGCGCTCCGGACCTCTTACTGCTGAGAACAGCCTTTTCCCCGCATGCATTGATTCCTCCGGCCCCCGACCACCCCTCGCTCCCTCTCTCTCTCTGTCCAGGCCAGCTTAGCACGCACGCTCCTCCACAATGAATCATCTGAATATCATCATACAGCCCATGATGAAT
This sequence comes from Coreoperca whiteheadi, assembly GCA_011952105.1. Taxonomy (NCBI): domain Eukaryota; kingdom Metazoa; phylum Chordata; class Actinopteri; order Centrarchiformes; family Sinipercidae; genus Coreoperca; species Coreoperca whiteheadi. Next base: position 2,194,464 of record CM022479.1, read on the forward strand.
GCTAACTAGACGGCAGCTCCCGCTTTGATTAATGAAGATACGGCGCTGGTTCACAACAGTAGACCTGGCGCCTCACAGCCGAAACCGCAGATAACTATTCAGTGGGAATTAATCATGGTTAACCAGGCAGCAGTTTCTTACGGGACAAATAAAGTAGCTTACTGTGGACTTAGAGGTACAATGAGACCACCTGCACACACACACACACACACACACACACACACATACTGTATATACACACATACGTTCACAGGGCAATGAGAGTACATAATGCACAAGGTGAGCTTTTGAAGCAGGTTTAATTATGTGTCCAATCCATCCAGGCCTGAGGGTCTCTGCAAAAACAGAAGGCCGACAGCCTCGTTCACACCTTGTTGGACAGTTACTAACTCAGTTATTCTTTTGTTGCAGTTCTTCCCCTGACTGTGCAGCTCCATTCAAAGCAAATCATCAATCTTTATTGCTTCCACAGTTTTTATGGCAGCGCCGGCTATAATTGTTCTCCGGGAGAGAGAAAATCTGATGACTTACACAAGGCTGTCACCGTTAACTTGCTGGTAACCCCCACGCTCTCCCGTGAAAGCTCGAAAACATGTAGCGTTATCCTTTCTGTTCGGCCACTGCAGCACGTAAAGTATGGCGTATGCCAGCGCTTTAAAGGACTATCAACCACTCCTTTCATGGGAAAATGACCATCTGCAATGAAAGGAAAACCCAGAGAGAAGATGTCCATTCACAGACTTCCTGAAAAACAAGTGGCTCTTTAGCCACGTAGGCCACCTTACGTTTCTTCTTTTTTCAGATTGACACATTTAGCTGCGTTTCTCTTGTCTTTCTTTGGCCTCATTAGATAGGTGTCGCCCACTGGAAACTGACCAGGAGACGTTGGGATCACGATGTATGGTGGGGCATATTAACCACTAGTCGACCAGCACGCACAGCTTCATTAATCCCGTGTGTTTTATATCTGCATCGTGTTTTGTGTATCGGATGTATTTTCCACAACAGACAAGAATGCTCTGGTAAAACAAAACTGATTCACAACGCTACTTACACACTTGGACTTTAAGATGATGACCCACCTCCCATTATTACTACGAGTCTTTATTTTCTCCTTTCATTCCTTTACTTAGTTATTCTCCTCAAACAGATTTTTGTTTTCTTCCTTTCTCCAATCTCCCGCCATTTAAACATAAATGAAGTACACGCCCGACGCACACATCACACACTGCCACACACCGCCACATTTGATCTGAATTTATCGTACGTATTGAAGCACAATTGTGAGGTACGTGTGCCTTACTTGAGTCTGTGCAAATGTATGCTAACCCAAAGTGACCTCGTCAAATTGTTTTTTTCGCTTGTGCAACACTCCAAAAACCCCAACACTCCATCAGCGAAAGACAAGGAAAAGCAAGTCATTCTCACAGTTGAGAAGATGGAGCCAGCTAACATGTGGTGTTTTCGCTGTCAAGCATTAAACATTCCCTCCACTGTGTATGGAGGTGCCTGCACTGTGAGCAGCTCAGCGGCTGACTTCTCTGGTCCCACTCTAGCTGGCGGGTGCTGCCCCCTGGCTGCTGACTGCTGAACTGTGCCAGGCCCCTTCACCAGCAACTGCCCACACCAGGGGGGGCATCAGCCCTACCAGCGAGCCATAAGGGGAGTGTGCATCAGAACTGGAGCGGGGTGCTCGCAACACTCCAGTATCTCATGAGCAGAAGCAGATTCTTCCCTATTGGAGGATTGTCACACGGGTTAGAGAAGGGGGAGTCAGTTAGCTGTGAGCATTTAGTACCAGGCCATGCTGGATCCTGCATCCTGACCAGCCATGGAAACATTTCATGCAGCCTGCTAGGATGAGCTCTGGGGCAAAAGGGGGATGACCATCTTTAGACGGGGGGGGGGTTCTTATCCGAATCGAGGATCTAATGATAGAGAGTGTCTTCCACTGCACAGATTGGAAGGCTCCTTGAGGCAAATTTGTGATATTAGGCGATAGAAAACAAAACTGACTTGACTTGACAAGAGATGGAGGGGGAGGGATAAGTCATTAGTTCATGTTCCATTCAAATCTGGCACACATTTTTTTACTGAATTTCCCAATAAATCTGCAGAAGAAAAGAAAATGTGAATCTAATAGTAAATTAGTCGGGTGCCATTAAACCATTGCAGAAGAAGAGGGTAAAACAAGATGACTTCATACAAACAGGTGGATGGAAATGCATTTAACTCTGAACTGTCCAGTCAGCAAATATTGTTGTATTGACCTTCAACATTCACGCTAACGAATATAAGCTTCAGGTGTCTCAATACAGATATGTGGAAGCAAAGTAACGGGATGGATGCAGGGACTGAACTGCCGACCTTCCAAGTTTTATTTGTTCTTTTATAGGTTTCATACGGAAGCGTATTGCGTTCGCTTGAGGAAAAAAAAAAATCTACTCAGTTGTTTTTCTGAATTAACGACTTAATTATCTCAGAATCACGAGATAATTTTTTCTTGAAATAAACTGTATTTGCTCTGTTTTTTCTGAATTATTGAGTTAATTGTCTGAGAATTACGAGATCATTTTTCATTAAAAAAATATATTTTGTTCTGTTTTTCTGAATTATTAAGTCGTTCATTCAGAAAAACAAAGTAGATTTTGTTTCCTCAAGTGAGTGCAATACGCTTCTGTAGTTTCACACCTGTCAACACTAGCTAATATTCATGGAATGGGAGGTGGTGTCAGAAGAAGCGTTGGCAACAGGGAAAAGGACCCAAACGCAGACAGCTTGACAGAGTATGATGATTTGAATGGAGATCTTTAATGTCGACTGGCAGTTAGACAGGCAAAAGACAGGTGACAGGTAACAGCAGGCAGGCAAAACTCCAACATTAACAGGCGCACAGAGCCAACACTAATGAGGTCCAACCAACTGAAAACAAAGGACAACCGCAACTTCAATACCCTCAGGTAGGGCAGCACAACGAGACACAGGTGAACACAGTGACACAGGTGGAAACAATCAGGGCACTCACAGATAGGAAGAAAAACTAACACACACACACACAAGAGAGAACAGACAAATTTCAAAATAAAACAGAAACTAACAGACCCTAAACCCAAAACCGTGACAGGAACAGGCATATTCAAAATAAAACAGGAACTGGCAGCACATAAACCCAAAACCCTGACAAGTTTGGTGGGGGTTTGTTTGGCATTTGTTTATATGTTGGTATGTTTATATGTGATAGTTAATGCATTTGTTTACCATGAAATAACTAGTCATAATCGCATCTATTCTGTCATGAATTTTATTGAGAGGACTTGCAACACTGTTGAGCCCTATTAGAAAAAGAACAACGTTTCGAGGCCACACTGGCTCTCCGTCAGGTACAAGAGGAACCAAACAGACACATCGGAGTCTCACAAGTGTTCTGATGCTCTCTAAATCCCCCCCCCCCCCCCCCCCCCGAAAAAAGGATGTTTTTTGAATGAGAATATTGCATTAGCCCCTTAGTCCCAAAATAGTAACAGAAACACAAACATACTGAAATGAAGGGGTCAGAAAAATACTACATCAAAATACCAAATGTGGCAACAGGAACAAACAAAATTCATAATTAATTTATCACACCCCTGGCATGTAGCCTACATGAGCAATGCTTTATCGGTATTATCAGAAAGACCGACATATCAAATTAGTCATTCACAGCAGAAGATTTTAGACACTTTAGGACTTTCTAAACGCTCGGAAACTTTAGAGGGCCGACCTGCAACCCGTGCACCGTTTCAGCGGCAAAACAAGGGCGCACTCGTTATTGGAACGAGGCTCAAATTCAATTTCAAAACGCCTAAGTCAGGGAGAAAGCGAGGGAAGGAACGAGCTCTGTTTCGCTCATTAAACACAACTCAAACATCCGTCGCACAACAGCAAACACAGAGAACAGGATCACTCGGTGTCGCTGCTTCCTCACGGGTGAAAATTTGCATTTGGAACGCCATCGTCATCATCTTTTGGTTCCTGGAGCTTTTTGGTTGAAAGGGGCTATACGTCGCATTCCTCCATGCTTTATTTTGCTAATCATCCCTTCCTGTTATTGTTTTAAATTGCCAGATTTCTGGATATGTTCCGCTCACAGCAGGTACTCGGTTAGGATGTGCATCCCGACTTCAGTACCAGCACACGGTCAGAGGGTTCGGATCTGATGCTCTGGATCGGAGGGTGACAGACGCGGACAGCGGCGCGGACATGAGCGGAGAGCTCAGAGTGTGAATGTGTGTCATGTTGTCGGCATCGTAGAAGGCGAGCTTCTTGGATGAGCACTTCAGGTAAAGCCCAATCTTTCGAGGTTTGTCTGCAAACGCCAGCCCTGCGGTTTCATTTGGACTACAGGCGGCGTATTTTTGGCCATCGTACTTCAGGAAATGACCTTTAATCCCGATTTCCCAGTAGTCCCTGTGCCCAACCTCTATTTCCCAGTAATGCTGCCCTGAAGTGAACTCACGGACGCTGAATGCATGGTGTGTGCTTGGGCAGAAGCCAAAAAATAGGGACCTTTGCCATTGCTTTATGCTGTTGGAGCTGCCAAAAGACCGGAGGCTGTGGCTTGACCAAATTGGTCATAAGAAGAGTTGTAACCTGACTGGTTGCTTTTGTGACTACAAAACAAACTCCGCCCATCGTCAGACACCGTCATTTCTCTGCTGCTGCTTGTGAGTGAGAGCAGCTCTGCTCGGGGCTGGATCACCTGAAGCATCTCCTTCCACACAAAGAACTGCAGGTGGCTTTCATAAGGCCCCAAGGAGAGAGCGGTGGACACCACTTGGTGATCATCTGCTCTGGGCCTGAATAAATGCTCTGGAGTCACCGCGCTGTTACCCTCAGTCCAGCTCTTTAAAAACCCCTCCGGGTCTTCAATTTCCAGAACTGAGCTCACCTTTCCCTGCAGCGCTCTGACCTCAGACAAGGCTGTTTCTATCACGTTTAAGCTCTCGCTCATTTTCTCAACAGCATCTCCCTCTTTGCATTTCAGCTCATTCTTTATCTCGTCTTCTCTCTTCCTCAGAAACTGGTGCATCTCCTCAAACTGGCGGTGCATCTGGGTCTCCAGCTGCTGCGACTTCCCTTTGGTTTTTGCCATTTCTTCCCTCTGTGTGTTTGCCAGGCTCTCTGTAGCGGAGATGTCACCAGCAACATGTTGCACAAATGTATTCAGCTCCTGTCTCAGAGAAACAGCCGCTTCTTTGATTGGTTTGAACTTGTGCCCTTCGTGCCTCGCCCCGTCTCGGCATATGATGCAAGCTAACTGCTGATCTGTGACGCAGAACAGTTTCAGCTTCTCCTCGTGCTCAGGGCACAACTCCTGTACCACCACCTGTAAAAAAAAAAAAAAAAAAAAGTCTATTAATAAATACAACAACTGAAGGATGATGATACACTGCAAATGTAAAAAAAAAAAACAGTACAGATGGGGTCAATCAGAAATGACATAACACCGGAACATGCGGTCATGACACTGAGCTCTGATATACCTACTTATCAAGTCCAAAAGGTGCTATTTTTCAAACTCAATAGTATCTGACACAGAGGCCAGAGAGGCTGATTTCATGTCTGTTCGTGTATTTATCTACTTTTTGGAATATTCCTGATGAATGTGGAGGGGGGGTGGTTTCCCTTGGAGAGCCACTTTCAAAACAAAAACGTTTTCATTTGCACATACTGCCAAATGCACACCATTTTGAACCCTTGCGCTTACGCCAACATAGGCCTATTCACCGATTTATGACCTAACTTGCTTATGGGATGCTCTACTTTATGTAACCGTATTGGCTGTTGTTTTGGTGCCTAATCAAAAACCGTCACCCAATAATGAGGCGCGTTGCACGGCTGTGCTGTTTATAGTTTGTTGCAAAAAAAATGGAAGGCATAGGCAGAAAGTACAAAATCTGAGATTATAACATGATTACATAGAGCTAAGGTGTGTGCTATACAGGATATAGGCCTACATCAAAGGCGCACACGAAGTCCAGAAATAATCCAAATCTGCACCTGTCATTGCTTCTGGCCACATATAAGCGCATGCAACTGACTGAATACCGGCAACATACCTCTGCTTTGCCATTCCCACGCTCTTTCTGCACCTTCTCTGCTGCTTTTGCCTTTTCAGCGAGGCTTTTCAATATGTGGCTGGTGGGGAGGCAGTCCGCCCCCGACGGCACAGCTGTCCGACACTGCGGACACTGGTGCTGGGAGCTCAGAGCCTGTGTGACGCATTCCCGGCAGAAAGAGTGGCCGCAGGGAAGATTCACCGGCTCCGTGAAGACAGCCAGGCAAATGGCACAGGTCAAGTCCTCGGAGGCAAACGCAGACGCCATGGCGCGCGCGTTTTCGCCTTCGCCGCCTGACACTGGCGGACCGGCTCGCTTGGTTCTCGGGCTGAGGCGTCGGTTTCACTTTCCTGGAAAGGCCACACCCCACTGCGGCAGTCATTCGGAGCGTGCATGGCCAGATAAAAAAAAAAACCCCGAAGCAACAAACCACACATTTACGGGTCCCTTCTGCACACTGGGGGCAAAAAACACGGTTTCGAATCGCTTAGTAACTTGCATTTTGCGGGATAATTAGGACTCAGCCAGAGGCCTATTGAGAAGTGCAACACCACACTCTAGTGGTCAGACGTTGAAACCGCTGGTTGGAATGGCACTTGGCCCACAGTTCCCTTCGGCAACATGCAGCTCAGCCAAACAGGTCACCTCACATCCAAAACGCACCAATGCAAGCAAAAGCGCCTGCTACACATCTTCGGGATCAACGCCTGTGCCCGAACACTGACAGCGGTTGTCTCCTAACAAGGACCTCAGAACACAATGAGCTCAAACAAACAACAGGCAGCATTTTACAATATGCATCACTGCTGTCTTTAAAAGTGGCTTTTAGTGCATGGATTGTGCTACCTTACATGGGTCAGAAATGCTGCAACATGTTTCAGAAGGCCTTATTTTCCCAAACTCAAGTCATTCCAGTGATGTTATGCAAAGCATGCATGTAACCTATTATGTTCACTATACATACACATGAATAGGAGAGTTGCACATATAGATATACAGCAGTGCAAGGCAACCCTGTCTTCTCATCCACATCACGCCTTATGTCCTCACCTGGCAGGTAACCCAGGAATGAAATGAGATGCTCAGGGCCCTATTCAAATCATCTATAGCGCATGGTCTAAAGTGCATGTCCAACTCCACTTTTGTTAGTTATCTGTATAATGCACCCTTTACAAAACAAGAAAATAGCGCGCCGTTCGCTTTAGAGATACGGCCCTCAGCGTTGTGTGTTTTGTATTTTTATTTATAGATGTGGATGCAGCAGAATGTAGCAAATCGCAGTCTAATTTTACCGCAATTCGGTTTTACGTTACAGTGCAGTTGAACGTAAAGGTTTGAAAACTACCCCCGCAGCTGCGACTACACAGAGGTGCTGGAGGTGGCTGAGTCTGAGCGAGAGGACAGGTCGCGCGGTTGAAAAGATGCACCCAGTTGAATGCGTTTCCGGTCAAAGCGATTGACAAGCGATTTGGACAGTTTAGTCCGCACGGACGGCTGTTGTGCTGACCGTGCGAAGAGTTTTGAAAAAGTGAACTCAGTTGTCAGAAATTCCTGTAAACCCTTGTCAACAAAACAAAAAAAACACTGTAATAGCCTTTCAGCAGTATTATTCCCACACATCGGAGCATTGTGTGAGGCTACTTTACTGTAGCACTGATGAGTAATGAAGTGAAGTTGACTAAAGATGATTTAAATTAGTAATCGATGGATGGATTGTCTAGCCTAGCAAGAGTATCACACATCTACTTGTATTACTCAGTCATCCTGAAGTCAGGGGTGTTTTCTATATGCTATTATATCCATCAGTAAAGTGTGGTAAAGCGCACAGTGATGAACTCCTGTCGAGTTGCAGAAACACCACGCCAAGAGGACTCTTCCAGCAGACATTTTGACTTGTAACAGCACAGGTGTCACTAAGAACACTAAAGATGGCAACGTTCAGTTCAAGTATCCCAATAAACCGTCACAGTGGGACCGCGAGTCAGCATGAACAATTATTTAGACGTGGGCTTTTCCTGCGGCAGACTCAAGAAGGCACCCTGCCCTGGTTCAACGGACAACTACTGCCTGTCTGCATTACAAGTGGACTGAGTTCCTAATATATGGAGAGACATTGGTCAGCTTTATATTTACTACGTCCTTTCGCATGTTTGAATACAACCTAACCTTGCTGCACCGGATAACACACAGTAACTGGAAGTGACTTGTCGCCACCATTTCTATAGCTTGCCAGATTCATCCCTATCCTTTTGAACTCCCAGGTAGGACGTCAGCGAACACCAGCCCCAAATGTTACCATTTGCAGACTGCAAAAAAAAAAAAGAAAAACAGCAATCTACTAAAGGTGGCTGGTATCAAATGAAGAGAACGTCCTGCCAGGATTCTGTTAGGTTTCGCCTACAGGCCTTTTCACAGCAGACATTAGCCCTAACCCACAGCGACATCCCTCTGGGTGTTGTTACGGCGTGTCAGTAGGTCAGTGAGCCAGCATGCGAAATCCCAGAGGCCTGGAATCGGTTCATCTGGATAGTTATACCGGTGCTATGAAGTGTTACTGGCTGCTTAATAAGGCTGGACGCCACCAATCATTTTAAAAATGACTGCTTCATTTACATAGCAGAATAACGCTGTCGAGTTAAATTAAACAAACACAGAAGAGTGATGAACAGACATGTCGCAGTTAAGGCTTCTCCACTTCCACATGCTGCTGACAAAAGCTGCCATTGGCTGAGTCATTTATTTCATTAAAATTTATCAGTCTATTAAACCGAAACTTCTGAGCAAATCATTCTATGTATGTTTGCTCATTATTCCCCATATTCTCCCAATTTGAAATGCAAAAAATATTCCACTGTGGTGGCTTTATTTTATTTTTTTTTTAATTATCCCCATATAACAAGTAAATGCTGTAAACGTTGCAGGCTGCATGGCCAGTGACACGTACTTGAATCCTGTATTTTGAACTCTGTAAAGGTCATGGCCCGGCCACAAATCCACTCATCAGTCATAGTGGTACCTTCAGCTCTTCAGCACAGCAATTGGTCCAGAGCTGATAGCGCCACAGGAGTTGAACATCATTGGTCAGGAGGATCTCTTCTGAATTGAGTCAATCTCAAGTATAGGGGGCGATTAATGCCAAAAACAAGCCGCAGGAGGAGACGGTGAATAAGAAGACAAAATATGTTGTAAACACTATCACCTCTTGAATGGGTTCAAAAGAGATTGAATTACTTTGATATTTGCCAATTCAGTCTTTTTACAACATACTGTATTTGTTGTTCATATTTTCAGCGGTAACTCAGCTCTACGTCCGGTTTAAAACTTTGTTATTTTCAGAAATAATATGAGTGGACAAGAACAGAGGTAGATTTAGTGATTTGGGGCCCAGGCAAACTTGTACTTTACTTGTAGGCCTGACAGAATATTTTTACACTGTAGTATTTTAACTTTTACTAAAATTAAGGATCTGAATACTAAAGCACAGCTAAATGCTGATAAAAGCATTCTAACACGCTCACAATTACAATGTTCACCATCTTAGTTTAGCATGTAGCCGGGCTAACATTTGCTAATTGGCACTAAACACAAAGGGCAGCTGAGGCTTTTGCAGGTAACCAGTCATAAACCAAAGGACAAATAACATTCGGAAGTGATGATGGTGCTAGATTCCAAAATCAGGGGATCAAAGTGATAACACTTCTTCCTGAAGGGGAAATGCATGTCTGTACCAGATTTAGAGGGCCATCCATCCAATACTGCACTCAGAATCACAAATGGGAACCTCATGATGGCGCTAGAAAAAACGTCAGGGCATCATTTCATCATCAGAGTAGTCAGGATTCATCCTCTGGGCAACATGGATATCTATGGCATAGATGTCCATCCTGTTGAAGTGTTTCAGTCTGGACTAAAGTGGTGGACCGACAGACCAACATTGCCCTCTATGCTGAGTCATTTTGTAATGCCAAGTGTTGCTGTGTAAATTCTTTTGGTATTTTTTTTTTTTATTTCTTATTCCAGGCTGCAGCTGATGGACTTCAAGTCACAATTACATTAAACTAAATCTATCCAATAGTAATGATAGTAAAATATATTTGTATCGCACCTTCCATATGTGCAAAGCAGCGCAAAGTGCTTTACATCAAAACAGGGTACAATTATAGAATTTTTACAATTTCAAATAAAAAATGAAATGAAAATAAAGTTGCAGTTTGATTCAAGACAAACCAGGATACAGACTATTTTAAAGCAAGATTAAAAAAGGGTGAGTTTTAAGATGTTTCTTAAAGTCCACCTTTTTTTGTTGCCAAAATGTATGTGTTTTTTTAAATGTTTTCGTTAATACACTGAAATATACCCGAAAAGCTCCTTTTCGTCTCAGCCGGAAGGAGGGGCCCGTCTGTGTTTGATCGACAGCAGCCAATGAGAGACAGAGTAGACAAACTTGGGCTCTGGCTACATGTCACGGGCAGACAGTATCGAAGACCAGCGTCTATGGCTGTGTGCTGTTTAATGTGCTGCAGTCTGAGCGGCCGATTAGCTATCTAGCCTGCGCTGGCATTAAGCAGTTCACTCTTGCCCAAATGTGTTGGCTTGGTTGATCATTCACCAAGCTCTGGTGCGGGAAAAAACGTCATGTTTTATCTTTGTAAGTTCAACTCAATTACATTTTGTTTAAATAGGCGAGCTAAATTTCACAAATCACAATTTTGCCTCAAAGGGCTGTGTTACAATCTGTATAACATAATATGGGCACCCTCTGTCCTTAGACCCTCGATTCGAATAAGGACAAACCACCCAAAACAGTTCCGTTTTGTAAGTTGCATAAGAAGAATAATGTGAGCTGTTCAAAGCCTATGGCCCCTGTGTTGCGTTGCAGGCTGCTGTCTGGCTCAGGGTAACCGTCTCGTAGAACATTACCAATCTTTGCAGGATTTGTCCTTTCTGGTTACTAAATTGTTATTGTCGGAGGAGAACACAGAACAGGTTGTTCCACAGTTCTGGTCCCCTGGAAGCGCAGGTCCCCTTCTCCATACGTCTTCGTCTTCGCCGTTGGGGGGTTTAATGCTGGTGTGTTCGATGACCCCGAGGCAGCAGCTGAGAGCGTAGAGGGAGAGCTGAACCATTCGGAGCCTTATAAACTAGTATTACAGTTTTTAAATACTTTTTTTTTAAAGACACAAAGCCAGTGTAAAGATACTAAAATAGGTGGAATTTGTGGTGCTCTTTTTTTTTTTTTTGTCAAATCATAATAACAGCTAATAGTTTAATAGGCCAACTTAAAAAATTATTGTTAGCATTAATTCGTTCATTCTCTTTCTTTCTATTTTTTTCCTGGCCTACAAGCTAGCGTTCTTTTTGTGGCACCAATCGCCCTCCATACCGACGGGCTCCCAGCGCGCCTCCGACCCGCTCGCTCCGTGAAAGGGGGCGCAGTGGCGCTACCGTTGTTTCTCCCACATTTGTAGCCTTTCCCCACGAGACACGGGCACGGCGGACGGAACACGGTGTGAGAAGAAGCGGCCCACTAAACACGTATGTCAAGGTAAGCCCGTTTACTGGCGGTGCAACAGCGCCGGCGGGGGGGGGGGGGGGGTGCCGGAAGACGCGCTCCCCGGCGCGGCGCGGCTGCTGCTCAGCATCCGCGGCGCGGACATGTCGGGGTACCCACATGTCTGAGGACGGCGCCCATTTCGCCTGCTCCGTAATCCGCAACATCTCCACCGATCAGTGGGGGATATGTGGTCCCGGAGACAGCGCATCCTCATTTCCAGGTGTCTCCATAACAACTGGATAGGCTGAAATGAACAAACGCCCGGTCCATCGGCAGCATCTGCTCGCGCTAATCCGCTTTATCTGATCCGTGGGCATGTTCATGCTGCGCGGGGTTCATGCTGCGGGAGCAAACGGCCGACTGTAATTTATGGAGAAGCCGTCAACACCCCCAGTAGTCTATGATTCAAAGCCACGCTACAGAGGCTGCTGAAATGTCTCCTGCTTCCTTCAGTGTATTTATGGGCTCCTTTTGTACTGTAATTCACCGGCGAACAGAAAATAGCCTAATTGGGGCAAATCATGGCACTCATTCCCAATCGCGCAGTGTCCCTTTGAGCCAAGCCTGCTCCCCAAAGCGCCTAAGCCGACGGCTTCCAGCTGCACGGCAGCGGAGGGTTCCCGTGCAGGGAGGGGTCCCCACAGGACCCCACGCGCCGGCTTTCCAGCACGGCCGTGGGCAAGCCAGGGGCCGAAACGTTCCCTAACTATGTGGCCATGTGTTGCCGCTTCGCCATCAGTGGGCAGTTCGTTTCAGCGCTGCATCCCGCGGCCCGGCGGGATGCGTCTGGCGCGCCCCTTGTCTGTCTCGCGTCCGCTTCCTGGAAGCAGGTGCAAACCGCTGCACAGCCCACGGGAGCACATTTGTGGTGCATCGCGTGCGCATACCGCTGCATGCGCTGTTTCCGATCATATAGGTGACATTTAATGGGCCTGTGGGGGGGGGGGGGGTCCCTTCCTGCGAACCTTGGACTCCTGCGTGTTTCAAAGCAGTTAGAGCTAAGATAACAACACTGGGTTATCAATCATGAACACCCTAAAGAGTGATACTAATTAGAGACATTGGAGTTATTATTTCCTGTCACAAGATTGTGCATCTGTTGGGTGTATTAACGCCCACAGATATATGCTGTGGTAGTGAGGGGGTGCATGCTATTTTACATCTAGGCCTACAGTACATCTTAAAGTTAGAATTGTGAAAGATCCCACTCAGACATGTTTTCATAATAATAATAATAATAATAATAATAATTTGTGTGTCTCCTACCACCTGTAGGTGCACTGGGGGCCTTCCGGTCCCCACGTCACACTTAGCGTAAGCTGCATGTTGGACCACGACCGGCTCCAAACTAGCTGTGGCGTCCCAAGAAACCCGCTGGTACGTCCACGTGTTAAACTGAGATTCAAGGCGTGCACAGGGAGACCTTTGCCCCCCCCCGTCAGCAGATGTAAACGGCCTTCTACAGCGGCACACTGCGCACAGTACTGCGATCTGCACAGTGAAGCTCAAACTTCCAAACGACGTAACAGAAAGCAAAGCACCTTTTTTTTTTTTTTTTGGACTGGATGGCCCAGTTTTCTGTATTGTCTGTGGCTGTAGTAGCCTTTTAATATTGACTTTCTGTACCTCTCTAGAAGTGCTCCTTTGTCCCGTGTGCTGGAAGCCAGTTAGCTCGAAACGCGCGAAGGATTCGCGGGGACCAATGCAGCATGTAACCCAGCTCTACTGTTTCTAATGTCATCTCTTGTTTTGTTCGCAGTAGATCAGGTCTGTGTTCAGTTACTGCTGTTTCTGCCTCACAGGACGCGTCAAGACAATCAATGAAAGTGTCGTTGATGTATGTTTTGGACCGCTTCCGTTTTTTCAATGCGTGCAAATTGGAGCCTGGACTGGTCAGCGAAGGCGAAGGCAAACTCAGGGGGACTTTCATTGCCTTCCTTGTCGGCCAGACGATTAAAATAAAGAGACATTTACTGTTGCTGTTCGGTAGATGAAACGAGAGTGACACATGTATGAATGGTGGGTGGGCCGCCAGGTGTCATAGCCAAGCATTCACGCGGCTGAAACGCGTCCGTGTAGAACGTCAGGGGAAAATAGAAGGATAGTGGAGGGACGGTGGGGGAGGTGGGGAACAGTGGATTAACAAACAAGACATAACGTGTTAATTAGTGAGCTTTGGAGGCACTAGTAGGTGGATTTTGTTAACCTCTGGACAGATGAGCCAGGCTCGCTGTGTCCTCCGGCTTCCGGTCTTGATGCAAAGCTAAGCTAAGTCCCGTGGCTTTAGCTCAACCCTTAACGGACAGGAAGGAGGTTGACAGCAGTCCTCTTGCTCTCTCTCCGAGCAAGAAAGTGAATACGCGCATTTCCATACACGTCCAACCATTCCTTCAAGTACCCTCGTGCTGCAACACAGGGATCGCTCAGAATGCACCTCAGGCATGTTCAGGGTGGGTCACAGGGGCAGCATGGTTCACATGAGGGGACAAATTCATTGTCCCGTTCCCGATAGCACCTTGGTGGGATCAGTTTACGTTACGTTTACCACAGCAAGTCTACTCCTTACTCCCTGTAACCAGGCGCTACGAGCTGCACATTGCTTCATATTCAGTTTGGGGTAAAACCATCCCACTGCGCACTTTGTGTGATATGCGTTTGCGAATGTGCAGCCTTGTAGCACAAATGTCATTGGCCAGCATCTGTACATCCGCACCACGCTGAAGTCAGAGTGTGTCTCCGTGTGTGGGCTGTGAGAGCAATGACTCAGCATTTCCTGTCAAACCATAAGAGACCGATCAGCCCTCAGTCAAACGTTTAGCCTTTTCACCCTGCTGTCGCTTACACCTTATCGAAGCTGCAACAAGCTGTGCACTGACGTATCGGTCGCTGATTTAATCTGTCCACAAAGGCGTGCCTTGTTACATATACACTGATTTTCAATCAGAGTCTTGTGTGATGCACAATGTAAAAGTCACAGGGTGTACCTAATGTGGAACATCAGATTTTTTATTTTTTATTTTTCCTCATTTTTACGACAGCACAGCAATTTCACAGGGAGTCCTGTCGCTGTGGTGAGAAGCAGGGTGCAGAACAAATGGCGTTTAATTCGAAAGAGATTGTCTGACCCAGTTCCCAGAAACAGATGGGGCCAGCTTCAGGACAAAGGATTCACCAAAGCGCCACGTGCGGTTCTGGGCACTCAAGGGGCTTTTTGAGTCATGCAACGTTTAAGCCCCCCCCCCCCCCAAAAAAAATGCCAGTGGCATCTATCACGTGTTAGAATTCCACGCTGGCTGTAGTGTTGGCATACATAGTAGCCTTTGCATTGCTTTACCTGCCAAGTCAGCTGCCCGTTGGGTACACACCTGCTTCATCAGCCTCAGTCAGTGGCGCTGAAATGATCTGACCAACCAAATAGAGACTGTATGAAAATGATTGGGGCAGAGAAAAAGGGGGGCTGAAACTTCTATGTCATGTTATAAAAAAAAAAAACCAAGACCCTCCCCGCTGTTAATATTTTATTTAGATCCTCCCCTTGACGTAGAACAGAACTGACCTCCACCCCAAAACAATATGTTCATGACAAACAGCCCCTCTCTAATATGGAAAAGAGCAGCTAAAGAGCAATCATTTAGAGAAACAATAAGAGAGGAGGCAAGTTCCTGGAAAGTGTGACTCCCTCATATCCTCTCTTCAAATCTAGTCAACAGAGCCAGAGGAACTATGTACCTTTGAGATCAGGGTTTTTAAATTGTACTTCTACATGTATTCCAGACTGGAGTCATTCATTTTATATATTTCTCTGTAGAAGTGATCAGATATATGCTTGTCACTTCTAATGGCTCCTCTCTGTTTGCCCTCTGTGTTCATGGTGACACACTAGCACTCTTTGTTTTTCACAATGCAAGATTTCATACAGTAATTTCCCTCCTGCACTCTCTTACCCTCCATCGTTCCTTGAAAGGCAGAGGCGTTGCTGAGGCTAAGTGCAGCTTCAGGCTGCGCAGCGAGCCAGAGAGCACAGAGCTTTGCCGGCAGCTTTCTAGGTCTCGCCTCGCATCCACATGGATGTCTCCTCTTGAACAAGTTGCCTTTTAGACTACGCTAACGTGTCTGAAATCTAAGTCCCCCCCCATTGGCTGGCTCTCTAGGTCATTTCTTCCAGTTGGTTTCACCACCAACAGGAGGCAGCAAGGTCACATGTGCTGGCATGTCTGTGGGATGTAGGGCAGGAGGTTGATGCATGTCTGACTGTGAGTGCCTACGGCTGCAGCCAGATACATGCAACCCTTTGTTTTGGACACGTGGATCTGTCTGTGTGCTGTTTTAATTCATCCAACACAGATCGTGCGGCGCCCAACATATCAGCATTTGGCCTTTACTGAAAAACGGAACTGTGAATGGTATTCTTATGCTAGCATATTACTTGGTAGGACTGGGCGATATAGATAAAAATCTTCTTGCACAATATATACAACTTTATGTTGGGACATAAATATTCAGTATTTCATGGTATAATAAATCTTTCATAAAAAATAAATCAAGAAACCGCAAATAACCAGACATGAATGTCACTGGTGGCTTCTCCATCAAATGATCAAATGACTGACTTCATGACATTGATCGTGCAACAAGGTGATCATGTAACGTTCCATCCGATATTTGTCGAGACGTTTCACTCTGAGCCACAAATGTTGACCTCATGGTAGCGCTAAAGGAAATGTCAGGGGGTCGCCAATGTCAACAGGATTGACTGTCCAGGGCAATGCACCCAGTAGTTGTTGAGATACGGCACATATAGTCATATCGTTCCAAACCCTATTACATGTCCCTATTGCTGTGTGGTCATATTAACTCAGGAATATGCCACATGTAAGCTTAGACCCCTTTCCACCTGGCATGAAAATGTGTTTTGGGTGATCGGATGGCAATCGGATCGTACTTGGCCAGATGAAAGTACCGGTGCAAGACGCATTGAGGACGGACTGTGATCTGATTGGCGCAGCGTGACCGTGAACTCACACAGTGTTGAGTTAAACTCAGTATAAACTACTAAAATAGGAGAAAGGTAGTGCGACGACGCAATGCCAGGCAGAAGCTTCGCTTTCACTTTACGGCGGAGCTATTCCATCTGTGCACCTGGTAAAGTGTTGACACTTTTTTTATACGGATCAGACAAATGAGATATAGCGTGTTAAATAGTTAGATTGTGTTGGTAGGTAGATTTGGATACCTTCAGACAGAGCCAGGCTAGGTGTATCCCAGGGCTGGCCCTAGCCAATTTGCTGCCCTAGGCAAGATTGTACCTGGTGCCCCTGGCATCACAGAATATTCCACCCCTGCTCATTGTGTTGTTCATACACTCACACAGAAACTGCGTAGCTTTGTCTTGATTTTCTTTGGTCTTTACTTTGGTAATAACACACACACACACACACACACACAAAACAAATTCTAAGTGCAATATAAATAAGATTATTGCATGGAGTGGAGGGAAAAGGTGCGCTTGATGCTGAATCGCTGGGCGGTGCTGAAGTGGAGATGTCTGCAACAGGCGGCCCAGGATTTTGCACATATTTCAAAAGTGCATCTGAAGAGAGAAGAGGAGTATATGTGACCGTTGGGTGTTACATTTTATTTTTTTTAAAAGCTGATGATAGTGAAACTATAAAGATATAGCAGGACCTAAGCCACATTATAGCTTAAACACAAACAGCAAGAATAATTATATCGATACATGCACAAAACTGCATTTATTGGGCACTTCTGTGGCAAACATTAGTTTGATTTTCAAAATTAATTTTTAAAAGTGTTTATTTTCCAGTAAATGGCAGCAATGTTCTACAAAAAATGTAGCACATTTTTCATGTTAAAACCATGAACAATAAATACAGAGAAGTGAGAAACCTAAATCGTTATTTAAATTTAATTTTACATAAATGTAGCTTTTTTTGTAATTAACCCCTTATTGCTAATTTAGCCAATTCAAATGAAAATACTGCACACGTTCGACTAACTATGACATGAGCTATTTCAAGTGAAGAACTTACTAGCAGTGTATGCAACATAGATAAGCTGATCATACAGCACATGACCTCTATCTTTATCCCGTTTTCCTTCCTCTTCTCTTCTTGTTTTCTTCCCTGCGCACCAGAGGGCTTCGGTCTGCTTGACATTGTGATCATTTATCAGTGAATTCGGCCATCCGTCGCAATCACAATCAGGTGACGTCTGTGGAAGTGCGGGCGGGGGCGGGGGCGGGGAGATTGATGCGTCGGCCCCGGACAGGGTGAGTCGGGAGAGCAATATTTTTGTGGGATGATCGCTTTTTTGAAATATTTTAAATGAAGTAGTATTGGTTAAAAAAAAAAGTTAAACAAAAAAAAAAAGAAACCTCACTTGGGCGCCCCTTGTGATGGGCGGGGCCCCTAGCATTCGCCTATTCCGCCTATGCCACGGGCCGGCCCTGGTGTTTCCCCCCTGATTCTTGTCTTTGTGCTAAGCTAAGCTAACCATCTGCTGGATGTATAGCCTATGTTTAAAGGACCTGAGAGTGTTCTCTCATCTAACTCTGCGCCGGAAAGCAATGTTGAACTTTTAATTGAAAGCTAGATTTTGTCACCGGGGCCCTCTTTTCAAGATCAGGTAGTGAATCAGGACCCACTTTGTGATTTAAATGGTATCCGAGTCAACGTGGCCACAAAGGTCCCCATGACATAAACTTCGTCATCTGCCCATGTCTGCAAAGGTCCACGTGGACCATCTGTGTGCGGTCCAAAATGTAGTTAACCGATTCGGTTAAAACGACTTTGGGTGCTATTACCACAAATCAATTGCCAAACAGTGAACGTGGTGCTTTTGAAGACCTTGGGGTTCTGGGGGCCTGGCGCAGTTTGCCTGATTTGTAATCCAGCAAGGCAAAGTCGAGGGGTTCAGCTTTGCCTGTATGTAAGGACAGCCCATAACGCAGCGCTAAAGCAACGTGTACATCCAACCATTTAATTTTGCTGTCGTACACAATGGTTAGTCGATTGACAGGAAATAACTAGAACTAAAACAACTTTTTAAAACATCAATTAATAAAAAGCCAGTAACCAAGCTAAAGGTCAAATATTTGCGTGCTCCAGCTTGTCAGATGTGAGGGTTTGCTGCTTTTCTCTGTTCGATGTAAACTGAGTATCTTTGATACTTTTGGACTGTTGGTTGGACAAAAAGAGACATTTGAAGACTTCACAATGGACTCTTTTCTAACATCTCGCACAATCATAGATTAATTGGGAAACAATAGTCAAACAGATGAATCAGTGATAAAAAATTAACTTTAGTTGCAGCGCTACATACACTGTATAATAATGCTCTTTGATAATAGCTGTGAATGGTTGTGATAGCTACTCTTACATACTGTCTCCCAATGCACTGACTACAACTTCCTCATAACAATCCCCTGATAAATATGCGTTCGAACCAGGGGGAAAAACCCAGCACTGAATTATTTGGATGTTGTGCAAAAGTACTTTCAGTATGAGTATGTAGTTGGTGAGGCAGGGTAGTTGTACTCCTATCCCCTTCTGTTCCTGCCTTGACTCTCATTTGTATATGGTATATGGAAAGGTGGACGGAGAGAGGAGTATGAACAGCAGAGCAGACAATAGAGATGCTTCGTCTCCAAAGAGGTGGGGGGTAAAAGAGCAGTGCTGTCTGTTGCCTCTGGGGCTAGTTATGTTTGCTCTCTAAGCTGCAGCCAAGCAGAAGATCATTATTGGGTCAGTTCCTACTTTGTCCCATCCCATTAATTCCCCACAGTGACAGTGGGGCCCTAGAGGGTTGGATTACCCTGCCTTCTGTGACTTTGGTGACTACTATCGGGAGCGCTGGAACTGGCTAAAAACATCCGATAGGCACTCACCTGGGTGCTAGTATACTGGCTATGTATTGCACTAGTTCCCAGGGGGGTATTAATGTATTAGAGAACCTTGAGGGCATCTCAGCAGATGAACAAATTGTCACATTGTTCACATGACATCAACAACATTTCAGTTAGCACATGATGTAGCGTTACATTTACATTTAGTCGTTTAGCAGACGCTTCGACTATCCAAAGCGACTTACATGTGAGGACGACAATGGAAGCAATTATAACAACACAAGGTAACAAAAAGCACAAGTGCACCAGCAACTAGTCTGTTAAAGCCCAGCACAGGATACAAAAAGAGATAGAAAGGAAGTAGGAGCTGGTGATTGTCAGTTGGGTGTTGACGGAAGAGATGCGTCTTCAGGAGCTTTTTAAAGGCGGCTACAGAATCTGCTGAGCTTGTAGGAGCAGGCAGATCGTTCCACCGACGTGGGATGCCAGAGTGATTGTTTTCCTGAGGGGGAAATGGCAACGGGACGACTTCTTGTGCTGTGCCACGGTATTGATTTTAGACGGTTTGATTTGATTGTGCATTCTTGAATATAGCCGATTTTGGAATAGCTAAAATACTCACCTCATAAGATGTACAGGCCTATAGTTTGACTGCAGTTAACTGTTGCTATGGGCAGTGCTATGTTGTCAATCAGGTGGGAACAGAAGTTCAGTTTTAGTTTGTCACTAGGTGCGGCTGTCCTTGTGTGTGTGTGTGTGTGTGTGTGTGTGTGTGTGTGTGTCACCACTTCCTTGTCTGCAAACAATCATCTTCCACTCTCTCTGCCTGGACAAAATGCGCAGACAGGCAAAATAAAATCCAATGGGCCTCATGCAAGACCCACTCGAACGCACACGTGTGTCGTTAAGTGACTCGTACAAGCGATTTGAGAGGATTTGTGGCATGCATGGCATGACTTCAGAATCATAACGCCTTAATCTGAATGAATTTGGAGTTTAAATATGATACCAAAGGACGCAAATCTAATATAACGGCGTGGAGACTGGAATGATTCACTTCAGGAATACCTCTTCTATCCACCCACTTACCAGTTTAATGCTGGCTGTAAGCTGAACTATGCAGACTCATAAATACCTAGTATGGGATGGAACCCCTGTGAGGATTCCTGGAAGGTATGTGTAGCTCAGTCACAGAGTTTTAACAGCATTGGCGGCCCCCTGACTTTTCATCTTGCTCCATCCTCAGGTCACCATTTTATTTTGGCCAATTCTTTGGTTTATGACCAAACTCTAACAACACTAAAACTAATAACATTATCATCAGCCGAATGCTAACATGCAAAACATAATACCTGCTGAATACTGCTCGTCGTGAGTGTGTTCGCATGCTGGCGTTAGCATTTAGCTCAAAGCAAGCATGGCCGTAGACTCTTAGTCTTGTTCACATACAAAACACAAGTTAGCCGGTTCTTTGGAAAAAAGCCTTGGGGGGTTAGGGACAAAGCGCTTTATCAGGATGAACCTTAGGCTTGAAGCATTTCCTTCCTTTCCTCCACTCTTCAGGGCACAACGTATTTGAAATTTTGCTCATAAATTGAAATGATATAACAAGCACCCATAATGTTAATGTGATATGTTTTGTTTTGGTTTTGTATATTTGTTGCTGGAATACGTCTAATATGTATTATATTTTTGATGTACAGCGAACTAACACAACCCAAGAAGCCATCCCTCCACCACCTCCATCTCTCGCATGCTGAAATGTGCTAACCGTAAGGCTACTGGTGAAATTAAATGTGTCATTGTGGTCACTCCCTGAGATGGCCTCAGGGTCCTTAAGGGCATCTACTTGTAGAAAGTTAAAAGGCATCAAGCATTTTGGGTTTGGTCAGTAAGACCCAGGGAAATGAAGGATCTAAAAACGCAGCAGATAGGCTACAGTGTGACAGTACTATAGTGGCTAAACCAGAGACACGATGTTGGCTACTCATAAAAACAGGCAGTGTAAAAACACTTTACAGTGTTCATTCATACAGCAGATGGGGATGATGTAACGTGAGTTTTTGCTTTGTGTAAAGAAAAGCATTAAAACAAGTCTAGAAATGCATAGGTATTTTAAAGGCCCTTCTAGGCACATCTAGGCAAAATAGCTCAGCCTGTAATTGCTGTGGTATATCTGGCATTGATTCATACTATATACTTGTCCCGGTGAAAATAAATATATGATTAGTTCACTCTGCAGTAACGTCAAATTATTAGTGAAATTCCTCACCACTTCGCCCTTATTGCAGTAATCGTAAACCAGCCCGGAGCACACCGCACAAGGAAATCACTGCAGTTTAGCTGTGAGGCGGTTAGTGCAAACAGACAGACACAGTGAAACAGAGAGACGGACATGAGGAGCATATATATATATATATATACACATATATATTACACACACACATTTTGATATAGTTGATGGAGGAGCCACATAATATTTATTCAGTCAGAATTAAGCATGTTGGTATCAGCCATGCGTCTGGATACTTTTCATATTTTAACCTTTTATCTGCTGCTTTGGCTGCCGTGTTTGTGCTTCTTCATATTAATACGCGAAGACAAACGTAAAGGCCATATTTCCATACACGTTTTCCACATCGTTTTGAGGTTTGACTGGCAAACATATTTAATTCATATTTAATCATTGCCATCTCACTATGACCTCTTCTTCTGCAGTGGTTCAATGGCAACCGACTAGAGAATTAGCGCTACCAACTGTGTATCTCTATGCGGCCAACTCCCAATATTCACATTACAGCAGCGGAGGGCAATGCACATTCATTCGCATTTTCTTTTGAAGATTTTGTGGCAATTCATTTTTCGATTTTGCACTACACTATAAATTTGGATGGAAACTTGACTAGTAATTGTTATATTCGGTCCCAGAAAATCTGACTCATGGCATGAATTGACATCATTTACAACACCTTAACCTCAGAAAAGCGCACTGACAGAATATGACTGGGTTAGCCCAGTTCATTATGAAAATAGTCAAGGCACAAATAGAATTTAACTGGCCGTCAAATCTGAAAGGTTTTAGGTGGCTAAATCAAGTTAAATGAACATGACACCTTGGATCCAACCTACCGCATATCTACTGTTCCAAACACAGGTTTTCCCAGAAGAAGAAAAAGAACTGCGGTGCACCGAGATCACGTTTTTTTTAACTTTGATCAAATGCAATATCTTAATGTCATGTAGTTGCAAAGGTGTCTGCACTCCTCGGACGTATACACAAAGAAAATAGAACGAAATGAGTCACAAATCCACTCTGACGGAAGCTGACCATGTATTCCTGCTGAGAAGGAGAAGGAGACTAAGAGCTCTCAAGCTTATTTTCACTCGCATAAACAATCGAAAAGTATATGTTACATTAGCCTCCCAACATGCACAGGGTCAACGAGGCCAAATGCACAATGCTGCCGGAGTGTAATTTAGGGATGTATGCTTTTCTAATTAAAGGTTCAAAGAGCTGGTTCCTGGAACAACATCAGTGTTAGGTTCAAACAGGGTTACTTGTTCTCACAGATGACTTATTGAATCACAGCTCCACTCCAGGCTCACAATTTGTCCTGTACTACAGTTTTACCAGAGGGATATACTGCGACAGCAAATACAGTTTTCATTGCAGTAAAAAGGGATTGCACTTCATTGTAGTGACATCTAATAGCAGTGTGTTTGAACTGCCGGTGTCTCGGAGGAAGATTGACAGTTTGAGCCTTAATCTAAGTCTGTTGTTTCTCAGATTGTGTAATAACCACATGAGAGGCTTCCCCTTGATACTTCAAAAGCCTTTGTTTACCACAGAGGAGGAAAGACTCCCCAGTCCAAAGCAAATAAGTTTCTGCTGGGAAGATAAAGGACCCGGTAGGTAGGGCAGAGCCCATTGCTTATTAATATTACAAGTCCTCGCTCTGATCTCACTTTGAAAACAGAAATGAAACGGCGAGATAGAGAATTCGATAGGAATGAAATAAGAAAAGAGAACCCACTGAGAACTTATCCATTTCTGGCATCGTTTGATTCATAAGCAGCCAGGGACAGACAAACAAACAGGAGGACAGGAGGGTGTTACCTCATCATAGTTCATTGTTAACAGAGTGCCCTGGTTCAACTTTCAAAACGCTCTGGTCACCTCATCATCCCCTGCCATGCCTCGTATGATTCCTTATGAAACTTTATACTGAAAAATTCACCTCCACCCCCACCGGGGACCACCGAGGACAGGGAACGGGGTCTAACTTCAATTTGCCATCCATCAACCCGTCAATTAAACATAATAAGATTTTAATTGGATTTGATGCTCTGGCTTCCCTCCCAAACCTTATTATTCCTACTTATCATGAGGGATCCGCTGAACAGTTCACAGCAGCATGGTTGGATAGTCCTATTCATTTTCTGTTGTTCAGCAAACAGCTTTGCTTGTCCGGACCTTCTGGTATTCTGTACTCCGAGAATGATGAGCTGGGGTAGTTTGCCACAGACCGTTTTACGGACTGCTTGTTTTTTTTTTTAGTTTCAGTGCTAAGAAGTGCACTTATTAGTTGAATGAAAAGAGCGCTGGCAGTGGGAGAGCATTCCAATATGTGCTCATGAACGTACGTTTTCAGTAATACATATCGGCTCTCGTATGGCAGTCTTTTCTTAACGAGGCATTAACTGTTTTTTGGCCACCCGGGGCCAGAAAAACATGAAAAGGAGCTGTCAGTCAAAGTATAAGGTGGGGCTATGTGGTGGCTGGAATTAACATGTTAGCCAACAGTTAACTACTTATAGCTACATCCAGCAGACATGGAATAAGAATTCATCAGCATTTATTCTTTTTCCACTTGACAAAGGCCCATATTCACTCCCCTTTACCTTTTGATTTGGTCTCCACCAAGAAAATATATCTTTAGCTTGCTAGATTTTCAACCAGCTACGTTAGCTTCTAACACGCTAGTTGCTATACGTTTGGTGCTGGGCAGAGTACTGTCGATTGATCAGAGCTGTTTTTCTGGGAAATAGCAGCCTATGGGGCCTGATATACTCAACCGTGGCCAGTAAATGGGTTACAATAAACTGATGACTTTTTTCCATAACAAGTAGGGTAAGTTAAATTTAACAACACCCTGTTACTTCAACATTTGGGGCGTTGGACGTTCGCTGTCTTGCTCGGAGTTTGACGGACGGTTGGTAGCAATTCCGGCTCCACCGAAGACGGGGACGCTGGACGTGTTAGCTTGGCACAGGGAAGGGGAGGCAATTAGCGTCAACCAAAAGAGGAGAAATGCGCCTCCGGGTGGCACCAAAGTTGTCTTATTCACGCGTGTGTTCTTAGCTGGCTTGCTAGCCGCTGCTTAGCCAAATGTTACATTTGGGCGTCATGTCGGTTTTGGTCAGAGTTGTGTTTGAAACCTGCGGCTTCACTGTGAGGATGGGACCGCCGGAGTGCTGCATGCAATACTTGGCTTAAGCCAGCAGCTGACGTCAGTAAACACCTCCAAACCAACGACTGGCTGTTCATTTAACCACAGCGTCCCCTTTTCTGTTCATACAGACGACGTGACGTGAGGTTACGGAGGCTTTCAATCAGTTTAAAAAGGCACCTTTGACGGAGCTGTGCTGCGTAACACAAAGTAATGGAACCACTTTTTTTGTTGTTTCCTACGTTGCCTGACACTGTCAATAGTAATTTTGGGGCCACAAAACCAAAGGGGGTTAGAAAGTTTCATAAAGCTATAGACAGTTGAGTGACATTATTCTACACAATGAGTCATTTGAGATAATGTTCATATCAAAAAGGCAAATTACTGCAGGTGTACAACTACATTGATCAAGCATTATGCCCTCTCTGTGACTGCTCAATGGATGGCTGTAGAGGCCTCATTAAAGAACCCTTTAGGGCCCGAATGTATGTGGAAGGGTCTCAAAGTGGGTTTGAGAGCCGCCACTGCCTCACCTGATGGTGAAAATGCTCCCACACATCGCCTCTCAGATGGTTTTGTGTCATGAACTGTTCAGCATTGCTCACTAGTTTCCCCATTTTATGGTAGTGCACAATAGCCTAGTGTACTGCTAGGGAAACAGGGCATGCAATTCAATTTACACATCGAATATTAATCCCCCCCCCCCCTCCATTTGAACAGTAGTTTCAATAAAAAGTCATCCATCCAAACTACAAATGAAGAATTTTTTTTTTTACTTGCTTTGGACCATCATCACCGTGTGTAAATGTGGAAACACATGAAGCACAAGTGATCAAACAATACAGTTGAGCTCCAGTGGGAGGCAGCAAAGCTCCGGTGCAGTGTCAGCGAGCAGCTATCTCTCAGGTGGATTATGTGGCCAGTGAGCGCTCCCCTCCCTCCAGACCGCCTGCAGGAATCCATTGTTGGGACGCGTGAATGTGCTGATGGGCTGCCTGAGCGCTGGACTATAAGAGGCTTTGAGAGACAGGCTTAGGACCTCGCATGGATACCTCTCTCTGACTCTCCATCTTCACGTTACTCTCCCCCAGTCGGCCTCTGCCTGATTTGCTCCACGTGTCAAAGCTCTTAAACGTCACCAGACCTGTTGATTATCATAAGCGGGAATGGAGGTAGGAGGCTAAACGGTTTATATTTGTAATTTGGTTTGTTTTTATACATTTGTGTTTGTGATGAAGCTGAATATTTATGGGTGACTATATCATATTAATAAGGGTTGCCAATGTATATAATTGTATTTCCAAAGCCTGAATGCTGATGTTAATGTGTTTGCTGTCTGTAATATGAAGTCAAATCTCTTGTTGTATACAGAAGAGCAGATAAACTTGCATTTTTGTGGAGCGAAAAGTAATTATCGTTAGTGAGTGACAATAAAGAGCTACACTGGACATGAAAAACTTAATTTTGTTGGGGTGTCACTCAACATATGTATTGGGTTTAGTTTCTTTGTGTAGTGACTTCGTTTGAAGCTTTTCCAAAGGTTTTCATTCTGTGTGACAATGAAATATTTGCGTATAGCAGTAGGTCACATGTTGAGCTGCTGTGCCTCAGCGTGAGGCGCGTTCACCAGCTAACATGTTTACATGTCATTCGTTTTATGAGGAAATGAGTCAGTGACGGAAGTACTCTTTTCCCCTTTTCTACTTCTTTTACGTTATTGACACTGTTGCAGCTCATTATGCACAGGCCGTTGCTTAGATTGAATGTTAAGGTCAGGTTATGTGAGGCAAACATGTGCACAGAGGTATGGCAGAAGCATCACACTTATTCCCTCTCACACACACACACACACACACACACACACACACACGTGTTTACGTGGCAACACATTGTCTCATGCTTAGTTCATTTGCTGCTGAGTTGTTGAGGAGAGGTTATCTGTTAAGATCATTTTAGGTAAATTATCCATTTCACCATTTTACCATGTCAGCATCTATTTACTGTAAGCGGAGGGCAGCAGAATAATGAATTTAAGGTCAATTGTGATGGCTGTCAAGTTACATGCGGCATGGGAGGAATAGTTGCCCTGTTTTAGAAATTGTCTACTCGGTTGTAATCCGCTTTAGCAGCATCAGTTCACACTCCTGAGCAATATGAAAAAACGGTGCTTGGACAGTGTGACAGTGTCAGGTATGCATTTATAAAGTGGGCATAGTGCATTATTATGGTTTTGGAATAGAAATGTGGATATTAGGTCTCAGTTGCACTGACAATATGTTATACAACGGCTACATTTGCACGTTGTTGTTTTATGTTTGTGTTAATGAAAGCTGCGATCTGTGTTTGTGCTTGCTGGAGCAGAGAATGCTTCTCATGGTTCATTACCAGTGTGTGTTATTTGAGGTTTTTATGGGTTGCGTACCGACGATAATGTCTGTGTAGATTGTGTTGGTAATTCGAATAGCTCGGGTCCCAGCACGCTGTAGGAAACTGCATCCACGGGAGACAGCAGGACTGATTTAATACCCATGTCTGTCTGTGTGTGTGTGTGTGTGTGTGTGTGTGTGTGTGTGTGTTTGGCTGCCCTGGCATCCACATGTGGCCAGAAATAAATTAATAAATAACACTCAGCAAATGACACAATGATGGATCTCATAGTGTCAAATGTCCAGACTTCACAATCGTACTGTTCTGGTGACATTTTTAGCTAGTGTCCGTGTGTTACTGAGTCATCCATTCAGGTTTATATGCGTCATTCACTCATAACTATTAACAGCTTTAGTGCCTTATTAAAACTGATGGGTTCATGAGTGTTTTTCTCTCTCTTATGCTCTCCACAGGATGCCATTTGTCAACGTCGGTATGAAGCATTCTCTCCAACCTGTGCAACCTCGTAGTCCCACAGACATGTAAACGAGAGCACCCGAAGAGCCTTAACAGATATATTCAGCACTGTGGACACATGGAGTACGCAAAACAAGCCAAGAATAGATCATTTCAGAGACAAGCCTGACCACAACAGGCTCACCTTGCGCCTCAGCTGATTCACATTCCGTTTTTCTACGCTGCGGTTGTGGACACATCACGCTATCCCCAGTTCAAAGACCCCCCCCCACGTCTGCCCTCCTTCTGTGCCACAGGACCGTGCCCCTAAGAGGGGAGATGCCAGTCTTGCTTAATGCCGATGCCTCCTTCAGCTCCAAGCAGGAGCTCCTGGACCTGCAGGACTGCCCTCTCAGTGGGGGTCCCTCTCTGGACACCCCCAGCCCCGTGGACTCCCAGACAGGCAGCCCAATAGGCTCAGGGCCGAGAAGTCCCGGCAGCCCCGGAGCTGATGGCCCCGTTCGGCCGCACATTTTCACCGGGGCTTCCACACTCCCAGGGCAGTTATACGGGGTGGAAACAAGACCCCTTACAGACACTCCCGGGGCGTTAAAGTTGATCTCCACTGACCCGGGTCAGCTGTGTGGCTGGGGGGCTCTGACGCCCAAAGCTATCCAGGTTTTCAACACCCCTCGTTGGGTGCTGTTCTTCCTTTGCGTGGCTTCTTTCCTCCAGGGGATGATAATCAACGGCTTCATTAACACAGTGGTCACCTCCATTGAGAGGCGTTTCGACCTGCGCAGCTACCAGGCCGGCCTCATCGCCAGCTCCTACGACATCGCCGCCTGCGTCTGCCTGGCTTTCGTCAGCTACTTCGGCGGGACGGGACACAAGCCTCGCTGGCTGGGATGGGGGGTGCTGATCATGGCCCTTGGCTCTCTGGTGTTCGCCTTGCCTCACTTCACCACACCCCCCTACCAGGTCAGTGTGCCCGAGCGAACGGGAATGTGCTCTGCCAACCGTACCAGCCCGTGCCAGGACAAGGAGGGCGGAGGATTGTCCAGCTATCGTTTTGTGTTCATGCTGGGCCAGTTTCTACACGGTGTGGGTGCAACGCCTCTCTACACGTTAGGGGTCACATACCTGGATGAGAACGTCAAGTCCAACTATGCCCCTGTTTATATTGGTGAGCCATAATTCCGTCATAATTAAACAGAGTCTTAAAGTTAACGTTGGAGAAACTAGCAAGAGACAGCTGGATTTTGAAAGTTTCCATAGATCCATAGATCCAGGCTCCACAACCAACCGAGTGCTCGGTCTTGCTCTAGATAAGTGATCTCGACCACAACTACAGGCCTGGAGTTTATTTCATAAAAACAATTGCAATATTGATCTGGGGAAAAGTATCTCAATTAGATATTTTCCTCCTACATTGACACTCACATTAACTTTGCTAAACAAACTGCCTCATTGAACCGTGGCCACAGGGTTTGGCTATATTACCTCCCTTCGTAGCGTTCTCAGCAAAAACTGCTTTAGCATAGAATAATGAGAATACACATTGCAAAAAGACGCAGGTGGATATTTTTCCAAGGCCTGCCATTTGCATGATTGCATGCCTTTCGCAGATGCAGGCCCTAAATATGTCAGCTGTTTGCATGAAAACGAACGTAGACTCGCATCAGCACAGAAATGCCGACACATCTGTCACAAGGTGTGAGTTGACGCTCTCACCAGCTGTCTCCCACTTTGCATCCCACTCTGTCCCTCTCCCCTCCTTTTTTTTTTATTGTTTCTAAGTGTTTTCTGTTGTGAACGGGTCGAATGTGTGCAACCGCTGTGGCACCTTCCCTCGATGATCAAATTGTCTCCCCAATGACACTATGTAATGACTCCAATTAGCAGCAGCCATCAGTAGAGTTACCTCTACTACTGAGAATTGGATACAGAGGAAAGAGCATATTGGTGGGAAATAACCAAACGTGCCTTTGTGTGCACCCACACACACAGCCCTACAGTCAGTGAAGCTGTAATTTTGACCGCCTCTGGCTCCTATCACCAGCCATTGTTCACTCATTCACATTTATTCAGCTTTCACTCTGGACATTAACAGTACAGCGTCCCAC
Organism: Coreoperca whiteheadi; assembly: GCA_011952105.1. Lineage (NCBI taxonomy): Eukaryota > Metazoa > Chordata > Actinopteri > Centrarchiformes > Sinipercidae > Coreoperca > Coreoperca whiteheadi. Next base: position 2,224,379 of record CM022479.1, read on the forward strand.
TGTGCGTTTTTCCCTTTTGCCCATTTCAAATGACAGCAGAGCGCAGTGTAAACCACTTGAGCGAACACCCTCACCAAAACACACAAACACACCTGCAGTCTCTCACTTCAAGCTCCATTTTTCCCATGAAACATTAACTTGAAGAACAATGGGGCCCTTTTAACCTGTAGGACAGGAAGAGGTAAGGAGGAAACCGGAGGTAGACAGTCACTGTACTGACACACCCGTGGCCTGGCTCAGTGTCTCTGTTCTCGCTCTCTCTCCCCAGGGATCTTCTACACAGCGGCCATTGTGGGTCCGGCAGCAGGCTACCTGCTGGGAGGATACTTCCTCAACATTTACACCGAGATCCACCTGACGTGAGTCTGCTTTGGATGGCCAGATAGACCAGAACAAACACACTATAGTATAATAGAATACAACAAACATAGAGTATAACTGACATAAACCTGTTTACGCAGTCCCGTTGTGGGGACAAAATGCCAAGTCCCCATAACTTAATTCATTAAAATTTAGGGTGGTGACTTGGTTTAAAGTTAGGGTAAGGTTAGGTTTAGACAAGTAGGGCTTATGGTTATGGTTAGGGTAAGTCACCAGGGAATGAATGCAAGTCAACGTAATGTCTCCCGAAAGTGATGGAAACATGACCGTGCGTGTGTGTGTGTGTGTCGTCACAGGACAGAGATCACTCCAGAGAACCCTCTGTGGGTCGGGGCCTGGTGGATCGGCTTCCTCGCAGGAGGAGCTGCGGCTCTGCTGATAGCATTCCCCATCCTGGGCTACCCACGGCAGCTACCGGGTACCACTTCTGTCCACTGTGCTCTCTCTCTCTCTCTCTCTCTCTCTCTCTCTCTCTCAACAGGAATGAAGTAAAGAGCTTTCACATTTTGATTTTAAATGGAGGTAGAAATTGATAAGAGAATGGCAAATGCCCCCCACAGTCTCCCTCACTTCTCCTCTGCCTCGTCCTGCAGGCTCTCAGGACTACGTGGCCATGCGGGTGTCTGAGGCCCACCAGCTCAAGGACGGAAGCCACACCACGGCCTCAGACCCTCAGTTTGGCAAATCGGTCAAAGACATGCCAAGGTAGTGGACCGGCTTCCATAGGTGCAAAATGAGATATTAGCATCTAGCGATCTGCTCAGATCTGCCCTGGATTTTAATAAGGAGTTGGATCATTTGAACAGAAACTGGTGTTGCCCCTGGTTTAAGGTAACGCAAAGCTCACACTGTGTGTTTATGGCTGGTATACGAATATTGCAAACATTTATGGGGCTCTATGATCATGATCTATGGTGACGTGTGGGTGATCCCTTTGATGTGTGTTTAGAGTGTCAGGGTTTGGACTTGGTGACAGCTGATAGGAGGTGCCGACTGGTTACTTTGAGATATTACAAGCAGAGGCGCGTGGTGCATTATCCATCCAGAGGGAAAAGAAATCACAAACAGAGGTGCAGAGTATCGTTTCATGATCCCCTGTAGCTGATAAGGACGTAGTTTCAGTATTTTGAGCAGTTTTGCACATGTGCAAACTGGAAAAGCTGTGTTTTCATTACGAATGAATTAAGTACGCAGACAGGCAACAATTGTTTGGGGGGTTTTTGGTTGAAAACTCGGTAACAGTAATCCTTCCATCAACAGATTCAAGTATAAAGCGAGCAAATGTCACGTTCCCAGACTCGGCTCTGTTTGGACTGGCATGTTATGACAGCAGAGCTTCTCAGATGAGTGACAGCCCAGCCTGCCTCTTTTCGGTTCACAGCTTTGTTTACTATTAGGCTCAGCAGCCACAGTGTGAAGTCATCTCTGAAGCACCGGGTATTACACAAGTCAGATTAAGGCGCTAATCACGGCATATTATGTAACGACGACGACATATCTTCGGATCTCCCAGAGTGTTTTATCTGTACGGGAACGTCTCCAGGCTTTTGAGATTAGCGCGGCCTGGTTTAATTAAAAAGGGAAACGTTTATTCAGTTAGTTGCACACGCCGTCGCCCTTTACGCTCTTTTCGCTGTCTCTCCGTCCAGGTCGGTGTTGCTCCTTTTAAAGAACCCCCCCTTCCTGTTCCTGTGCTTGGCTGGGGCGACCGAGGCCACCCTCATCGCCGGCATGTCCACCTTTGGTCCGAAGTTCTTGGAGTCGCAGTTCAGTCTCAGTGCATCAGAGGCCGCCACGTGGTTCGGTGCGTGACTAATAAGCAGGTCAAATCTCACAAGACATGCGGCAAAGTCCAGAGCAAACCCGAATGGTCTATCAAATGTCTTTCAAAGCCATCTCAGCGCTATAATCTTTTATTTCGCATCCACGGATCTAACTGTAAACTGCATGAGAGGCTTTTGCTATTTTGACATTGAACTGTTCCTTTTGAGATGCTGGAGACATCACATATATACAATCCAACACTTTTTCACTTCATTTCCATTGGCCTTCTATTTTCCAGCAACAAGGCAGCACTTCTCGGTGATATTTTATCATCTATCATTTAACTACACCAGAAGTAGGAATATGTCGCATCCTGTAGGTCGACAGCTGCATTCCCCAGAATGTTTATTAGCAATTTCTGGAAATTGAACAGTTGTTGCATCTAGCTGTGGGTTTTGGGTTTGGGGTTTTAGGTAAAACGCTAGTGATAGCAGGAGCAAAACAGTAACAGGGCTTTTTTTCAGTCCATAAGAACTTGTGCCTAATGCAGTCTCTTATGTAACATGTACTTTCACTGAATGTCATTCTAAATGGCAGTAGCAAAAAATAGCAGAATATACCTTTTTTTAATTCACCCTGAGAGACGGACATTAAAAGAAACTGCGTGTTTTTAATGTTTCACTGTCAGTAAATGATTCATTTATCACTAACTGGCCAGACCTCGGCAATCTTTCATGAGCTACAGAAACTTGAGTGCCATGTGGAAATTTTGCCCCATTTTGTGTCCAGAATGAAAAGAGCATGCTCAGTAAATTTCATTCAAATTTACCTGAGATTTCGATACATCGTGTCTACAAGTAGAGATTCTGACGGTGCTCGAAGAAAGGGCAAGGGTCACCAAAAACATTAGGATTCATAATTTGGAGGCCCTGATTATTCACAGCGCATCCCATGAAAATCTGGGGGCGTCACGACTTCCTGTCACTGTTTGTTTTAAAGGGCCTTTTCCTTTTAGGGCTCTAGGGCGGTACAGCAGCGCCACTGCATGCGTATCCATGCTATTCCTCTCCCCCTCGCAGGGTACATGGTGGTGCCAGCAGGAGGCGGCGGCACCTTCCTGGGCGGCTACATCGTGAAGAGATTGAACCTGCGCTGTCGAGGCATCATCCGTTTCTGCATGATGTGCGCGATGGTCAGTCTGCTCGCCATCTTCATCTTCCTCATCCACTGCCCCAACGTGCCCATGGCTGGCGTCACAGCACCATACCAGTCCGGCCTGATGGAGAAACATCAAGTGGACCTCTACAAACACCTGTATGACAAGCCCAGCAAGCTGCGCCGTAGGAACAGGTGGCCAGTCTTTATGTTGGCTCCTAATGTTGATTTAGTTTTAGACCTTTGACTAAAAAGTATATTCGTTTTAGTCACACATTGTTCATATGACAATTGTTAGTTTTAGTCTAGTTTTAACCATTTCATTTTATCAGTTACAGTGTCATTTTCCCCATTGATTGTAAGAAATGACTGTTTACACGTGTTGTTCTTGACTATCGTAAGGTTAGCGGAAAAAGCATGGTTTATCTGTTAATACTAGACTTTATGATACTTTGGTCGCACAGTGCCCATGTCAGTCTGCTCTAAAATACTTTGTCTGGGTTTAGTTTGAGACGAGCAACGATTATATTATATTCCTTTAGCTAATGCCTGGGGAGGATTTAGGTGTTCGACCGCCGACATTATTCCTTCTGTCATTCCTACCGACAGCCTATAAACACAAACGATAGCCAGCTGGAAGTAGCTTCAATGGGACCCACAGCCCTTTCTGTTTCCATGTTTTACGTCTTACTGTACAAAATTAACACTGCAGGTGGGGCTCACAGTCGCAAAGAAAATGTCTCGTTAAAGTTCTACTTTATACTGAGAAACGTTAGCTACTGAATCACAGCGGCCCGCAACGTAAGTTCCTTGATGATGAATAGTTTGTGCGCTGCTCTGTCTGCAAGAAACACACGTTTTAATCCTCTAAAGATTGTTTGAATTTTACTGTTGGAGGGAAACGGGTGTACATGGTTAATATGAAACCACCGAACATTTGCAATCAGTTTATTGCCCCCCCCCCATTCACAGAGATTTAGCGATGTACAGTCGTGACTTAGGGAATATTTATTATCACAGAGTATGAGAAATCATGAGCAAGCAGATGCATGCTGACTGTGACTTCCTTCTTTGGCTTATCCTCCCTCCCAATGTATTCCCTGTCTGTTTGCATCCGTCTCCCTTCTCTTCCTTCGGTTTCTCCATCCCTTTATTTCCCCCCTCCCTGTCATATTTGTCCCTCATGTCTGCAGCTCTTCTTTAGAGGAGGACCTGACAGTGGGCTGCAATGCAGCCTGTAGCTGCGTCAGAGAGCTGTACAACCCGGTGTGTGGGGCAGACGGGGTGATGTATTACTCCCCCTGCCACGCTGGCTGCAGCGCCATCAACCACACCGACCGCTCCACAGGCAAACAGGTACAGGCCGACTAAAAGGAAATTAGACTTGATTCATTCAAAGCAGGAGCACTGAAGGAAGGAAGCGAATATTTCCTAATATTTCCCGAAGCTCTCCGTCCTGCAGAAATGGGGCTATTCTGTAAATGAATAGGTCAATAAATATCTTAGGCGTTTCTTTAACCATTATTTTAAGCTGAAAGCACTTTCCCGTGTGTCTCAAGACGTGCTGTAAACGTCCCAGCACAAGCAGCCGTGCATTCGTATGAACTCAACGCAGTTACAGTCATTTACATTCTCAGTGTTAGCAGAAACGGAAGGTGCTCCATTTTGCAGCAGAGGCGCTCGTTGCATCACAGGCTTGGTCAAAGCATCCCTGAGGCCTTTCAGGGCTAAATAAATTTGAATACAGTCCAAACAGAGCAACTGTTCTTTCCAGATGGTAAGAACAAGTGGGAGTTGTTACACATACAACTCATAAGGTATTATAAAGAAATCATTTAACGATATTTGACTTTAATGTTATTAATGTTTACTCATGTCATCAAAAACACATAACCAAGTCTGTCAATGAGTGCGTTAAGATGCACACTAGTGTCCTTGTTATAAATCTGGTCAGTGTTAGAACCATATTTGGGATAATATCGGGTCACTCATCCTTGGGGGATTCCGACATCATTCCTTTCTGATCATCTGTGCAGTTGTCAGCCTTCAACTCATGGAAGTCCACGTGTTAAGATCCAATACTTATTTTAAATTATGTTGTTTATTATTTGTAATTTTTATTTATTTTTTATTTTTTTTACATTACACAGCTTACAGTGCACACTTAGCTCCACTTAGCTGCTTTTTTAACATCATGGCCAGGGGACTACAGATGGAAAATAGCCGTTTGGCTAATTCTGGCTTTTTTACTCCTGTTTATTCAAGTGTTTAATGAAATTGCATTGACCCCCTTGTAAATAAACTAATAATAATAATAATAATAAAAGGCCTGCATTAAAATTAGTAAAGAGGTTTCGATATGTTGGACAGCATTATGAACCGTTGATGGTTTCCTTCATTATTTTGTGTAACATCCGTAGAGGATGTCAGTGTGAATCTGTTGTTGCAGGACGGTAAGGACGGGATCTAGACAGCCTTGAGCCTTTTAAATGGTAATGAATGGTAAATGTAAATGGGCTGTACTTGTATAGTGCCTTTCTAGTCTTCCGGCTACTCAAAGCGCTTTCACGCTACATATCACATTCATTGTATCCTCCCAATGATGTCAGGAGCTGACTGCCCATCAGTACAATGTAAACTAATCAATCACACACACCCACACACCGAAGGCGCGGGCTCGGGATATATTTGCGGTTCAGTATCTTGCTCAAGGACACTTTGACACATGGCAGGGGGAAGCCGGGATCGAACCGCCGACCTTTCCGATTGGTGGACGACCCGCTCTTCCTATCCCAGTGGCCCAAGTCTTATTCCAGTTTTGATTGTATTCAGAATATTGCGCTTGCATGAAACATAAGCAAACCACCTGGTAATTCATCTTCCTGTCTACATGATTCATACGCAGCACTGTGAGCAAATTCAACACTGGGTCACAAAATAAGTGGTGATACTGTATGACAGGGAGTGTCGGCCCCCAGTGCAGTGGCCCTACAGTATATAGGCAGGAGCCTGCCTGCAAACTCCTCTCAACATCAGATGTTAATGACACTGGACATCAGTGCGACAGACTTTTAAAAAAAGGCTTGGTTACACTTTACTTAGATAGTCGGGCCTACAGATAGTTTTATATTTGAGTATTTGGTTTAGACATGAAAAAGCATCTCGGTTAGGTATGTTCATGAATTGTCACACAAACTTTATTGATAATCTGTTAATAAACGTACTGTACAGACAACAACGAAACAGCTGAAATGTTACAAATACTCTGTCTGTGTAACCAAAGGTTTTGAGGGAAGAAATCGCTAGATCAACATTTCAGAGTCAGAATGAAAATCAGATGTGTGTGTGTGTGTGTGTGTGTGTGAAATTGGCAAAGAACTCAGGAACAGACAAACGTGGCTTAAACTTGATACTCACACCACAGGTTTCATTTCCCGTGGGTGCCAGTTTGATGAGATTTTGGGCAACCTTGCTGCATAAATGTGCACATTAATGAGGATTTCTTTCCCTCTCAAACTACTTTATCACCTTGATTCTTTAAGACATCTAGAGAACTGATATTAACAACACATTGACCTTTGGATCTATGAGAAAGTATGTTGAGTTAATGTCCTCATTATGTGAACTACTGACCCCATTACCATGGCTGTTCAGTGTGTTACGTTACAACTTACTGCATGTCGGCGTGCACGTGTGTTTTCAGGTGTACTCTGGCTGTAGCTGTGTGACGGTTAACGCGTCCTGGGGCGAGGAGGGCTCCGCACTGGCAGGGAAGTGCGGCAGCTCCTGCCACCACATGCCAGCCTTCCTCTCCTTTCTCTTCATCATCATCTCCTTCACCTTCCTCTGCAGCATCCCAGCACTCACCGCCACGCTCAGGTGGGTTTGCCACAGTGAAGCCTTACGAAGCAGCGACGCCTACACTGCAGATTCTGCTCACAGCCGGCACTGTTGAGTTTGTTCATTAAACCTACTCACTGCAGTGATCTTACCACTCAGTGGGACCAATGTTACATTAAACTGCTTTTTTGTTTAGTGTTTTTATTACACGTACACGGCTGTTACTGCCTCTTGAAAAACCCCGAAAAATTATGTTAACTTCGCTGCCTTGCCCATGGGCATAACTGCTGGCATTACAGGGTAGGTTTTTCCACTCAGGCCCCGCGATACCACCTGTCCTGGGGTTGAGCTCTGGCCAATGCGGTGGAAAGAAAGTGGAATTTTACAACATTTCTTTAATCCAAATTCCTTCAAATGTACCGGAATTTGCGGCTTCAAAAACTCTTGACAGACGTTTTCTTTGAATCTGCGTGCTCTATGCACCCTTAGGTGAATGAAAAATGTCACAGCATGCTCTCAAGGGGGTACACATCAGTCACCTTCTCTGGAAAGAAAATTGTGCTGTGAGATTGTTACCGCTATTGGTCTCTTGTAACAGCAGCCCAGTAATGATGCCAGTAGATGGCAGAGCCTGTGACAGCAAGATGCAGGGCGTCTTATCATAGCACAGGCAGGGCGAACTGTGGTGCCGAGGAACAGACAAACCAAACGCAGAAGAAGGAGCTCTATATCATAATGAAGTATGAGATCCAGTATGCCTGCTGCACATGTCTGACCAGCTGTGTTCTGTGTAGGTGTGTGCCAGACAGCCAGAGATCCTTTGGACTTGGCATCCAGTGGATTGTGGTGCGCACATTTGGTAGGTCCACTATATTCTTATATTACTTTTAACCTCTGAATCACTACCAAATGGCTTAATTCTCTCCACACAGAAGCTCGATCATGTCCGATGTGTGTTGCGGTTTCCCCACAGGTGGTATTCCAGGACCCATAGCATTTGGCTCTGTGATTGACATCTCCTGCTTACTGTGGCAGGACCAGTGTGGTGAGCAGGGCTCCTGCTACTTATATCAGAACTCAGCCATGAGCCAGTACACACTAGTAGCTGGCATCATCTATAAGGTAATACTACTACACGTAGGTACATGCATTAATGGGATAAGATTGCGTACAGATGGAGGGGGGGGGGGGGGGAAGGGGGGGGCAGCAGGGGAAGTAATACATACATGGGAAGTGTGTTTGTTTTTTTTACTTTGGCTTCCTCCTTGTCCTTTAAAATGAACCATTTCAATATACAACCTTTGGTGCTTGGTATGTGCTGAGGAAAAACTTTTAATGACGAGATGTTCTAGTCCGAAAGAGCGAGCTACATACATATCAGAAGTCAAGTCAGAAGACAACTGTGAAACAGAGAAGGATTCAGTGTCTAACTATCAGACGTCTTCAAGGCCCACCTAATCTACCACCTCAGACAGCTGGCTGCTGTTAACCCACAATAACAAACGCGCAGCCTTAGAGTCTCTCTTGTAAAAACCATTTGTCAGACCCAAGTACCATCAATTCTATTGCACCCATAAAGTCACACCAGATTCCCCCACAGTATGCAGGCAGGCATCTGCTGCAGGCCGCTTTGGGAATTGTTTTCCGTGCACCATTAATCTGGATTTTTGACTTTCCCAACTCACTACTAGCATATGTGCTCTCCTCTTTCAGGTTTTGGGGACAATCTTTTTCCTGTTAGCCAGCGTCCTGTACCAGCCTCCCCCTGAGTCGCCTCAAAGCAGCTGTGAGAGCACCGACCATGGGGCAGGAGACACGAGCGACCTGCCTGTCAAAGACCTGCCTGAAGACGGCGTCATAGTCAACCTACACGCCAGGTTATGACGTCAGAGAACCCCGCCCCCCCCCCCGACTGCTGAGTCCCTGTCTGACCGGGTGCAGGCAGGTGCTGCTTAACGCAGAGTGCGTGAATGTGTGTTTGGGTGGTGACGGGGGGGTGCCTCTCTATACCAACAGCCTTCTCTCAGCCATAACGACATGACACCACCCTCCAACATGCACGCACGCAAAAACACATGCAATCACACAAATGGACTAAATTAGTACACACACACACACACACACACACACACACACACACACACACACACACACACACACACACACACACACACACACACACACACACACACACACACACACACACACACACACACCCACACACACACACACACACACACACACACACACACCTTTCTGTAGTCTGACTTCTAACATGCTGCTGTGACTGCATGTGTGTGTGTATCGGCGTGTATGACTGACAGGGCGGTGCCACACAAGGTTTTATATACCAGGAAGCATTTCTACAGGTATCTCAGTACTATGTTAAATCATTTCAAATGACTTTAGAATGTACGTCTGATGCTATTTCTGTTTCATATTTTATGTCATTTTCCTTCCAAAGACAATGGGACCGCTGAGACCTACAGTATGCCATATGTATGAAGCATTTCTGATGTGAAAAAAAAAAAAAAAAAAAGGCATTTATGTCCATCTTCTCCTTGTGTTCTTTCCCCATTACTGGAAGACAGTTACACTGCTTTATTTCCTACGCACAGACAAAGCCATGGTCTCATAAAGACCGGCCGGTAATAATGAAGCCAAATCATTTTCATGTCATATTTTAAGCCAAGAGTATCTAAAAGGCACTTATATTAATATAATGTGAACATAGACTATTGGTCACAGTACAGCAGCACAAATATATTTATTAATAAATTAGAAAAGCGCATGTGTATTTTTGATAGCTACTTGGACACATGTACAAAAGATTTATGACCAGTCATTGGCTTTTGCGTGATCTACATGAAATTTTATAATGTATGTCTATATAGATATAGATATATACATACACTCTGGCATATAAATATATGCCATATATATATAAATATGCCAGAGTTTAGTAGAAAGAGCTATATTACTCCTCCTCCATAGAAATTACAAGGCTGCACTTTAAAGAAAACAACAAAAGCAAAGTATGTATTGATACAATTAAGGCAGCATTTAAAATGGCAAAGTTTTGCTACAAAATCAGTTATTTCCTATGGAATCGTCGCAATCAGGTGGTCCACTCGTGGGGCTGAAGTGAATCTGTGCACATTTTTCGCGTTGCGTTCGGTTTCTGCAGTGAAATGGAGGAAGCTGTCGTAGCTTGCTAGCTGTGTGGCACCATCGACTTGTATAGAGGCGGCGTGAAACCGAATCTTTCAGGTCCTGTTCCCGAAGTAAGACAGTCTCGTTCAGAATCCCTCTGACATTTATGAAAAATATTCAGCTCTGGAATATAGTTTCTCAAGAGTATGCCGTGTGGCTTACTCCTTATGTTTCCAAATTCACAATTTTAAAGCATGTGTCATATTCTCAGCTACTTAGAGGCAACACATTATGATTAAGATGGCCAACGAATCATTCTGCCAGAAAAGTGGTAGTTATACGTAAGAAAAAGCCGTCTTAGGGTGCTTTCACACCCTCCTCATTTAGTGCGGTTGAATCTCGAGTGCTCTTGGTACTCGAGTTCGTTTGCTCCTTTGGTTTGGCCAGGTGTGAAAGCAGCAATCGCACTCGGGTGCGCGCCAAAAGTGGACCTAACCGAGAGTACCGAGGCCTCCTTCATGAGGCGGTCTCGGTACGCTTTCAAGCGAACTCTGGAGCGGTTCGTTTGTGGTGAGAACGTGATCCGACCTGGAACCGACCCAACTGCAAAAAAATACTGATCATTTTTGGACTAAACCAGCTGCCGTAGTCATATTTTCGGAAGATGAGCATGTCCGGGTTAAGAAGAATTCATGCGCGCCTCCGCTTGAAGTGACGAGCGATGCGCGCTCGCCGTTTGCATCAGAACGCTGTTTTCAAGCCGCAGCCGCGCTTCATTACAGAAATGTGTTGTTTGCATGTTGTGGTGTGTACAACCAATGTAATAGATTATGGCCGGGGACAACACCAGTCGTCTCTACATAGTTGTGTTGCTGGCTCTTCCTCTTCGGTTGGAATTTTCGCGCACGTAAATTCTGTCCAATCGAAAAGCAGTTTAGGAAATACGCCATGGCCAATGAGTGATGTGGCTGTTGCCATGTGACTGCATTTTGGTTCGTTTCAAACAGGTTCGGACCAAAGCCATCGGTGTGGTGTGAAAAGGAACCAAAAAAAAGCATTTCAATACAATGTATAATTGTTTGGCGTCGGTTCGGACCAAATGAGCCGAACCACCTCATTTAGTTCGGTTGAATCGCACTCGAGGTCGTTTGCCCCCCCCCCCCTTTGGTGCGGTTCGTTTGGGCAGGTGTGAATACAGCAATCGCAATTCGGGTGCGCACGACAAGCGGACCGAACAGGAGTACCGAGACCTCCCTGAAGAGGTGATGTGATGATGAGTGATGGTCAGCACCGCTAACAATCTACCATAGCCTCCTCCATTTTGGACCCTTCAGCTCTCCTAATCGACCAATCACAGTTCACCAGATTGGAACTGGCTACGAAATATTTGCACTGATTTACCTCGCCCCTGTGAGCGGATCCACTGATCACAGCGGGCCCATAGAAATGAGAGACGTTGGCCGTTTTAAATGCTGGTGCGAACGTGCCTTTTAACAGGGATATTCTGGCTAGTCGCTTGGAAGTTGGAGCTGCCAAGGGCGACGCACAATTGGCATGCCGTGCAGTAGAACAAATCAGCACTTGCTATTTGGACCTTATTATCACAGTACTGTAAGTCCACAAATGTGCCAAAGCAGCTTTGCCTAACAACTCTTGTATTTTTAATTTTTTTTATCGTTGACCTTATTTATGCAAATAATTTATTTATAATATTTCAGCACTCACTTTTTGTTCTTGGTTTGAATGCACTCTGCGATTATATGGAATGCTGCCCTGTTGTCTCTTGTCCACAGACATTTCCCGTCTCCTCTTTATTGTTTCTGTGATCGTGAAACACAAGTTACCAGCCTACTGTATGTTGCCTATGTTCCTGTCATGTACTTGGCCCATGTAAGAAGGGACCTGAACACGCTCCGGCTGATGTTGACGGGTTTGGTCTCCATGTGAATGTGTAAATGCAGTCCTCCTAGTTGTGCTTTTCAAATCAGTCCCCGAGCTTTGACGAACCACTCTGTAAATTGATTTTTATTCTTTTTTCATTTTGTTTTTGGTACAGTATAGTTTTTTTTTTTGTGTGTGTTGGGGGTTTTTTTGTGTTTTTTTTTTTAAAAAGGAAGCGGTGGACTTGAAATCAATGATCTTTTTATGGAATGATTCAAAGATGTCATGTGTTTTCTAATTACAAAAGCTGAACAGCGGATTATTTTTTATGTCTCGATCATTTTTTTCGTGTGTGTGTGTGTGTGTGTTTGATCCTCCTAAGAACAGAAAGGAACAAACAGCATGTGATGTGGCATGGTGCACGAAAAAACAACAAACAAAACAAAAACTAAACCCAGGCTTTGTTCAAGGCCACAAAATCTATTTACAATGCTTGGGCCCTTTCCTTCCTTCTTCCTCAAATCAGGTGGTGTAAGAAACAGATACAGAAAAAAAAAAAAAAAAACAACGTTGTCACACAATTTCGGAAATAGTTTTCATAGCTGATACTTAGGGGGGGATTAAAAGGGGAAAATCAGGGTTCAAAAAGGTTAGATTTTTAAGTTGAAAGTGGATGCAATATGCTATACTGTCAGTCATTTTCTCCCCTGTTCAGCTGCCTTGATCATTGCCAATCTAAATGGCCCAAAGTATGGCCCTGTGCCCCACCAGCCCAATACCGACTGGATTCCGAGGGTGCGTTTCCATGACTACTGTCAAATTGCGCCCTGTTAAGTTCCACAGTCGCTCCCTGGGCTCCTCTCTGACACGTTTTAGGAAGCCAAAAAACCCTAACCCTGACCCCGACCCCTAAACACACCAGCCAATGACCACCACAAGCACGCAGTCGTCATATCAACCACACACACACACACACACACACACCCGCACTGCGACTCATCAGAAAACAACATGATCAATGATGCGGCTAATACTCAGCTGTACACTGATGTTTTAACCCCACATCTTTCCATTCAAACTTGCTATATTGTATGGAAACGCAGTGCATTCTCTAAAAGAGAAACAACTTTGGAGAAAACTATTTTGTAATTACGAAATCTTTTCTCGCAATAATGAGATCTTTTCAGGTAAAAAATGAGATCCAGATTTTTTATTTTTTTTTATTATAGTAAGCCGTGATACAGAAGCCATAGTTACGAGGGAATGGGTTCCAATAAAACATGTTTTCAAGGTTTCCAACTGAGGTATAATAGCTCAGAATGAAAAAAACAGCAAACAGTTAACCACTCCACTACCCTCAGTATATTATAAATAAAGATATACTATAAACAACTGAATTCAATGGCGATCGTGAGAACCATAAGATGATAAGAGATAACATTTAAAAACACCTGAAAGAGGAGTCACATTTGAATGTTGTGTTGTTCTGCTGGTCTGTGACATGCTCTGACACATTTTGTAGTACATATTGGTTTTTGGTCTTAGAGTGTAGTTAATGTGTCTTGCATTCTCTCTCTCTCACACTGACAACCCTCGTACCTTAGGTGGAGCCAAACCACCACTGAATGGGATGTTGGAGAAAGGGATTTAGTACCTCGGAACACAAAAACTGGGTATCTTTGCATATTTAAAGCCATACTACACTGCAGTGCTCGAAGAAGCGCTCGGATCCTTTACTTGAGAGAAAGTTACCACAGTACAACAATGTAAAAATACTCTGTTACAAGTTCCAAATCCTTCCTTCCTGTTTACGTTAAGCTAAATGTACTAAATCATTTCGTCATTAGATTGATATTAGGCGTACTGATTCATCAGTGCGTTAGCAGCGTGTTGTAGCTGGTCGGTATATACATAAGTTAGCTAGTTTAGTCCAGTATATCCCAACCTGGGGGTCACAGGGCCACAACGATTACTGTGGTCAGAAAGAACAGTTCTTTAATGAAACCATTTGTGAGGGGTCAAAAGCCAAAACAAAAAGGTAAGGATTCCGGAACAACTGGTTGAATCTTCAACAAGGCACTGTTTTTCATAAGCTTCTGTAAAAAGGAACCAGTAACTTTATCAGATAAGATATGTCAGGTTAAACTATGTCAGATAAATGTAGTGGAGTAAAAAGCACAATAATTCCCTCTGAAAAGTATAAAGTAGTAAACAACAAATTGTCCTTTCATTACGTGAGTAAATGTATTTATTCGTTGTCCACCACTGGTCACAGGCTAAGGACACACATGGGACGAAACAGTCTCATTAGTTTTGAGAAAGATTAGATACATCAATATGTCAATATCTTCAAAGAGATAAAACTCTCTTTAGAGCTGTTCAATGTGTACTGATAGGAAGACAATACTGAATGTCTTGAAGGTTCACTTTTATACAAGTCGCTCATGGCCATCAATCAGTTTTCATTGCCCGATCCTGACCATTAGGTGGTAGTAAGTCACACTGCTTCAGCAGCCCATCAGTGTATTTGATGTTTGCCGATACCTTTGTAACTCGTTTGCTCTGACCGTCGCATATATTAACAAATAAAACAGTTGTGAGGTTGATTTTTGTTTTACTGTTCGAGCAAATGTTAAAACGTCTGCAATACCCCAGAAAATGTTGAAATGCAGGGAAACGGCTGTTGAAATGTGACTGACGTCATTATTCACGATGGACACAATGCACACAAACATCCTCAGTGACAAGGACAGTGACCAGCGCAACCTCTTATCACAACTATCACAACGATTAAAAGGAAATCAAAGGAAGAACATTGATACATATTGCTTGCAAAGCCCCCGGTTAACATTCCGAATATCCTCCTTTATTTCCAGTGTGGACAAGGATACTGATCTAAAACAGCATGTGGGCATCTGAGGTAGGACCTTCAAGTGGCTCCCGCCCCCCTTTCAAAAGCAGAAAAGAAGTCCACACGTAAACGGGTTGAATTCTTATCAATTCAGGTCGGCACGATAGCAACTCTTGTTTTTTATTCCCTCTTTTATTCGTCTTCATTCCACTCCATATTTTTTCCTCTGGTCATCCACGCCCTCCCTGGCGTTACCAGACGGCAACAACCCTTTAATGTGAGTCTGTCTATTGATTGGTCAGCTGCTCTGTTGGGACAGTAAGAGGGGCAGCCGTGCTCTTGTGGGAACAGCTCTACTGGGGTATTAATAATTGTACAGAGATTTGTAATAGAATAGATTAGGAAGATACGGATGACTGCACCAATGGCAGCTCTATAGTTATAGTTGGCCCCCAATGATAAACAGCTAAGTGAATACCTCAGGCAGCAGAAACCCGAGGAGGATGAACCATTACCATTAAGGCCCTGCACGGCATGTACCACTGACAGATTGAAGAAGGCTGATATCAAGAAATCCTACCAGTGGCTGGAAAAGGCTGGACAAAAGGACAGCACAGAAGCACTAATCATGGCAGCACTAGAACAGGCACTCAGTACAAGATCAATAGAGGCTGGGGTCTACCACACCAGCCAGGACCCCAGGTGCAGACTGTGCAAAGATGGCCCCCGAGACAGTTCAGCACATGACAGCAGGGTGTAAGATGCAGGCAGGAGCAGCGTACGTGGACCACGCCATAACCAAGTGGCTGGCATAGTGCGCAGGGACTCATCTGCCATGAGTGTGGGCAAAATGGAAGACACCTCCCGAGGTAACTGAGGAGGACTGAGCGGAGATCCTTTGGGACTTCCAGATCCAGACCGACAAACCGGTGATGGCTAACCAACCAGACGCCGTGCTGATCGACAAACAGCAGAAGAAGGCAGGTGTGCTAGGTGTAGCAATCCCAATGCACTAACGATGGCTGGTTCCCCTGGATTCATCTACGATATCAGCTTACGCCTTAAAAGGACATCAGACTTCCAGTGCCTGTGGTCTGTCACAAAGTAATTAGACTAGAAATGCATTTAGAACATTTAGAGCTGTTTCATTGCAGGATTCTCTGCTTTATAGCGCCATAAATTGAGTTATAAAAACAAGCGATTTGGCGACCCTTGGCTCTCGGAACCTATGGGCTTTTCCCACCATTTTTACCTTTATAGCCTAAACAATTATCGAACTCATAGTTAATATAATCGTTAGTTGCAGCCCTGATTTCATCACTCCCTCCATCACACACACACACACACACGCTGGAGTTCACACATAACTACAGAGACTCAGGCAGAGGGCGAGTAACCACTACAAGTGTCATGTCCACTCTAAAGTCTGAGAGTGTAAATACTCTCCCTCTGTGTCTCACACACACACACTGAGTCCTCCATCATTCCTCTGGCATATGGAGTGTTTGGCCCTTCATGAGTCACCCTGCACACTTTCAACATGAGCTTGCTTACATTATGACCAACACGGCAGAGTAGTCTGGCGCCCAGACCGACACACACAGAGTCCCAACTAAACGGCAACAATGCATAGTCATCTAAAACAGAATAATTCACGTTTCTTATTACAAAACCAGTCGAGGTGAATGTGATCCTTTCACAGAGGAGAAAGGGGGTCATCATGTGTCTGGGCTCGTTTTACTATATTCCTGGGGTCCAAAAACCAGGAGCCCACTATACTTGTGGGGTCCTGACAGCTTTGTGGGGCCAAAGAGCAGCGGCTCTACGCTAAGCTCTTCACCCTATCGCTAAGGGAGCGCCCAGCCACCCTAAGGAGGTAACTCAAGTTCGACCCAAAGCTCATGATCATAGGTGAGGGTAGGAACGGTCCCCGCAAGTTTAGAGGGCTTTTTGAGGGTTCAGACTTGGTTTGAGGGTTAGGGTTAGGCACTTAGTTGTGATGGTTAGGGTTAAAATTAGGTTAAGGTTAGGGTAAGGGGCTAGGGAATGCATTATGCCAATGTGGTCCCCTCAAAGATAGTGCCACAAACACTGTGTGTGTGTCAGTATCTCATGGCATAGCACATGTTAATGAGCTTTTCTCCATTCACGTGGAAAACCAATTGTGTTGTTAAAAAAATAAATAAAAAAGGGACACAAAGCGAAAGAGAGAAAGGAGTTGAGAGACAGGCTAAAGCCTGGTTTAATTATTCACTGGCTGCATCTTCCTTAAGGCTATAGACAGGTTAGAAGAAGAGGCAAATATCTGGAGGGTTTGATAGCTTTCTCACTTTCCAGTTCTACTTTGTTCTTATGTTAATAACATATCAATCTGAACAGACAGGGGGATAAATTAAAAAGGACAAACCTGAATTAAAGGGTGCAGAAACATACCAAATGCAGATGCCTCCGTGCGCCAGAGCTCGCTGAGCGGTCTGGCGAGGATGAAAACGGCGTGGGTAAAATGCCACGGCCTTTACAGTCACCAGATCTCAACCCAGTTTCACGCCTGTGGAAGATTTCGGACCATCGCCTAGGACAACGCTCTCCACCACCATCTCCACAAGGCCAAATTAAATAATATTAACTTTCATCTACATCAGAGGGACAGCTCATGTTAGATGTTTCGGAGATAAAGCCAGAGAGGCCAGATTGAGGTGGTTTGGACACGTTCAGAGGAGAGACTGTGAATATATTGGTAGAAGGATGCTGAGGTTGGAGCTGCCAGGCAGGAGGTCTAGAGGAAGACCAAAGAGGAGAATCATGGATGTAGTGAGAGAGGACATGAAGTTAATTGGTGTGAGTGAAGAGGATGCAGAGGACAGGGTTAGATGGAGGCGCATGATTCGCTGTGGCGACCCCTGAAAGGGAGCAGCCCAAAGGAAAAGAAGAAGATCTTCATATCTATCTTGTGACGTCTGTGACTGTCTCTGATGCTGTGTGTCCTTTTGTTACGTCTGGCTATGCAGCACTCCCGTCTCTCTTGCAAAATACATCATGATCTCAATGAGATGACCTGATTGAATAAAAGGTTTTATATTCAAATGGGGGAATATCTTGTGGAGGAACGGCGTTCATCCCTCCAACAGAGTTCCTACAGACTCAGCAAGGAGCACTGAAGCTGTTCTGGAGGCTCGTGGTGGCCTGATTCCATACTAAGACACTTCATTTTCAAAGCAATGACACGAAGTGAGCTGGGCGTTTGTGTTACGGGTTAATCAGCACAGTGTCCAAGTAAGTGCATGCCGACTGCTTCTAAGAGCTTCTAAACCACAGATCGCTGGCCGTGGCAGTGACACGATCACTTTAGTGATCTTCATATAATCATGTTTATGTGGGTATAGAGACTGTCGGCAACCCGGAAATTCTCAAACAACAGCAATCAAGAGCAACGGAAGCCGAGAATGTATAAAACCAAAACGAAAAAAAAAGGACAAGAAAAGTGGAGATTAAATTATTATTGGAGGACAACAGTTTTATTCGGCAGATTCAAAGGCGGCCACACAAACTAAGATAAAAACAAAAGTGTGGGATGATATTGCAACAAAAAAAAGGACTGGTAAATAAAAAAATACAAATAAAAAGCATGTGCAAAAAATACCATTGATACACCAATAAGGTGTTCCAGGATGCTAGAAGGGTTTAAGTTCTTCCATAGTTGCTTTGTATTGTGCCGTGTACTTGGTCAGTGAGTTTCAGTGTAATTTAAGGTTTCCTGTGGATTCCATTGCCTGGAAGTATCCCTAGTAAGGTCATTTTAACGGAGCGCTAACAAATTCAATGACTAGATTTGTCTCTAGGTCCGTGCAGGCCGCACTTCTGAGGCACGTGCCCAGCCCCACGTGCCGACATCAGATATACAGGAGGCCTTCATGGAGCCGTATCATATCCCACTGGTCCTTGGTGGTTGATGTTTCGGAGTCTGCAGCTCTCCGTTCCCTCAAAAAGTCAGCACCGTCAAAGTGATTTACTGTGGGCCTTTTTCACAGCAAACATTTTGACATGCAATAGTAGGGAAATCACCACTGGAATTAATCAAACTAAGTGATGGCTGGGTTCCATTTAGATTTAGCTCCTTGTGATACTTAAATGGAACGGAGCCATCGTTAACAGCGTTTGTCCCAGCTGTGCATTTCCTGCTATGACAATTCAAGACATCTGCAGTGTAAAAGGATTCTCCAAAGTGAAACTTAGAATTATGTGGGTTTACTACAAATCATTCACATGAACTGATTTTGCCACAGACGTTTGCCATTTTAAATGCTGGCGTGAATGTTCCTTACAACTAGAGGCCCCTAATACACTAAAGAACTACCGCTGACAAAAGGTTTCTTCTGTTTAACACACCCAAATGGTCACAGCTGATGGCTGGCTGGTTGACTGCCTGATAAGATTAGCCAAATGGCTGCTAATAAGGACTGAATCCTGCTGGATATAACCCAAAAAGGCCAGTCACAGACACTCCATAATGGCCCAACGGCACCTGACAGCCAACTATGAACTTAGAGTGTCAGGGCCCTAAATGTGGTCATATTGGCGGTGGAGTGGGAAGAATGTCTGGAGCGACAGGTTGTCATGATTTTATTCTGGTAAAAACTGAATATCGGAAATAGGACCCAAATGCAGACTAAAGAGATAGCTGCTAGGCAAAGGCATAAAGCAGCGTGGGCCATCAGAACAGGCAGGCAACATACAGGACTCGGTGTGGTAGAGGCCGGTGCTAATTACTGACGGCGAGCAGCTGTGCAGGCAGGTGATGCGATCAGGTGGCGAGCAGGAGAGGGAAACTCCGCAGTGGACGAGTGAGAAAAGGCCATGTGGAATGAGGAAAAAAAAAAAAAGATGTGAGCCCTGTACACTATGAAATAGTATTGCACAGGGGGGGGGGGGGGGGGGTCCCTTTTTTATGTCTCTTATTCATTTCCTCCTTCCAAATGCCCTTTTTTCCCCTTTCCCTTTTTGTTTTTCCTTTTTCTTT
>CM022479.1:2246298-2341247 GCA_011952105.1 Coreoperca whiteheadi
TTAGGGGGGCACGGGTGCCAGGTGAATGCCCCTGAGGCTGGGGAGAAATAAAAGTAATTTTTTTTTTGAAGCTTATAAAAAAAAAAAAAAAAAAAAAAGGCAACGCCAACAAAGTGCTTGTGTGTGCGAGGAGCTTCACTGAAAAAGAGTCACTCGTTTCAATTGAAAAAAAACGTAGTTTGACATTTTTAACGCGGGATCGGTGGGTGGACAATAATGACACCTGGGATACGATCGGCAAGTGGTCAGAATCCGTGTACTCGACAGACATGAACTTATGTTCATTTATATTTCACGTTCTTAACTTAAGCGGACCAGACATGGAGGCTGAGCTCGTTTGGATTCATGTGTGGGGTACACGTTTGTTGTCGTATGTTTTGTTCTGTATTGTTTTCCTGTCTATGTATGATGTTGATTGCATATACTGGGAAATGTAGATACAATCTTTAAAAAAACAAAGAAAGGCGTCATTAAGAGCTTCGTGCCCATGACTGCTGCAGGTATTTTGAAAATGACCATTCGCTAAGCGACGCCTGTCAAGCTTTCCATTCTTGCACTGGCACATTTTTTTTTTTTTTTTAGACAAAAGAATTGTCTAAACAGTGGGAGGAGCAGTTTAGGGTGCCTCTGGTTGCGGAAGGTAAAATCCCATTAATATACCGACAGACAATGCTACATAACTCACAGTTGGAGCTCTTCCGCGGCATGGATTGGCGTGAAACTCACCTCAAACCAGAGGGAATCCGTACAAACGATTAACAACTGCGTGAGAAAATGTCTGGTTCTTTGAGAAAAAAGGTACAAGCTTGAATACCTAAAAGTAGGAATTAACTACGACCCCCAAGGTATAGTTCCTGAAGGAACATCCAGTCACGATCGATCATAGCTCAGCAGCCTTAACTAGGCACGGCAGGCCTGTCGAGCCCTGGCTTGCTCCAGACGCTGAAGGGGTGTTCATTGGGCTTTAGGCAGACACTGTTCCCGACGAGTTCAGGGACCAATCAGCTGTAGTATGTCTCTCATCGGTATCTGTCTTTTTGTGTTGAAACAGTCTGGGGTAATAGCCTGGTGACTTTCACATATTGATTCTGACTTACTATGTCTAGCCACTTTGAACGATAGCATTAAGACGAAATTCCCCCTGCAGTCAGAAGCCACTTTGAGCTTTTTCCTGTTACACCACTGAAAATTAACCAACAGAAACCCCCAGCAATATGCTCTACTACATCCTGTTGCGTGTCGCAGTGACAGTCCTTTCTACAATGCAACTACAGAAGCCAAAAGCCTCAGGCAGAACGTTTTAGAGCGACTGCAAGGAAGGAGACGCCGAACGCACTCGTTTTACCCCCCGCAGACACTTGGTTTTGTGGCTGAGGTTATGATGGGAGGCTGGGTGGGAATGGTTGGTCCAGAGGGAGCTGAGTGACGCCGAGTGGAGAGAATGTTTAACAAAAGGTCGCAAGCCGCTGTGTCCAGTGGATCCTCAAAATACAGCAATCCATTGTTCTAGCACTCCTGATGATTTGCCCGAACTCGAACCTGTAAAGATTCATGGTCGGTCACTATTGTACGCACAGGAGAATAGTTTTCCACTAGTGGTTCGTCGCCTTTATGTATTTTTACTAATGAGCGTCACACTACAACAATACCGCTGCAACATTAAACTCCGGCACTGGTTCGCCCTGTCAGTTTTATAAGACGGTACTATGTCAATGTTGTGTTTACAGCTTGTTGGAAATCAACTCTTATGTCCAGTTTGAAAGAAGAAAACAAGCGGTTGCTCTTTCTGCAATTCCTTCCTTTGTGGTTAATTCTTTCAAATTAAAAGTATTTTCAGTCGATGGCCTCCTCCTCAGCTGTCTATAGTGTACACACACATTTTAACCTGCATCAAAAGGCACCGTTGCAACTAACAACATTAATGGCAACGGTTAAGAGACCTTTTTCACAACACAATTTCCCCCCTTTATGCCATTAGAATAATTTGAAAGATGCTCTAATCAAAGAAATTCTACATAGAAATGGTTTTATTGTAAGTACCTGAGCTACAGGCTGAATGGTGGGTAACATAAAGTACATTTTTATTTGTCATTTTGGCATGTAGTCAGTATTCAGATATGATTCAGTTTCATGTATTGGACTTTGTATTTTATAAACCCCACACAAAAAGGTGGTGATTATTATGTTATTATTGTTAACGGCTGCACCTGTGCTCCTGTGTTATTTCAGTCTCTATTGCATAGTTTTGACATTCGTGAAGTGGTTGATTTGATTTTCTGAGTGTATTTGCTTGTGCCTCTGCCTACAAATTCAAGAAAATTGCATAGACCAGGACAAAGCCTCGCACCATGTGCCTCTGGTCTCAACAGGCGGGTGATTCAAGGGCAGATTTCTTGTCGCTCAATCAGAACACTCTCATGGCTCGACGGGCCATGGCGCAAAAGGAAGAGACACAAGGGAGTGACACCAAGTGGCACTTACGTTAAGTGGGGTATTTACAAGAACATAAATTGAATTGCAAAGGAGATGAGATGTGGATGGCTTTAAAGTTGTGTAAGTGGGTGGCTGTGCGACAAGTGTGGCGTGTTGGTGGGAGACATGATAAAGTCGCTCCCGGAGCACTAAAGGCGGCAGCACTGGGCCCAGGTGCTCCCAGGCAGCCCAAGTGGACGGCCCCGCCTACCAATTACACAAACCTCCGAGACAGGAGCAAACCATGGCTGCGTTTCATTAGTCATTCAACATGCCCTCGTCGACTTCCCCTCATAAGTGTCGCTCCATTTCTCTGAAAACTGAAGCGACCGCGGTGAGATCGACCCACGGAGAGCTGCAGGGAGCGAGCCAGCCATCGACGAGGGTCACTCAGCGCCTCAGATCAACCACCATACCTTGCAGTTTCTCATCATTTCCACTATGTCATCAACGAGTTGCTGACTGATTGTAGCATCTGAAACCGATATTTGTGACTGGAACAAATAAGTCACAATAACCAGATAATCAAAGTAATCATGTCAAAATTCATTGATGTATGCAATTGTTTCACTATAACGTTACAATTCTCCATTATCTGCATTTGGAACTACCCAGATTACTGAATGATGCTGTTTTGCACACCATTTCACAGAGTACTGTTAGTGGGCCAGGCCATAGTGATTGCTTATGTTATTATGATATTTAAGGGTCAGATGAAGAGATGGAGCTCCTCATTAGGTTGAGAAGCTCCACTGATGCCCTCTTCACTGGGAAGCCTCTAAACCGGCCGGGGAGTAAGCATCACTGAATCACTTAATGTTACAAGTTACTGTTATTTTTGTAAATGATTCCAAATAATGAGGAGTAACGTTGCAGGTGTGGGGTTTTTTTTTTTTTTATTAAACCTGCCACGGCATAGCTGGGATTCACAATGGTTAGATGGGCACCAAAATGTCTAGGTGTAATCAACTACTTATGGCTATCAGAATGATCAAAGATAATTGGAAATAATAACTTGAATGAATAAAGTCCCTGGGGCACCACTCTTCTAAGGGAAGAGAAATGATTTTGTAATTGATTCAGTCTCAAAATACACTACACTATCAATTTGAAACTCCAATTAATAATTCAAGTAATAATTAGAACCAAAATTACCATTAATAGCTAGTAGCTTAAAGGAAATTGGAGCTCAACATAGAAGAGGTTGGCAAATGATTCCCTCTTCCATCCATCCATCTTCTACCGCTTATCCGGATGATTCACTCTTGTGCAACATTAAAGAAAGCAGCACAATTATACACAAGCATTTATTTAAAAAAGGTAAACAAAGCAAAAACACACAACCTGAAGTACACCAAACTATAGAACAACGGGTGGGTGTGTGTGTGTGGGCTTGTTTTACTATATTCGTGGGGTCCAAAACCAGGAGTGCACTATACTTGTGGGGTCCCGACAGGTTTGTGGGGACAAAATGCTGGAGCCCGTGAGTTTAAAGGGCTTTTTGAGGTTTAAGACTTGGTTTTAGGGTTAGGGTTAGGTTTAGGCATTGAGTTGTGATGGTTAGGTTAGGGTTAGGGGCTACAGAATGCATCATGTCAATGACAGGTCCCCACAAAGATAGTGCCACAAGGCTGTGTGTGTGCGTGTGCGTGCGTGTGTGTGTCAGAGAGAGGAGGCATGCTTTTTGTTATATCGGCCCCAGCCGTGGCAGCTGTTGTGAAACCATTAGAGGAACATTTCCTTTCTGCCCCGCCATTGTTAATATTCCTCCACACTGAGACTGGCGCATCAGCGCTGAAGACGCAACCCGAGCTGCAGCCTCCAACACAAGCTGATGCACTGCAGCGGGGTCTCCATCTGTCCCCTAACACTATGTCTTTGAACTTCTGTGGCTCAGTAAGGGATGGGGAAAGAGGGACGCCTCGTGCACATACACGCAGTACGAGTGAGAGAGAGTTCTGGTTGTCAGGGGTCTACATACAAAACAAAAGTCAGAAAATGTCCCTCAGAAAGTGTACCTGAAATTAAATGCCCGTGATTTTCGATGTGTTGGTCCTCAGCGTTATTTCTGGTTTCCAAGGTGAAACATGAACAAAATGGTAAAGGCTGCTCTCACTGAATGGCTGTGCGTCACCGCAGCAGATGCACTAGCGAGCACGCCTCCTGTCGTGCCAAATATAAAAGCTGCTCTCCTTCCGACTTTCAAGAGACTAAACCCGCTTCACTCCGGTTGATGAGCACGCGCGAAAGCCAACTAATGTCCACTCAGTTTAATAAGCAATCATTCTTTCGGTTTCCATGTTGCCACACACAGAGGCGTAATGGATTTAAACTGCACGCTCTCAGGATGCGACTTGGGCGCGCTAGCGCAGAACCTCTTTGGGAATAACTCACTGTTTCCATTTGATAACAACACCAGCGCTTCCAAAACGGAGGAGGAAGACTTGGAAGTCAACACGGACGTTTACTCCAAGGTGATAGTCACAGTCATCTACGTGGCTCTGTTCGCTGTGGGCTCTCTGGGGAACTCCATCACCCTCTACACCCTGCTGACCAAAAAGACTCTGCAGAACCTCCAGAGCACCGTGCACTACCACCTGGCCAGCCTCGCCATCTCCGACCTGCTCATCCTCGTCCTCTCCATGCCCATCGAGCTCTACAACTTCATCTGGTTCCACCACCCGTGGGTGTTCGGGGACGTCGTGTGCAGGGGATACTACTTCCTCCGGGACAGCTGCTCCTACGCTACCGCGCTCAACATCGCCAGCCTGAGCGTGGAGCGCTACATGGCCATCTGCCACCCGTTCAAAGCCAAGAGCATCATGTCCCGCAGCCGCACCAAGAAGCTCATCAGCGCCATGTGGCT
The DNA here is from genome assembly GCA_011952105.1 of Coreoperca whiteheadi. NCBI lineage: Eukaryota > Metazoa > Chordata > Actinopteri > Centrarchiformes > Sinipercidae > Coreoperca > Coreoperca whiteheadi. The sequence continues at coordinate 2,251,637 of CM022479.1, forward strand.
CGCGTCCTTCGCGCTCGCCACGCCGATGCCCTTCGTCATGGGCCAGGTGATTCGTAAAGGCGAGAAGATATGCACCGCCATCGTCTCCCCTGTCACCGTGAAGACGGTGCTTCAGGTGGGTGCCGCAGTGTTGTGTGCTGGCCCTTGCGCGCGGATGTCTCCATAGTTGCTCTTTGTGCACCGGGACGAATTAAAGGGGGAAATATTCATGGCTCCCGAGTCTCCCGCCACAGGTAGTAGGCTACATGAGGTGGGTGTTTGGCGTGATTTCCCTTTAAAGTGTGCATGTGTGCCATTGCGCTTGAAAAGCTGTAGGGTTTTACGCGCGAGTGTGTCTCCAAAGTTCCCCTTTGCGCGCAGCCGTTGATTTTCACTGGGGAACCACAAAACAAACTAAATAGCCTAAAGGACGTTGATTTTAATCAAGCTATTCAGGCTTTAACTCGGTGTATTAAAATGAATATAGCCACAGGGTTGTCAGTAATTCCCCTTCACTGCAGGTTAATTTCTGCCAGGAAATGAACAAGGCAGACACTCACCAACATCAACAACACGATGCTTGTTTCTGCAAACGTAATGAAGCATGATGCTCAGCGCACGGAAACGATGAGATCCTCGGTTCCCTAATATCTAAAAATGATGTGTGTTGACGTGGTTATGATCTTTTCCCTTTAGATGGCAGCGATAAACAGCTACTGAAAAGATGAGCAGACTTAAAGCAGCACGCAGGGTGCCACATGTGTGATGTAATGTGGTGTCCTGTGGGCTCAGTTCCTGTGCCTTTTTCATACGTTGATTGGTGATTAATCCATTAGTGGACTGGCAGAAAATGTATCTATCCATTTTGATCATCAGTCAATCATTGAAGATGCTTTTCCAAGTAAAAATAAGGAATAATTGATGGCCAAGCGTGAGGATTTGTTGCTTTTTTTTTTTCTTTAATTACATTATAAGAAACTGAATGTCTTTGGGTTTTGGACTGCTGCTCAGACATTTTGAATACAGTCGCCTCGGACTCAAGGCCCAGTTTGTGCTTCTCCTGTATTAACATTACAGTGGCGTCACAAAGCCACTGTAATGTTTAGTCAGAAAACTAAATACTGATGTACCATTGTCTGTCGTTGGACAACACTGAGCCGCTGTTCTGAAGGTATTTCCAGAATATCGTCCCTCGTGTCCTTTGTTAAAGCACTTTGTAGCTGTGTTAAGAAAAGTGCTGTACAAATCTTGTTATTATTGTTATCATCATCTTTATTAGCACAAAAAAAGCGAGGACATATGTCATTTCTGGCTGCCTAGTTTAGAAACAAAGTCGCAACTTGAGAAATGGGTTAAACATTTTCATATTGAAGCAGACTGCTTTTTTTTTTTCCGCCCATCCAGATGGTTTGAGAAGTCTTAGAGGATTTTGGTAAATACCTTTCATAACAGCAGTAAGGGTTGTTAAATGACCTTCTTTCTGGGTTTTTGAATGCATGAGAAGACAGAGACTGGGGCCGCATGGACTCTGGGAAATTGTGATGGGCAGATTTTCAACAATTTACTGACGTTTTACAGACCAAACGACGAATAGATAGATCACAAAAATAATTAATAGTGAAAATAATCATTAGTGCACATTGAGGGGGGATGCAATCTCGGAACCCATCGGCCATTGCCTGACGATTTGAATGCAGAACAATTTTAACGAAGCTAATAAAAAGCTCACCTCTAGGGTTCCGTGATTTGCCAAAAAGCTCAAACAGATTTAATTTTGGCCAATGCGTTCTTCCTCCTTCGCCCTCCATACCGGACTGTTCACCTGCCCGCTCAAACGTGATTGGCCAATACTACTCGGACTACAGACGGACTGCAAACAGATACCAGAACACTTCCGATACCAAAATCTTGTCCCCTGCCTACAGATTCTGCATTCATATGCAGATATCTGTTTATGGTGATTAGGGGGCACGTGGCTTAAAGTAAAGCCTGTGAATCACCAGCACGTGTGTGGGTGAGAAACAAAGGGTGAGAAACGCACACACACACACAGAGTTTTTCCATACTCTGAGCACAGTAGCCCCCTCTAACAAAAAAGGCTATTTCTCCAGCCTGTCCCTACCGTTCCCCAGCAGGTCGGAGAAACGATTAGGCCAGTCTCCCCTGCTTTGTTTACAATGCTTGGCATTGACTCAGAAGCCCAAACGTTGGGATTTTGGGAGAGAACTGGAATGAATGGGTGAGGGGGTTTCGTGTCACTCTACAGACACTTGGAATTACGAAAAAGCAAGAGGGAATGTGACACCCGCTGGTATGTCGCCTGTGAATGTGTAATCATTACGCTCACCACCATCATCACTGTCATCTGCTGCAGTGTCAACTGTCTGGTTTTACTCTCTCCTGCTTTCCTACACCACATTACTCCCATCTGTTTTTCTTGTCTTTGTCCTTCCATGTTTTGTCTTCAGTTTGTTTTTTTTTTTTTTTCCTCCTCTATTCATCACTCCTGCACGACCATAGCTAACTGAAGCAGTGCCAAGGCTAACAATTCTTATGTTCCGATGCTTTCATTGCGACTATTGGCATCAGTGAGCCGGGCTACAGCAAAATAGACTGTGTCAGTGAAGAAGCTTTTTCCCCCCACACAAGAGGTCTTAGCCTATAGAAATCACAAAAGACTTAGTTATTAGAGCCCGGGGTCATACAGTATATGACGTACACTGAGAAGGAGGAAAGATCACGTTGCTCCCATAACATCTTATAAGTGTGCGTGTTTGTAATATACTGTGTGGTGTATGTGTAGAAAGATCCAGTATAAGTTGGTTCAGTAGGCGCCCTGCGGCTATGGAGGGTCCCCAAACACTGAGGGGAGAGAAGGTGTGTGTGTGTGTGTGTGTGTGTGTGAGGAAAATAAAGTGAAAGGGGAACGATGAGGAGGTCAGAGGCCAAGAGGGGAGCAGAGAGGGGGCAGATCGTGTGTAGATGAATGGGAGGACCATGGTACTACCACTATTCCCCCTGCGGTTAGCCAGCTCGCTTAAAGTCAGCTGCAGTGCCGTGAGTAAAACGGTACTTTAAATGGCAAATATAAATAATGTACAACATCTGACAACTTTTTTTTTTTAACTTCTTCAAACGTTTAAAGGCCGACTCTCTTGGGTTGCAAGAATCCTTTCAGTTTAAACTCCTAAGATTTCCGTCCTGGCTGATTTGGTGACAACCCCCTGGTTACTGTTGACAACAACAACTGGGATTCAAACAAACCCCCGGCCAAGCAGCTACTTTGTCAGAAGTACATCAGAAGAGCGGCTGCGCGTGTCTAGTTGCAGTGCAGCCGAGCCAACTCGCTGCGTTTTAATAAAGCAGTTCAGTCAACTGTCCACCTTTTTTTTTTTTTTTTTTATCATGCCATGAGCAACTGCGATCGGACGCCGCACACAGCGCAAGTAGTTTTCCGCACAGGAGACAGTAGAGTCGGTTATCTTGCTGCTCATTGTGGCTCCTTGTTCCATTACGCCCTGCAATATTTAAAACTGATCCACTGTTTTTAAAAAAAATGCCTGTTGTCTTGTTAAACTGTGTTACGTTAATGAATACATTACATTTTCTGTGGCTGCTTCACAATAAAAGCCACCCGTGTTTATTTGTCCGCTTTTATTTGATCATATGATATATTATTACCTTACCCACCTTGAAAGGTTATTATTCCATTCTGTTGTAAAGCACTTTGTGACATTGTTAAGAAAAGTGCTATATAAATAAAGTTTATTATTATTATTTATTTACTTTTTTTTCCTAGCGGAATGCTTTTACTGTGAAGCAGCAGCAGGAGCAAATGGTGGATTAGCATTAGTGGTAACTTACTTAAATCAGCTCTGAAACCGCTGTAGGAGAGTGAACCGTAAACTGAACAGTAACAGTAGACAGTGAGGCTGATAAAAAAATGGGATTAAATTACAAACAGTAATGGATTACGTGCTGCATGGCCCGTCAATCCACTTCCAGTTTGAACCCAGCATGGGAATGGTGGACTCTGCCACAAGCAGTAAAAAAGTAGCAGGCCTATATTGAGAGGTAATTGATGAATGTAAATGCGTTGCATGGCTATTGTGGAAGAGCTGCCAACCATAAATAGCATCAGAAATGGTGTTTGATTTCATGAAAATCTGAAGGATTGTAACTTGAAAACACTGACACTACATATCTGTGTCTTCATAACGCGTTCTTCTTCTGCCTCTTTGATTTCGTTGCAATCGTTGCATCATCAAAGCAGCCCCACAAACAAGCTGATGACCGCATTGGTGGTATAGCGGTTTGTTTCTCAGCCTATGTGTTGTATGTGATGCAAATACTGACGTGTGCGCGTTATCCTTGAATTTGCCCGCATAGGATCAATAAAGTATATTTTGTCATGTCTTTCTGATTTAGAGGGGCAATGATTAATCGTTAGTTGACTCACTGATTATTCGACGGCGAGAAAATTCATTAGCAACAGTTTTGTTAATCAATTCATCTTGAAACTCGTTTTTTTCCCCCAATGTTATTTATAAAGCGCCATTTCCTATCAGAGAGAGAGAGAGAGATGCACAGACTGTCATACCCAGGGAAAGATGTAAGACAGACTTCACCTGCTGCTTTCATCTTATTGCTGTCCAGAGTGCAAATGGGAATTGTGGAAAGAAATGGACAAAAATGGAGAAATACTAACGAAAACAACCCAAGTACAAAACTCTTCAAACTATCATATGGAAGCTTACGTCAAACCAACACAGGAGAAAAGACCAACAGCAGGCCCCGACTAGCGGGCTCTAGCACTTGCTTCCTTCCCAGGCCCGAGCTGACTCTCGGGGGCAGCCTCTACCCCAGGCTTTGTACTGGAAGCCCCCATACGAGACAAACCACAGTTAATTGAAACGTATACGTTTAAAACATATAAAAATATTTCTGTGCACCTCAACAACGGTCGAATGGTCGATTCGGTCCGATAACATTAGGAAAGTGTAGAAGATCAGTCCATTTTATCCCCGTTCTAGTTAGCGGAGGGCTAAAACAGGAGTCAGCTGCCTCGGCCGGCGGAGTCTGTAGTGCGCTTGCTCTACGGGCCGCACAACGTGGAAGAATGTGCCGAAGATCCAGGTAATATTAGCCCAGGAAGTCTTAAGTTTTTTTGGCTTCATGCGCCACGGAGCAGCTTTCGTAGGAATGAACGGAGCCCCGCCTCCGACGCTGTAGCCAGTTCTTTTTATACACCCATGGGTGACAACAGGTGAATGAAAATCAGACAAAACGCTTACCTAACCCTACCCGACAAATAATTCAATAAATGACTTTGGAGTTAAACTCGGGTTTCCGGTGGTATTTCCTACAACCGGTTGGGATTACTGGTAACATGCATAGCACAGCAAGCAGTGCACAGCACAGCACAAGTAGCAGCAGTCCACTCAGCCGGCGAGACGGAATTAAACAGAGCACTGCATGTCCCTGCGTGTTAGAGCGCTGTGCAACCTACTTATTAGAAGGCGTGTGGTAACAAGCACAATGCAAACTCCAAATAGAATTTTAAGACAATAACGGAATGGTAGTGGTGACTTTAATAGAATTCAGGTGAAACAAGACATATGTACTCTGGAAACTTGTAGCGGGCATTTTTCACAATTCTTCACACATTTTTTTTTTTTAATGTGAACGATCGATCAATAATCGAGACTGGGTGGATGAATCGATGATGAAAGTAATCCTCCAAATCCATTATGGTTTTCATACCCAGCGAAAAATGAGGTACAAGTTTGAGGTACATGTACTTTACTGTGTTTCCACTTCATGCTTCTGATATTTCCACTGCGCTACATTTCAGAGGGAAATATTGTACTCCACTACATTTCTTTGACAGCTTTAGTTACTTTGTAGATTTTGTATACGTTTCTACATATTGCACACACTTTTGTTTTTTGTCTATTGTTGACTCCGAAAAGTCTTATTTCCTTCAAACAAGAGAAAAATCTACCAGCACATGTAGTGAGCTCATTTCAACCTGTTTCCAATAGATAACAACTGGTTCCATGAATTAGACTCAAGTGTCATTTTTATTCTTTCTAGAGCAGCGATGTCTTCTTTCAAGGTTCTCACACTTATTTCTAGGAAATTCTTGAAACGAGTTCTACCGGCCTTCCTCCCCCACAGATAAACAAACCTGAAACACAGGAGGAGTGTATGAGGGAGGAAGAGAGAGTATGAATAAGAGATAGTCCAAAGGACTGAATGAGCAAGAGAGGATTTGTTTTCAGTGTCTTCAAGGCTGCAGGATGCGAGCAAACTGAAAAGGGAGGTTAAAGCACTGCAGTTGACAGTCAGCTCAGCTCTTCCCAGTACACTTCCATTTTACATGCGGCGTGTTTCGCCTGGTGCTGGTGTGTGCGCTTACCTTGGCCTGTGTACCTGTGAGATTGTTTGCCGTGCTGAAGTGGTCTCATGCTGCGCAGGAGTCTCTGCTTGGGTTGCACAGGGTCATGTTGCTTGTGCAGCAGGATGAGTTTGAACTGCACAACTGACTCATTCATCCAGAGAAGGACCTTAAGAATGTTTGGGGGGTTTTTTTTGAATAGGTTGAAATGTTGCTTTCATTGTGTGTGTTGCGAATCTCTTTCCCTTTCTCCTGGTACACACAATTATTTGTGTTTGACCATTTGAAAACTCTTATTTACATCTGCGTGATGCGTTGTAGTCCATTTTACAGACTGCAGGCAGGGTCATTCTCTTTGCACAGGTCAACTAATTTCACAACTCACACGTGATATAAACAGCTTATAGAATTAGAAGCAACCCATGCATTGTGAGTAGGGCTAGCAGTAGAAGTATTTCTATTAACATATTAATACATTTTCCCTTGTAAGTAAGATAATGTAAGTAATCCAGCATCCTTACAAGATTGATGTGAGTTCTGTATATGTATCAGACAGTTTGAAGCTGTAAAACGTGACCTTTTGTCTGTTTTTTAAAGCGTTAAAGGCCACAGGATTTCAGGACTATAAAGAGGCGATCCGTGTTCGAACCAGACTATCACAGTTAGTTTTAATTCAATTATAAAACAGTTATCAGAATGAATGGTTAAGTTAAGCATTAATTAATAGTTTCAAAGATTGTGATGTGGCAGGCACAGACAACAATTTTAAAACTATTGGAATATCATGGGAATATTATAGGCCAATGTTGCGTGAGGACCAAATAGATTACTGACAAAACACTCTGTACTTTGAAAATACTGTTTCCCCTCGCCTTTGGCACATGATAATCGAACGTCGCATATTTCACATTAACAAGTCTAAGTCTTATTCTAAGTGCTAAGTCTACGGTGGCTCTGTTAGGCACAGCAGAGCTTTGAGCTAAATGCTAAAGTCATCATGCTATCATGCTGCTGTTTTAGCTGGTCAGTTATTTGGAAGTGCAATTTGTGACAATATTTAAATATTTTAAACTGATGTAGCTATGTAACCCAAATCAATAACAATCTGGTATTCAAAAGAAATTCAGCCTGGTGGCACACAAATTGCATATTGCAGCAGTAAATGGGCCAGAGGAGGCAGCAGGTGTTGCTTACAATAGTTACACAGCTACAGAATACTCTTGAAATGAACATGGTAGTGATTTATTGATTTGTAAGTGTTGCCCGTAGCACCTGCTTTGTGATTAAAAAACAGGGGAAAAAAAGGAAACAGGCGCTTGATAAGCTCTGAGGTGGCCTCGTGCAATATTTTATCCCCTGATTACTCATCAGTCAAAGCAAATGGTTCTTGGTCACAAACACCCTAAATAAACATCTTGAAAACTTAAAAAAAAAAAAAAAACTATCTCCATGTTGTCTTATACTTGAATCTATCAAGCGACTGGCAGTACTCTTCTTATAAACATCCTTCTTGGCTACAGTTTGTCTGGTCACCCTCTGTTTGGTTTCCCTCTTCAAAAGAAACCAGTCCAGACCTCTTTGGATCACGGGCAGAACAGAGCCTCTGTTATGTTTACATCCTCCCAGCAGCAGTGGCTGCACTCCTGGCCTCACAGACGAAATCTCTACCCCTACATTCACTCAAGTAATGTGCATCCTTGAAGGCCCTGCGTGTATTTCGATATCTGCTGACTTATCTGGCCTATCTCTGTTGTTCCACAATTTATGACAGCTGGACCTCCCACCCAGCTGTAATCGCCAAAGACGTGACCTGATAACAACCTAATGCAAAAGTTAATACTATAACTGAGCTGAAATAAACTTGTGTAAAAGTCAAGTCGCTCAGTGGCTTAGTATAAATGCCCGTTTGCATCCCGGTTTGGATCATAGTCAGGCTATGACGCTTACAGGGAACATGAAAACCCTGGCTATTCATGGACCTGTATACGGGATCATAACAGTATCCAGGTTTCTTATCATCTGCGTGCGGGTGTGTTTTGAACCCTCAACATCTCGGCCACTCGTTTCTGCACCGAGAGAGAATCATCAGAAACCTGGATACGGCGTGAACATGCCACACAGCCCCGTTCCCACTGCCAGGTTGTCAACCACCGACGGTTTGTCACACCCCTTGACGAGACGCACCAAGCTTTCAATTGACTCCAAAGTAAAACTCATCCGCGGCAATATTAGGCGCTCAGAGAAACTGCTTCGGCCGTCTACTCACTCCAGTATGAACCTGACGGTGGCGCTATAAGACGCTGTGAGCACCAGTTCCACTGGAGAACCGAGGACCTGCTGCCCGGAAGGATTTTCCTCACTCTTAATTCCCATGTGATGGTTTTCTTTCAGTGATATGCTCAACAAGTCTCAAAACTAAAACACGAAGGTGTCCTTGATAATTCAGCAGTACAACAACGGTCAGTGTTACAGCCATCAGTGTTAATTATTTCTCAGGATCTTTTTTTGTCCTACTCTTTTCTTTTGGCCCTCACGTGACGTTTGTTTTACCACTCCATTTGGAGCGCCACAGCATCCTTGTTACCACAACACAAACGGCCACTTCACAGTGGAACAGTGTTCACAGTTGTCATCTCCGGATTATTGTTGGTCAACCAATGCAATTTGATTTACTGCAAAGTGCCCCGATGATGCCTCCCTCCAAACACAGCCACTCCCTATGACCTGATCCGCTGATGCATGCTGCTGGAATCGAAAGCAACGCCGCGCGTGTCAGAAAACCATTAACACACTGACTGTTTTATTGCACTGACGTCAAACAACGAAATGCTGACTTTCAATACAAATAAAAAATAGTAGTTCGAGAAGCTGTTGTTGACCGACTCACTGTTGTAGCAGCTACACAGAGGTTGCAAAAGTATTCCCATTCATTCCTCAGGTAGAAGTATAGATACTAGGGTTTAAAAAGACTTCTGTAGAAGTTGAAGTATCAACTCAAGCTTTTTACTCAAGTAAAAGTGTAAAAGTACTGGTTTCAAAACTACTTAAAGTATGAAAGTAAAAGTAATGTAAGAAAAAATGCCCCACCTGTCATATTAAAATGTTATTGCTTTTTGCTGAGTACTGCCATTCTTGTGTGCACTGACGTGATATTGAGCTGCTGTTACAAAGAGTTTCCCCTCGGCGATTAATAAAGTATTTCTGATTTCCAATTTCTGATTAATGTTGAAACATGTGGGCTGCACTAGGCTGCCTGTTTCAGCCACATATAGGCCCATTGAAAATGAACACATTTTTAGAACAATGCAAAATACATTAAAGAGCCATATATGTGATGGACATCTTCGTTCTTGGCCACATACGTCTGCTGTAGCTTATTACTTCTTTTGAGTAACGACCCAAACGCTGGCTGTGTGCCTGCTGGAGTGTGATGTGATTTGTGTCATGTGCGGGTGCGATGGGTCGCGTACAAACCAACAGGGTGTCGGAATGGTATGTACACGTGACTTTCCATCCAACCACAATCAAATTCCCTCTATCTGGATGGTGCGATTTTCCTGGATAGGGTTTTATCTGTTGACAAGCCGGAATGAAAATAAGCCGAAATGAAATAGGAGTAACGAGGCTATTTTTAAAAAGAAAAGGAGTAGAAAGTACAGACAGTTGAGTGAAAATGTAAGGAGTAGAAGTAAAAAGTCAGCTGAAAAATTGCCACGTCTGCAGCTACAGTAGTTCACCAACTAGCCCTGTAAGTAATAGTCAGTATTTCACCAAACTTCTAGAATCAAATAGTTAGCGCAGATTTGCTGTTCCACTTTCCGGTCTGACCTTAAGTCGTCTTTACTATAATAATGTAATGCAACGATTCCTCCGAGATGTCAAGAGATACACAAATTGCTTGTCTTCTTCTGTTGTATTTCTGACAGAGTAGCCGCTTCAAGCTCGTTTCTTGCCCCAACTGATTGATAAATGTGCCATTTCAAATAGAACTATTACTTTCATTATTAAGACAATCTTAGAGTTAGCATCGACCTAACGAAAGGATTCCATCTTTAATAGCACAGTGTGTAGGGGTTATCTGGTAGAAAATATGTGAGGGTAAGGGGGAGAGAGCAGATTTGCATGCAGTTATTGTTCACTACATTTTAAATAGTTCACAGTTTGTATTTGTAAGCGCTTGATGACATCTCTGCACATTGCAGGTCATTGTGAGAGCATGTTGGGGTTCTCCACTCTGTGGATGTTCGAGATGACACTAGACAAGAGCCAGATGTGTTTGGAGCAACGATTGTTTCTGCGTGCGATGACAAGACACCACGTGACGCGCGGCGTGTAGCCTGCGCAGAGACCTTTGTCCAAACAATGTCCCCATGAAGCAAATATTTGGATTATTCATTATTCCTCCTGAGAGTGGGATAGATGTTTATGTAGCGTCAAACGTGAAACGTGAAGTGATGCAGAGCATCCCCAGAGGTGAGAGAGTGGTGATGGGTGCAGATTTCAACGGGCATGTAGGTGAAGGGAACAGAGGTGATGAGCATGTGATGGGCAGGTTTGGTCTTCAGGACAGGAACGCAGAAGGACAGATGGTGGTAGACTTTGCAAAGAGGATGGAAATGGGTGTAGTGAACACTTTCTTCCAGAAGAGGCAGGAACATAGGGTGACATATAAGAGCGGAGGGAGAAGCACTCAGGTGGACTACATCTTGTGTAGACGTTGTAATCTGAAAGAGACCAGTGACTGTAAAGTAGTGGTAGGGGAGAGTGTAGCCAGACAACACAGGATGCTAGTGTGTAAAATGACTCTGGTGGTGAGGAAGACGAAGAGGACAAAGGCAGAGCAGAGGACGAAGTGGTGGAAGCTGAAAAAGGAAGAATGTCGTTTAGTTTTCAGGGAGGAGCTGAGACAGACTCTGGGTGGTCAGGAAGTGCTCCCAGATGACTGGACCACTACAGCTAATGTGATCAGGGAGACAGGTAGGAGGGTACTCGGTGTGTCATCTGGAAAGAGGAAAGTGGACAAGGAGACTTGGTGGTGGAACCAGGAAGTTCAGGAGTGTATACAGAGAAAGAGGTTAGCAAAGAAGAAGTGGGACACTGAGAGGACTGAAGAGAGTAGACAGGAGTACAGGGAGATGCAGCGTAAGGTGAAGGTAGAGGTGGCAAAGGCCAAACAAACAGCATATGAGGACTTGTATGCTAGGTTGGACACTAAAGAGGGAGAGGTGGATTTGTACAGGTTGGCCAGACAAAGAGATAGAGATGGGAAGGATGTGCAGCAGGTTAGGGTGATTAAAGATAAGGATGGAAATGTATTGACAGGTGCCAGGAGCGTGATGGGAAGATGGAAGGAGTACTTTGAAGAGTTGGTGAATGAGGAAAATGAAAGGGAACGAAGAGTAGAAGAGGTGACTGGTGTGGAGCAGGAAGTAGCAAAGATTAGCAAGAGTGAAGTGAGGAGGACGTTGAAGAGGATGAAGAGTGGAAAGGCAGTTGGTCCTGATGACATACCTGTGGAGGTATGGAAGTGTCTAGGAGAGGTGGCAGTAGAGTTTCTGACTAGTTTGTTTAACAAGATCTTGGAGAGTGAGAGGATGCCCGAGGAATGGAGGAGAAGTGTACTGGTGCCAATTTTCAAGAACAAGAGAGATGTGCAGAGCTGTGGCAACTACAGAGGAATAAAGCTGATGAGCCATACAATGAAGTTGTGGGAAAGAGTAGTGGAAGCTAGGCTAAGGGCAGAGGGGAGCATTTGTGAGCAGCAATATGGTTTCATGCCTAGAAAGAGCACAACAGATGCAGTGTTTGCTTTGAGGATGCTGATGGAGAAGTACAGAGAAGGTCATAAGGAGTTGCATTGTGTCTTTGTAGATTTAGAGAAAGCGTATGACAGGGTGCCGAGAGAGGAGCTGTGGTATTGCATGAGGAAGTCTGGAGTGGCAGAGAAGTATGTTAGAATGGTGCAGGACATGTATGAGAGCTGTAAGACCGTGGTGAGGTGTGCTGTAGGTGTGACAGAGGAGTTCAAGGTGGAGGTGGGTCTGCATCAAGGATCGGCTCTGAGCCCCTTCTTGTTTGCTCTGGTGATGGACAGGCTGACGGATGAGGTTAGACAGGAATCTCCATGGACTATGATGTTTGCGGATGACATTGTGATTTGTAGTGAGAGCAGGGAGCAGGTGGAAGAGAATCTAGAGAGATGGAGGTCTGCTCTGGAAAACAGAGGAATGAAGCTTAGCCGCAGTAAGACAGAATACATGTGTGTCAATGAGAGGGACCCAGGTGGAACGGTGAGGTTACAGGGAGCAGAGGTGAAGAAGGTGCAGGACTTTAAGTACTTAGGGTCAACAGTTCAGAGCAACGGAGACTGTGGAAAAGAGGTGAAGAGGCGAGTGCAAGCAGGTTGGAACGGGTGGAGAAAAGTGTCAGGTGTGTTGTGTGATAAAAGAGTATCAGCAAGAATGAAAGGAAAGGTGTTCAAGACGGTGGTGAGACCAGCGATGTTGTACAGCTTAGAGACAGTGGCACTGAAGAAAAGACAAGAGGCAGAGCTGGAGCATTGTAATCAGCACTGTTAACTAGAAGTGAAAATAACCAACATTAATCATGAGAAATGATACTAACAATATTTGAGTAACAAGATGAATGTATTTTAGTGGGGTTCTTTACTTGGGCCTTTTCATTGGAAGAGTTTTTAAAAGAAGGAGATCGTGAGCAGCAACATCAACAAAAAGGGAATTCTTGGACTTTGTCACTGTCAGAGGACTTGAGCACGCAAAAGGATTAACCATTTAGTCGAGTGACCGAGAATCACAAATTCGGACTGAAGTCCCTTTTCTCACACTGTGAATCACGGACAAGAGAGACTCTAAGAACATTTTGGGAGCTTTGGACGGAGCTGTGAAAATCGGTCTCGGACTCGGTCTGACAACAGGGGGAGTGGGGTCGCTCCAGCCGGACAGACTCTCTCTCCATCTTTCAGAAACAGATAACCAATTGAATTTAGACTCAGCTGTGTAGTTGCTGTGTGATTCATTTGAATGATTGGATTAAAGAGTGACATTTGGATTTAGCTGTTTTACTACTGCCCTTGCTCAAGCCTATTGCAAGAAATAATCAGACTATAGTTAAAGTCTAAATTGTGGGCATTTGATTTATAGATGGCGGTAAAACGTTGTGTGCATAACAGCTTAACAGGTTCTCACAGGTTACGTTAGCCAATGAAATGAACAGTCCCCTGGGGCTCACATCCACTAAAACCCATCCTAGCACCATAACGAGAGCCCAGAGCTGCCGGAATTGGTAACTGACGCAAATGGGCTATTCGGTCGGTTGCTGAATCAGAGGAAGCAGGGCAGACGCTCGGAAGTAGGCAGTTGGAGGCTTGGCGTGTCTCCTCGCCCACCAACTTAAACAGTCTTTAGTCAGTAGTTTAGGGTCATACTCTGAGAGTCTAAGGATCAGACCCTTTAAACAAAGAGCTGGTCCAGTACCTCCCGTACGGGGGTAGATATGAAGAACCAGGTCATGGAAATGGGGGGCAGTGCGCCAGAGGAAAAGATAAATAGGTTCTCTACTGATTCTAAACAAGCATGCAAACACTCACTAAACCACAGTTAGTTCTTTAAGGGTAACAGTTCTAATCCATTTTATGAAAGGGCAGTAGAACGTCTTCTAATTTCATATGGAAAAGAATAAAAACAAGGACAATACAGTCCATTGTTTTGGTTGCGTGTATAGCGTATAAGGGACTATATTAAAATTATAACTTAAACTTGGAAATGAAAAGTGGGGAAATTAAACATATGTAATTGCTAATGATTTAATGAAAATGCAATAATCCAAATTTCATTTTTATTTCCATATACTCGTTCTAAGACTATATTAAACTGAAATTGGAAAGGCTGTTTGACATTTAATTTTCAAAGTTGCACACCACTGTACCGTGGACACTATTCAGATGTTAATTCAAATTTGTAAATAAATGAAAATGCAATATTTAAGTCAAAATGAAAACTGCATTTGACATTTCATTTTCAATTACTTAACTTGCTGTACAGTGGAAGATATTCAAATGCTCTTTTGGCGTCAAAATGTAAATGCAATCTGTCAGTCCTCTCATCAAGGCGGGTCTTCAATTAGGACATCACTTCCTCTTAAGTGACTTGGTTCATTAACATTCTTCCTACAGACCGGGGGCGGGTACGTGTACATATTTTTACTCAAATAACACATACATATGGAGAAAATTATAATGCTTTTGTGGAATTACATTTTCATCTCCAAGCTTCCATTATCATTTTAATATAGTTCCCTATACGCTTCCATAACCAGGTTCTCAGTCTCATTCTTTCCTTGCACACCTGTTCCTTTCACCTCATCAGCCCTGACATGCTGCCTGTCTCCCCAGCTGCACCTCATTGGCTCATTAGTCTTTGTCCATACAGTAAATGCCAATTCCCGTACTTTTATTGTTCCTTGCTTCGGCCTGCCATCATTAAGGACTTATTTCTGCCTTTAGGTAGTGAGGCTCGAGGAGGGATCCTCAAGGCTTGAGTAGATCTCATATCAGACCAACACGCCCCTTTATTGGAAATCTGTGATAGGTCGCAGCTGATCAGGCCGTAATTACACTGGGACAAATAAAAACTACCAACTCAGGTTTACTACTTCCACTGTTTGGATTTGATTTGTTGCTGATTCTATTGTTTCTGTGTTAACTGGAGGCCTGATTAACAAACAAAACATGAAATAATCTTCATCCATCGCCAGAAAGAGCTTCTTCATTTCCCCTTCAAATCCAAGTCCTGGATAATATTTGTTTTCCAAGGGGATACAGTTGTTTTTCAGAAATAAACATTTTAATTATATATCGGGGTCATTCCCATTCAGTCACGTGTGATGCCGACAATCCCTGTGTGCCAGGGACAAACTATATTTGAATGTGAAATATATTTCCACACAAACTTCTGTACATTAGGGGGCACTTTAATCGTAACCTGGATTATAAAATATATAAAAGAATATCAACAAATGGAGACGCAAATGACTAATACATTAAAAAGACGTGTTGCTGCCAGTAGAAATGGCTCACGTACACTCAGCTTCCGAGCAGTGAAGTGCATTTACTAACTTTGGTGGGACTGATCTGTACACAGTATAAATACAGAACAGAGTTTTTTCATGAATCTGTGGACGTTTGTCTAAAATGTCATTTGAAGGGGAAACATACAGAGACTAAAATGTCACTGATGATGCAGCTGTGCCGTCATCGTCAGAAACCGACGTCCCTGCAGAGTAAAAAGGACGTCTCATTGTGCTAAACCCGTGTCTCCTCCATTACTCTTTCTTAGCACCTTTTCCTGCATCTCTCCCTTGCTTCTCAGTGGGAGGTACCAAGAGGCGAGGAAAAGACGCAAGTGAGGTAAACATGGACGCATTAACGGAATTTAGATGCACTCTTGGTGTTTTCTCCTTGTTACTTGTCATTTCCCTCCGCTCTTATCTTCACGTCTCCAATTTTAGATGTGAGAGAGGGAAAAGATGTGAGGAAGGGGTAGTCAAGGCGAAACATTTTGTGAAGTGAGACATGCGTTTGAATTAATCATCAGAAGCAACATTATGACGTCAGTTTCTTTTAAAAATGTACTCCAGCGATTTAAGATTGCACTTTCATAAAATCTGCGAGAAACCGATTTTCAAAAGGGGATTTTTAGCCCTTCGAATGAGTCACACCCCTAAAGCCCTGGCTCCTACCCCTCCCATCACGCAACCTGATAGTGTCTCTCATTCTCCCTGCCCCGATTAATAGCCCACATCTTTCCAACTCCACGCCCTGGCTCTCATTTCTTCCCGTTTGTATGCACATTTTCAATTTAAACATTAAAAAGAAACCCGGACTGAAATGTTTAAAACAAAAAATAAAGTCAAAATATCGCAAACTAGTTGGCTGAGGTGTAAAAGCTGATGTATCAATAAAAACTAAATGCAACAAAGTACATGGAATTAATCAACACCTTTACAAAGGTCCTATAGGTCACAGGAAACAGCTATAAAATATCACCTCATGAACTGCTGTGGTTATTTTACCGGACTTTACTGACTCTAAATGACCATTACACATTGATAGCTGTTAGCACTGTAGCTAGCCTGTGAATTGCTTATGCTGATTGCTAATGCTAATCCCTGATGCCGACCGCTAGCGCTAATCCCGAACGCTACCAGCACACACACGTATCCCAGCCTCCCATGTAAACTCAACTTTACCGCATTGTTTACGACCCAGTCCAAATGTTTCAGGACGGTGGACCGGACCGGTTCGGTTGGCGGGTCACAGCGAGGAACAAGGAGCGTGGCGTGATCAAACAAGGAAATTGGGATGTAGCCAAAAGTTTGTATGGGACGAGATGAAATATGAGTGTTGAGATGCAGCACGTGTTGTTCTTGGCATACCTCACTGCTTATTTGACTGCCTTTTTGCTACTATATTCTATTTGTATGATTATGAAGTCTGTATTTAGCCACGGTAGGTCAAGAAAACAGACCTGTGAGGGTAAGAGACTGTGGGGCTCAGAGTTTATTATTATCCAGATGATTAGTTTGTCTGTTTCTACACTTGGTTCCACTTTATTTGGATAGTTCATAGGGTATTTGTAACATTTCAACACTTCAACTGTTACAAATAAAACTGTTTTCTAGGTTTGGTTAGGTTTAGGCACCAAAAACATCTTGGTTACATTCATGAATTGTCTGATAATCTGTTCATCTACAAACAAAGCTAAGTAAGCAATGTTACAAATACTCTATAGAGTAAGTTTAAGTAAACCTTAAGTTTCCTAGATTTGGTGTCAGTCTTTGTACAAAGATCCAGCAAAGTATTATTGATTGCACTCTTAAGTTTGCATTGTATTTCCCTAGAAAACTCGATGAACAGATGCGAACAGACTCCCTAGAACAGATGCGTTCTAAAAATCCACTTGTTTTTAAAAAGGGAACGCTTTGTGTTCTCCCTTCTCCGTTCCCATTTCATAGAACGCTGAAGAGCACATCTGTTCCATTGCCTCACCATGGCCATTCAGTGTTTCAAGGAAAACAGAGAGAAAAGAAGGATGACAAAGAAACAAATAATAGATATTATATAACCATGGAGATATTTTGTAAAATGTTCAGGTAGTATGATGTAAAAAAAAAAGGCAATAAAACATTTCTGAGGAATGCACAGCATGTCCTTTTAGCCAAATGACAGTCATCACGGAAATTGTATTATAGTGCAACGGCACCGAGTCCAGACACTGTGTGACAGAATGACAGAATGGGTGGTTAGAGACCAAAGGACATACAGTATGAGCTTCTGGTAAACAACATCAGTCGTTTCAAAGATACTTTAAATGATTGCGACTGTAGAGGTAGAAAAACAGTAACAAACTTTTGGACTGACATTTTCTGCTATGGCATTTGTTCTATGGCAGAGACAAAGTAAGACATTTAGTTTGAATGGCACTTGTGGGAGTGTGTGTCTTTTAAAAAAAAACAAAAAAAAAAAAACAGTTGGTTACCGCGTCTGAGTTGTACAAGCAAAGATGAACGGCACCGCAATGCCACAAAATTAGCTATTTGTCTAGGACACACAATGAGGAATTCACTTGTACGCACTTAAATATTATTAGAAAATTGGCACACTTCCTCAGGAGGACATGGATACTGTCATCTGCACGATCACTACTGCCAACATGTTTCTGGAACAGATTTGCAAGTGCTTTCATCTCTAAGTGTTTCCCAATAGAATCTCAGTAGAGTTCGGCATTAAGTCACAGCCTGACTGACTGGCCGACTGTCGTGGCTACCTGGCTATTGCTATCCTGTAGTCAATTTAACGGGGGCATCTACAAGAGGGCCAGAGTGAAAAAAGACTGCGCACTGATCTGTGCTCTCGGTTTGTGCTTGTCAAAGAGGTATAACCTCTTGTTACGAGGGGGGGAAGCCTCGGCACCGAACGGTGTGTGGATTCTACTTTGTTCAGTCGGACCGTTCTGCTGGGGAGCTAACAGCTAGCAGCTGCCTGCACATGTCAGGCTAATGCCGTGTCAAGAAACACAAACAGCGGGGGCAAATTAATGAGTGAGCCGAATTTTCGGCTTTATCTGTGCTGAATATGAAAGTGGATAAGCTGTGTGGGAAAGCCTGTATTGTCTGAATATGCATAATGAGTACAGCCTTGCAGACGGTGCAGTTTTTTTTAGTCTCGCTCAACTGCCTTGCACATGAAGTCCTAAGAGAGACGATGATGTTCTAAGGCCGAGTCGCAACAGAAATTGGACATTTGGTTCTAGAAGTTTGGTGATGTAGTGCGATTCTCTCTATTTTCTCTTTACTGTTTGGATTCCTCCGGTATTGGACACCACTGCGTAGAATAGAATAGTTTTTCACAGTGTGTTGGAGTACACAGAGACATTGTGTACATGTTGTTTCCCATTTTAAAGTATGTAACTCTTATTTACATAACCACACTATGTTCCTATTTTTTCCCCCTTTTACCGAACTCACCATAGTAGTATTTACATTTAAATAGAGTGGACATCTGTCATTGCTGCGTATAGCCTATATGAATTCAGTAGCTTCCACACTTGTGCTGGAAAAGGCCAGCTCTATAGCCCTGGCCTCATACCTCAGCAAGTATTCGCAGACAAATTCCAGCTGATAGATAAATATTAACGCGGCCCTATCCGAACGGACAGCTCCCAGGCATGAAAGCAAGTCTGCTAACACCAACCAAACATCCACCGTCTCCCATGAGAGTTGATAGAAGGTGAAAGCTGAGCTGTGCGGGGGCAACATCTAAAGAAGGCGTGAAGCACAGTGATCAAAACACGGCGCACTAGGGGCGGGTGGAGTTCTGGCCTTGTACTGTATGTGTGTATGGTGCAATCATGTCTGTGTTGGTCCCCGTTGTCAGCACATGCCAGCTAACAATTGAGTGACATGTCGATGACCTGTCGGTCTTCCTTCTCCAAACTAAACCAAGCCCAAAAGCAAAAAGTTTAACAGTGATTGGAAAAAATCTGCAGAGCATGAAGGCGGAGGCAAGACATGGTTGCAAACATTTAGAGGTTGTTTGCCCTCGTCTCCAGTAAATGTTTGGGCTCGACTGCATCATTAAGTGACGTCTCATCGAAATAGTCATGTTGGCCAGCATGATCTGCCCCACTCTGTGCATTATTCATTATTCAAGCGGAATCTCTCATTCCCTAATCCTTACAGCAATGCAGCAGCTGCCAGCAGTGTGTCGTCTCTGTCTGTGTATGAGCGTACTGGTGTTGAGTTCAGGGTGGTCCAGGTTCTGGTGATGGTACGGAAGCAAAACACGACATGAGAGTGTTTCACTTTGTGGCACACATTGTGGTTTTTTTTATGAGTAAACTAGTAGAGTCTGTATTTATTTCAGTCGATACTCCAGGTGAACATTTTTGCCAGCAGGCAGACAATGTAGGCTGCTCAACATGTAAGTTAAAGCACTCGCTTTGATTTGTTTGCGGTGAGCTGCAGCTCCGTCACATCCCCCTTCAATAGTCAAATCACGTTTCCAGTGGCAGACTCTCTTGGTTTACACCCACACGGTAAAACCCTAGCGGAGCATATCTGTGAAGATAACACATTATAATACACATTATGCTTTGGGGCCAAGTCACCCCAGCACTTAAATTTAAACAGGGAAATGAATTTCATTGGAATTGCCATGATCAGTAGATTCATTCATAGGGACAAAATTAGATTTTTTTAAAAACAGTTAGTATTGCAAGTTAAACTTTCTGAGCACTGACATTGATTTTAAATCGCTGACCAATAGCAAACCGTTCTTAGTGCTGACTATTGAGTGGAGGGAGAGCCAGGGAGTCTAAAACTAGCTGTGGTCTCTTCTTTTCCTTTGGGCTGCTCCCTTTCAGGGGTCGCCACAGCGAATCATGCGCCTCCATCTAACCCTGTCCTCTGCGTCCTCTTCACTCACACCAATCAACTTCATGTCCTCTCTCACTACATCCATAAATCTCCTCTTTGGTCTTCCTCTAGACCTCCTGCCTGGCAGCTGCAACCTCAGCATCCTTCTACCAATATATTCACAGTCTCTCCTCTGAACGTGTCCAAACCACCTCAATCTGGCCTCTCTGGCTTTATCTCCGAAACATCTAACACGAGCTGTCCCTCTGATGGACTCGTTCCTGATCCTGTCCGTCCTCGTCACTCCCAAAGAGAACCTCAGCATCTTAGGCTCTGCCACCTCCAGCTCTGCCTCTTGTCTTTTCTTCAGTGCACCATGCAATTTCATTTAACCTCGCCTGTCAAAGTATAAACTGCTCCACAAAAGAGGAATTTGTACGTATCAAACAAGAGTCGGTGGTGCGGACACATCTCTTGAATAAACTGTGTGAACTTCATGTACCGTTAGCAACCATGCTACCAACCTTGTAACTGTTTATAGCTGGAAAGCTAGTTAGCTCAGCTGTTGCGTTATCATGACGGATAATGGTGGGCAAGATGCTTGAAAATTGCGAAATTACTCATGACATTGGCAATTAAAATACTAATTACTTAACAGCAAAGTCTCTTCGTGGCACATCTGCATTTTAACGTGTAGAAATGTAGAAAACGAGGCATAGTGGTTTAACAAGCAGCCAGACAGTGTTTGGGAGGTATTTATGTCTGACAGCTAGCTTAGCCCTGGTGACCGCACAATGGCGCTCCAGACGGCCCGTCCTCACAGTGAAGCTTAGGGGTACTCATACTCTCCCAGTCCGAACAAAACCAGGTGATCCTGAATAGAAGTTTACCAGTGGCTAACGTTACCAAGCTCGTGTGTGTGTGTGTTTTTAAAGAACAAAACCTTCCCCACAGTTAATATTGGCTTTGGACCCTCCCTTTGTCTTAGAAAAAAGTTTTTTCTCAACCCCTACATCAAGCTCATTATTGCCACTGTCACTGAAATAGCCCCTTTGTTTCACCCATTAGTAAAACAGCTTGGGTTTAAAATACATTATTATATTATAGGTTAATGTGAAAAATGCAACTTTACTGTAGTTCTGCTTGGATGAAGAAAAATGGTGCACTCTTTAGATAGATAATGTTCAAACCCTACTAACTATAAGCTCCACATCCACCATCATTTTCTCACAGTCCCTTGAGAGTCTTGAGTCTCAGGTTATACTTGCTGTTTTTTCTGTTTATTTTTTACGACCTTCTGCCATGCCTGTCTGCTGAGCGCTGTATTACATGAAGTATCATCCAGAAGCCTGACTGGGGAAAAAAATGACCTCAAAGTGAAAAACTGATCTGCCAACATGTCAACAAAATGTCTGAATATTTTGGCATCTGGGAGCAGCTTCGCTGCATGCTGCTGTGAACATCCAAAAGCACAGCAGAACAGCCACACGAGCGTAATGGAGTAATGATGATGGAGATAGTGCTAATGGTCAGGTAGTGAGATCCACCACGATACTTCCGTATTCAGGCAGCACTCCCCCCGTTCATCACTCACCATATTTCAGCCTCCAGAAGGTATCATGGGTAAAAAAAAAATGTCCTACCAGAGGGTCAGGTTCAGTGAGGTACTGTATAACCTCTTGAAATGGAACGTGGTCGTAGAATTGACACACCACCAGATGTTAGTGTGAACATGGATTGTTAAATAGTGATTTTCTCAACATTAGAGAAAGTAATATTCACATTTAGAAAAAAAATATGAGTTATCAGGTATGATGGTTATAATAGCTAAACTGGCTGGCGTCTGTATTAAAACAGCAGCTTAAATATTACAATGCTGTTTTTTTTTTCTCTCACTCCCCTGTCGCTCATAAACGCGTCGCTGCCTTAATAGACCGTATCTACTTTCTCACCGCCGCACACCTGGCCAATCACTGCATGAGGTGGGTGTGCTCGTCGGACTGTCTGGAAAGTTAAACAAAGTGCGGAGAACGGGGCTTCACATGCTGTTTGACCATCTGAAATGCACTTCGCTTTAAGCATACTGACCTCTTAAGGAGAGCTCGAATGTTGCCTGAGAGGCGATAACCAGGGCAGAAAAAGGTCCCAGTGCACTTCCTGTTGCTCATGAAGATTATGGAGCTGTGAAGTTGGAGGAGGTATTTCGGACGCACCTGGTTCCGCAAGTTAAATTTCCATTCATTTTTCCTATAGACAGTGTTAGGTGACTCACAGTCGGAGCACCTCCACAAATTCAATGGCTAAGCATTTTGAATCCGCTACCGCTCTGACTCGCATTTCTGACTGGCTGCTTCTCCATGGCAATGGTGGCAGAGGATCATGGGTACAGACTGTATTGTCAGTTTTCTCAACAGCATAAGCAGAATTTTAGGCCCTGTGGTTGGATCTCTGTCATAGACATGGACCACAGGAGTCAACGTTAACGTCTTTGGACACTGGCTCATAGCCTACCTTCTTACTTTTTGTAAAAGAACCACACATTTTCCAACAGTTGTTAAACATGTAGTGATGAACCAGATGGGAGAGTTTCGTGCCCTTCAGCCGTGGCAGTGCTCTAACTGGGAGTTATGTAACACGGTCTGTGAAGAAACTGAAAAGGACTTTGACTTCCTGACTCAGGGGTGCCCGAAATAACTCCTCCCACCTCACTACTCCATTGCTGCAAGCTTATAACTGATTGAATCAGATAAAAATATCAATGTTTCCATGAAGATTTTAAGAGAGTTCAGGCAGACTACACTGAGTAACTCAAACTGAAGCTGTAAAGGGATTGTTACATGTGATGGCAAACAGGGAGAGGACCCAAGCGCAGACCGATGACTTCAATGGAGATTTGATTGCCTTACGGGGTGGTAGACCGGAGGCAAACAGGTAACAGGCAGGTAGGCATAAATCCAAACAAACAGACAAGGGAAGTGAGCCAGTATATGAGAGGCTGATGAGGGCATGGGCTGCAGGCGAGGAGTGGACCAAATCACTCGAGGCTGATGAGGGAGAGTGGAAACAGGTGTGGATGGTGGAGCAGTCAGGGGGTTATTGTAGGGCATGAGAAACCAAAGGCAAACATACAAAAACGCATGCGGGATGGCAAATCTTACAAAATAAAATAGGAAATAACTAAAAGAAAAACCCAAAACCATGACAGGGATAGGGATAGGGAGACAAGAATAGAGGGTAACATGCCCCCTCCAGCCCCGGTGGAAACCACACACTTTCTTGACACTTTTATTGTATGTTTTAAAAAAAAATGTATTTATTTCCAAAATGTTGCGAGTACTGTATGGATCCAAAGCAGTGTGTAAATTGTGTAAGTCCAAAGTGAGCCAAGGCTCAGACTCAGGGCACCACCACAGTCATGCATTAAGAAAAGGAGCCCACTGCCGCTGCCTCTGGCACCGCACCCCCTCACAGGACACTGCTAATCTATTTGGGATGGAGGGCTCATTCATAAACACGCTCCTCACTACAGTGTGTAGCTTCCGGGACAACAAAAAAAAAAAAAAAAAAAAATAGATTTCTAACTTGTTCAGATGATACAAAGTCCCTCTCTGGTTACATCAATGCAATCTTATTTTGTCCTTTTTCCCCCCCAAACACAAATCCTTTCGCTGGTTGAACTGAAGACTGTCCTACACGGTGTTGTGCAAGTTCACACTTCACCAGAGCTAGCTCAGAGTTCAGTATTTTTCCGGGGTATTTTTCCTTTGTTATCGTATCGCTGAACCCCGCCAAACTAGACAGGAAAATGAAAATGAGAACAAAACATGGTCACAAAAAACAAATACAGATGCAAAAATGCAAACCCAAAGCACACAGGCTTTCCTGCACCGGCCTTTAGCGAATCCCAACGTGTTCACTTCAGCCAAAAGAAAACAGTATCTCGATTTTATGTCAAATGCATTGGTGTTCTTATCAGATTGGGAAGCTGCCAGAAAATAAGACTCATCCCACAGAAAAGACAAGTGCTACAGCAGTTGGTCGTAAATCTACGCTGACAAGGCGGTGAATTAGAAAAATGGGTTCTCGACACTCGATAACAGTTATATATTGTACACAGCGGAAGTCTGGGACATCAATATCCTGCTGTCTTTGTAGACCTGTATCTTATTCATTTAAAGATTTTGTAACCTTACACCTAGATTGTCTTTCTGTATGCATCAAAATGTCAAAATAAGACACTTTAAACTTTGTTTACTTTGAGTTCTAATTTTCACAGTTCTTTTCTCTGCGCGTCACCCTTTCCCCTCCAGTCATTCTCGCCTAATACCTCACTTTCCTCGCACTTCAGTCCCAATTATCCACATTAGCTCTGCCCGGGTTTTTGTTTTTTTTTGGCTGCTTTTCAGACATTGTTTTTGCTCTCCACCCGAGCTGGAGTTTCTTCTCGCTCTGAAGCCAGGGGGTTTGCCTTGCTGCTTTTCTTCTGCTCTCCTTTTCAACTTTAATCAGTCATCAATGTCGAGGAGGCAGGGGACCCCCAGAAGTCAGCCAGGCTGTTCATTAAAGCCATTAACATTTTTCGTCCGTGATTATCCCTTGGAAAAACAACAGCACTGCATTTGTGTGTGTGTGTGTGTGTAGTGGGTGTGGAGGGAATGCTGCAGGGAAGAACTGACGTACAAGCTGTTACAGTTACAATTATTAATCAGATATCTACACAAAGGAACACCTCACACATCCGTGCACGTTTTCTCTCTTTGCCAACCTGTCAGGCTCCACCCAGTTACACAGTATGTCTAGCAGTACCTTCTTCCCTTCATTTCTTTCCCCCGTTCCACTCACGCGCCATTCCTCTTTCTCGTTAATCTTCCCTGCTCACTCTCCTCGCCGTCTTTTCTGTTCTATAAGCAGCACGGGGTGAAGAAAATGATTTGCGCGAAACCTTCCATTCCGAATTTGATCAAAGTCGGCACTCAAAATGTGCAATTGAAATTTCCCCAAGTGTTTTCGAGCGTTTCTCGATGGAACTTTTTGAATTGCTTCGAAAATGACTGGGAAGTCAATATGTGTTCAGTCTGCTAAATTAATTTAATGAAAGGAGGGCTGCGTTACATTGGTTGCAAAAAGGTTTTTAAAAAAACCACAAAAAGTGGCCCACTCAATTTGTTTCGCCCGGCCCCTAATTTCCTCCTGTTGTTGTCTGTGATGTATCCTACCGTCACCCAGTTGTCCTTACTTGTTTTCCTCCACCACTCTTTTTATACCCTATCTGTCATCACTCTCTCACCAGGTGTCTGCTTAACAGTTTCTACTGGATTTTCCACGATTCGACACATTGGTTGCATTCAAGAAATAATCCGCAATATTCGCACATGAATACACGTTTGTTTTGACACGACAGTATTCATCCCCACTTGGATTCGGGTTAGAGACCGAAAGATTTAGGAGAGCGAAGACATGCAACGGAGTTTTATTGATGTGTAATCAAACACAGGACATCATTTCTAAATGAGCCACCAGGACAAGCCCATACTTACTTTTCTTGTCTAAAATGAAGCTTTAAACACACTACAGCTGAAACGATCAATCGATTAGTCAGAAGACAGAAAATGTATTTGCAGCTATTTTGATAATCAATTAATTGTTTGCAAAATTTTAAAATGCCAGTTGTTACCTAGTTCCAGCTTCTCAATGGTGAAGATGTACTGCTTTGTTTTATCTTATACAGTATCCTAAGTATTTTGGGTTTTGAGCTATAGGTTGGACAAAACAAGGTATTGGAATATGTCACCATAGGCTGGCGGAAATTGTAATTGTGCCATTTTTTACTTTTTTTCCACCATCATTTTACAGACAAAACAATTAATTGAGAAAATAATTGGCAGATTAATCAATAATGACAATAATCCTTAGTTGCAGCTCTACTTCTGGCAAAATAAATGGCAGACAAAAACATCCGATCTGCTTTGAGCAATGAGGAGATTGCAACCTTTAATACATGTAACAATACATGAGCATCTAAAAAACGATTTGCACTTCTCTGACTTTTAGTAGCGTTAATAGATAAAACTAAATGGTAAATGGCGGCGCTTTACAATTTTCTGTCATTCACACACACACAACCTGGTACTTCTATTCTTGTGAGGACTCTCATTGACATAATGCATTCCCCAGCCCCTTACCCTAACCTTAACCATCACAACTGTGATGGTGCCCAACCCAAACCCTTACCCCAACCCTAACCATAACCTAATTCTAATCCTAACCCTGAAACAGCCCTTTGAAGGTCTGTTGAAAAGTGAGGACAGGCCAAAATGTCCTCACTTCCACGGTCCAAAATGCAAATTGGTCCTCACAAAGATGGCTGTAGTGCACACACACACACCCCGATGGCAGTGTGCTACCATGCAAAGGTGCTGGCCTGACCATAAGGAGCGATTTGGGGTTCAGTGTCTTGCCCAAAGACACTTCGACACATGGACAGGATTAGCTGGGGATCGAACCGCAGATTGCGATTGCCGGACGACCCGCTCTTCCTCCTGAGCCACAGCTGCCCCAAAACTATCCAGTATTTGACAAGACAAAAACAGCATTTTGTGGAAAACCTGAAAAAAAAAAACATACAATTGTGTAACCCTTTTTCTTTTCTATCCTGTTAATCATCTTGTGACGCCTCAGTTATCTCGCCAAACCCATTGGCGTTGGGAACCACTGTTTACTATAGTGGTTATAGAAGGTCAGTGTTGAAAGAAATTCTTAGGATGGGATTGGTATGTTGTAACCTGACAATCACCAGTGTGTCCGCTCTAAAATGTTTATGGCCTTCTGCCTTCCCTCACAGGTAAATGCATTCCTGTCCTTTGTGATGCCCATGGTGGCCATATCTGCACTGAACGGGGTCATAGCCAATCAGCTACTGCGAATGTTCCGCGAGGCAGAGCAAGACAACCGTGTCTGCATCATTGGGGGAAATCCCACCATCCTGAATGTCAACGTGGAGCCCAACCGTGCTCAGTCGCTTCGCCATGGAGTTCTTGTTCTCCGTAAGTAAAGTTAAAGTTATCTAACAGCGGGGAGGGGGGCTCAGGTGAAGGGAGAAGTGACACAGCGGGAGTAAATTAAGCTTTGGTGTTCTCTATTCTTTGTCACAGTCCTCAGCAGAGCTGGCACGTACAGTAGCTGGGGCAGGGTTTACTAGGCTGTTGATGCTACTGAAGAGAAATTCTGAGTTACGCTTTTGAGAGGCAACAAAATTAGACATATACGAGGGTCTCTGACGTTTTTCCGGTGAATTGAATGACGATAATGACTCCCTCATATGCAGCCAACGAACTTGAAGTTTTGACTTTGTCCACCGACGTTCAGCTGTTCTACATTCTCCTTTTAGGTTTCTAGTTGTTTCATTCATCCATGACCTTGGGTTGCAGGGACGACATGACCTAGCTGTCATGGGGGCAATTTGCTCGAAGGTTCTCACGCACACGGTGTGAAAATGATTAACCATTTCATCTACATTGTTGCACTGGGTCATGCAACAACGAGCACTACAAACAGCAGAAAAGTCTCCGGCCGAAGTGCTATTCAAAACGCGCAAACGTGTACGCTGTTTGCCCGGAACAGGGAATAGTAGAAATGCAGTTTATAGCCAAATAAAACCGTTTTCTGATCAGAAATAAAATGCCTCAAGAGGAGGGAGTTTCATGTCTAAACCCAACTAAGTCAGGAGTGTGGGCCCGTTCACGAGTGGGAGATCATGCATGCTGTTTCAGATTAAAAGAGTCCCATAAAAATTCAGACGTGAAACCGATTAATCAGGACCGTCAACGTGAATATTAAAATCGCAAACCGATAAGATGTGGCCATAACTTAAAAGAAATAAGTCGGTTGCAATGCAATAGTCATTTTTTTTTATACATATTGCCATGTAAAATAAAGGCATTTTAAATAAAAGTTTTTGAACGAGACTTGCACTTGACATTTTTTCCATTGAGACTGACTTCTACCAATGCAATGAGCCCTGAGCAAGATGCAATGAGGACAGCACACCCGAAGTATCCAAAGAGCACCTGTATGGGATTACCACAAAGCCCCTGCAGCGTTCCTACTCCATCGTTTACAAATGGAAGAAATAAGATCCGAACTATTGGGTTTTGGAGGGCGATCGATAATAATACAGCACACAGGGATACCAAGACTGATTTTGAGCATCATTACTTCAAAGCTGGTAGGTTTCCCTTAGTTTCACTTAGATGAGGACACAGTTTAAATCTTCTTTACAGGCAACTGCCAGTCCACCTCCCCTACCGCTGAGCCTAGGGGAGCTGGAGCACGTATAATTGGGGAAACATTATTCGGAGAAAACACTTTAGCCTCCAGTCTTCAGCCATGTCTCGGTTTAGAAGAAGTCCAATTTGAATTAAGTCATTTAGGACGAAAGTTTTAGTGGCCAGGGACCTTGTATTTATGAGGGCACAGCTGACACAGGAGAAGTGTATTTATGTTTTGCATTTTCACCGCTTTTCTTTTGTGTTTTTTTTGACTGATATTCTTTACTCCTCCGCTCAAAGCGCTTGCTGTAGCGCGGAGAGGGCGAGTTGTCCGGCGGTGTCTATTGGTGACACAGTCAGGGGTCGGAAAGGAAGGGGTCGGACAGCAGTGTGGCGATTCCACAAGGGGCCGGCTTTATGCGGGCGAAGGATGCGACAGTCTTCGTTGTGGGAATAGGGGCGGAAGAGCGTTGGGGTAGGTGTGATGTAAATAGTCAAACACGTGAGGAGGACAGAACAGCGTGCTGCTGGTTGCCTTCATATATTAACTTGTTTGCTCCATCGAACTGTCAGAGAATGGCACTTCACTCCCTCCAACGGAGCAAAAGCTCCAAAACCGCCGTATTCATCACTGTTATCTAGTCAGTGATGTGGTGCTAAATCAAATGTGGATAAACTATGATGAGCATCCAAAGCCCAAACTACCAACACTATTATTCAACACGCTGATTTATCCTCCAAAGAAAGTCATTTTATTTATTTAGTTTTTTGCCCAAAACAACACACAAAGCCGTCTACCAACCTCCCTCTATAATTTCGACTCCGATCACATCTGCTGACATATCACTTTTGCCTGGAATTACTAGATTTTCAGAACGACCAAGTGCTAAGCCAAAATCCCGACCATCCCTTGACATACGGCAAAACTAAAAGACTAAATGGCATTTAATACGCGATACCAGGAGATCCACAGATATTTACAACATTCTAAGAGTAGAGCGACTCCAAAGAAAGACCGAGGCATATTTGCAGTTTGACTGTGAAATAAATACCAGGTGTTCCAGCTGATTACTCAGGTGCACCAATTAGGCGGCTTCAATCAACACCTGTAGCTCTCAGCATCATGTAAATGACTTGGTTTCTTCGGAAGCTTTAAGACCACAGTTCAGGGGTTTAAATGCTTCTTTAAGAAGATGTCCCAATATTTACTTTGGTCAGTTATTTTTGGGTTTTATTCTATATTGTCTATAGATTGATGCATTTTCAGCAGCAACGAATTCAACAACGAATACTCAAACCAGAGAGAAGGCAGACTAAATAAGCTCGATTTGTTTTGAGTGTGCTTGATGGATACTGTTCTCCCACAATGCGATGTACAAAGGAAATGAAGGAGCTCTCACAGCTGGAAACAATGAAAATAAATTGTGGGTGGTGATGAACCAGCTCCAGAAAGACCTTGGAAAACAAAAAGAAATATAGAAAAACAGTGTCCGTTCGATAGACGTCTGGCGTTGCACATATTGTTTAATTTCCTGTTAGTATTATGTGGTTAAGTGTGTTGACTTTGTATTCAGTGCTAACTGCTAAAACAACAGACTATGACTATTAGTATGCAGTATATACTGTATAACTACAGAATTGGTATGTAGTATGGATTTGGGACACAGCTTTTGTCTTGTTCATGAATTGTCTCCAACTCCAAATAGAACAGGTTTCATGATATCGGTTTGTAAGATGTTGTTTGAAACCCATTAGCAGTGTGGGCCTGTGACACCATCGGCCTAACTGATGCACCTGAGCAATCGGCTGGCACACCTGGTACTGGTATTCATTAGCAGTTGATTCCTCACCCTTCCTGCTCCTGGCCATGTTTTCAAACCAAGAGCTTGAAACTGCAACAGTGCCTCCTGCCCTTTTCTTTTAGAATCACTCGACTGTAACACGGGCTATGGTTTACATTGCGGATACACAAATATGCACGTGATACACTCTCACAGATCTCTGCCTGACATTTCATTAGGGACCTGTAACGTGTTTTTCTATAATGATTCAGCTTTCATTGTTCAGACCTGTCATCATATCACAGATTGAATTTAAAGCTTAGCTGACTCAATGTGAATGTAGCGGGCCCGGTGGGTCCAGTTGTCTCTAATGCCCCCACTTACAGCAGTCGTGGCTGAGATCTGCCCTGATGCCACGTGTAGTGTTGCACTTAAGCGACGACCTGATTGGTTTGATAATGCCTATCAACTTCAATTATGGAAAAAGGATTCGGAAAGGATTTCTTACCCTACTCTGACTGACTACCATCTTTATCACGCAGATGTAGAGACTGGCTCCTCTTCGCTGTAATGTTCCTCTCGTTCTGTAGCTACTCATCAGCTATGAAAGTTGACAGGGGGTAGTTGACCAGAACGGGGCGCAGATTAATTCCGCGCTTCTCTCTTTCGCTCTGTCCTCCTTTAACGTAATTAGACCAGCTCTTTGCGTGTGTGTGATAATGATTCCAATTTTAAATGGGTCCCAATTGAAAATCCAGTTTGTCGTAATTAGCCCTTTCTTTGTGCAGCTGTTTCAGCATTTGGGAATCCAACATGCGTCTTTACTGGTCGCTCACCTGCACTGTGAAACCACGGATCTAGCCAGCATTAATTAAAGCTGTCCACACGGAGTCATGGTTTCCAGAAGTAGCCGCAGACTCCGAGCCAATATCCCACTCACTAAGACTTGTTTTTCTCGCCACAAAGCCGTGTGCTCAGCGAAGCTGTTCAGCGGCAAGCGTGTGCTGCGGGGCCGCCTGCTCATTGCGGAGTGCTTGCACGCGGTTTCCGATTGATTCTCATTCAGTGTGTCAACACACGCAATGCCCTTTGCATGCCAAAAAATGTCTTCCTCCTCTTCTTAAAGATTTTCCTTCTTCCGGACAAAGTCCAGAGTCAATGCATTACTCAGACTCACGCACAAAATCAGTCAGGGCTGAGACGAAAACTGGGCCCTTTTTAAAATAGTTTATCAGTTAATCTGCCAGATTGTCTAGTGCTCATTGCCTAGCTCTCCAGCGTTCATATCCTGTCTCTGCCTGATCTCCCTGTTCTTTGGCCTTCGCCTGATTCCTGTGGACTACCACTCTCTTCCCTTCCCCTTGTTTGGATTTGTTTGCCGGACTGGACTGACTTCCTGGTTTCGACCCTGCCTTCTGCTACCTAAGTAAAATCCATTTCACTGCTGTCTGTCTCCGGGTCGTGCTCGTGGGGTCCCCCCCTGCCAGCTTACGGCGGCCGTCACAGTACAATGTGGGCAGGTGAACGGTGCGGGACTAAACGGGGGGGGCGCTGATTGGGATAGATGAGCTGCGGGTGGGGAGGTAGGCGGGGCCTCCGGGTGCACGGAGGGAGGTGAAGGCCAGGCAGGAGAGTTAGAACTGACATGACAACTGCAACAAAATAGTGATACGATTTAATGACACAATTATGTCTTTAAAGTTAGAGAGCACGCCACATGGAATTAGAACATCTCTTTCATTGACTACATAGTGTTTGTAGGCTGTCAAACCAAACAACTGGACTATTCTCAACATGTAAAAGGTGTTTAAAATACCCAGAGGGGTAGTACTAAGGGGGGGGGAAATCTTTTACCAACAAATAGAGAGCATTTATCAGGCTGCATAAATAGTAAAGTGTATCCTGTAACCACCCTGTAGGTGGTCTCCATTTGTCCAAATGAAGTCATGTTGGCTGTTAACAGGTGGGAAAGCTTCCGAATCTTTTCACTGAGAAGACGTTTGTTTAAAAGGCATCTCACACACACACAAACATCTTAACTCCTCCAGTGGAGCATCCGACAGCAGCTGAAAAATGTCACCAATTTTTTATTTGATTTCTTATTACAGTATAATATTGGGAAATGTCAGTGAGCTTGCCGGGTAACACAAAGAAGCATATTTCCCCAAACTCTCCAACTAATCCATCCCACTGTTTTCGCCGCGCCTCAGTGAGTCTGTATTAATAAAAGAATATAAAAAATAACCAGTGCTGGCGACGTTGTGGGCCGAGAGCGTTTTCTTGACCAAGGGGTCGCCTGAAGA
The DNA here is from genome assembly GCA_011952105.1 of Coreoperca whiteheadi. Taxonomy (NCBI): domain Eukaryota; kingdom Metazoa; phylum Chordata; class Actinopteri; order Centrarchiformes; family Sinipercidae; genus Coreoperca; species Coreoperca whiteheadi. Next base: position 2,284,299 of record CM022479.1, read on the forward strand.
ATACCTACGTTGCACTTCACCACCTGTGGAGAAGCTCACCACAGAGCCACGGGAGAAAAGAGGAGCTGTGTGATGTAATCCCTCCTGACAGGCATACAAATTGGCACTTAAAGTTAGATCGGTGTTGTGCAACTGGCTTATCATGCAGTGATAAGTGCCCCTTTCAAAGTAGCACCGGATGAGTTCCCTGCAATGGAACCCGGCCCTGAAATAGCAACGTCTGCGATGTTGTTCTTACAGCAGTGTCTCAGATTAGCCCCGTGGCAACAGGACCATAGAGGTGCACATTTTTGCATCGTTTTTCTGCGGTGTACTTTCTAAACACATCTCAGCAGGGCTAGAAAAGGTTTCCTTTATAACCTGGCATTTGTTGCTTTGAATTCCGGGGATGACAGCAGGGATGTTTTAAGAAGCTGCGAGAGCAGTAGCCAGTTACCACCATGGACTGCCTTTTGACTGTTCAAACACATTGTGACTGAGAGGTAATACATGTTTATGTACCACAACTTTGAATAATTGTGAAATGTACACCAAATATGAAAGTATGTATACACAGATGGGGGGGCTCCCCAGGTTTCTCCAGGAGACTTTGTTCTAACTTCCCAAACCTTCTCCCCTCTCCGTCCTCTGTGGCCGATTCCACCCAAACCAGACTTAGAGTTATAATCCTTCAGTTAAACTAGTAGAATTTAACAAAGTCATTATAGATTGCCTGTGGATATTTGCTTCCTGGCTAGGTGTTTTCAGTGCTGCAGCCAGGAAGCAGTTGATTTATTTAAAGCCTCTGTCCTCATTACATTCGAGCCTCCGGCAGAGGAGCTGAGTAGCCCGAGTCTGGTTGATTGCTGACTCTGCAACCTGAAATAGTGTTTTTCCTGCGTCTCAGAACGTTTCCTCTTACACAGCAGGTAACACGGACTCATTTACCATGGCAGAGACTGCAGTTCAGTCAGAGACGCAATCCAAAACAGACAATACATGAGGGATTTAACTCCAATGCATATATTTAGGCACTTACTCAGAGAATGCATGCTGTTTCACTGCCAGAATTACTTCCTTTGACCCCTTGGAGGCTTGTAGAAGTTACAGGTTGGGTGGTTTGCCATAGAGCACTTTGTTTTCACCGAGGAAGACACCGATGCAGATTTCACAGCTGGGATATTCACATACTGATTTGTCCCGACACCCCAGCAGCGCTTTCAAAACGGGAGCTAAATTAGTCGTTTTAACCTGGGTTGTATTCTTTCAAGCCCGTTCTTCCAGAAGCGATTGGAATCCAATTTTGCCAAGGAAAATACAGTGTCGTGACGAGCGACAGCGGTGATGAAATTGTATCGACAGAGGTGTATTGACCGGAGAGACGAGGAGGACTGAGCTCAGGCCGAAAAGGCCACAAAAAGCCTCTGCAGGACAGTTGGCCCTGCAGTCCCCTGACGCAGTGTACGGCCTCGTTCCGGTCACAACAATATGGATAAAAACGCAGACGCAGGTGAAAGAGAAGGGAAAAAGAAGAGGGAAGCACCCAGAGCACCTGAATATTTCTTATTAAAGAAACACAACACAGCTGTTTGAATGAGCCACTGATTTGTGCCAGTCTCATCCCGACCTGCTCATTCTGCCTTGATGAAAACAACGGCTGTTTGTGAATCTTTTGAAACCCCAAATTATTGTCCTCTGTGATGCTTGTTTTGTGCTATTTTGCTGCAAATTGAGCTCGGTTTAAATGAGAAATGCTGTCGCGCATGTGGGCATCTGCTCGGGGTGTCATGGTTTTGTTCTGTCAGTTCTGTCTTATTGTGAAATTGTCTGTTCAGTCTGTTTTGGGTTTTGGTTCGAGCACGTCCTGTTTCACTTAACATCACAATGGGGTGTGGGCACAGGGGGAAAAGAGAACCCAGATGCAGACCTACATGGTCGAAGAGTGGCGTCTTTATTGCAGGTTCAATGTAGGCAGGCGGGTAAGCAGACAGGTAGGTGGGCAAAACTCCAAACGTGGATAAACTCCAACAAAGCTCACGGACAGACAAAACCAACTCCATAACAGACGAACTGACGCAGAGACCGGGAAACACGCACACTAAATACACTCGAGGGAAGGGGAGGCCCAGGTGCACAACGAGACACAGGTGAACACAGTCAGGAAGCAAAACCGCCAGACACGTGAGGGAACAGACAGCGACAAAGTAAAACAGGAAGCACGCGAACCAAAACCCAAAACACAGACTGAACAGATACTTTCACAATAAGACAGAACAGCGACCAAAACGATGACACGCTAATGCATTCTCCCGATATGGTCAAATACAAACAGCATCTGATTTTTGTGAGGTTATTTTTTTGTCAGCTGATTGAGGCAGTTTTGTTAAACCACGTCTTCTCAGCCATAACGCAGACACCTTATACAAACACAGACACACACACACACACAGCCATGATTAGCTGAGCTCACTCTGCATAGTGGTGGCAAGATCTCCAACATCCTCAAATCCTCTCAGAGATTATATATATATATATATAAAAAAAAAGGCTCTCCTTATAACTTCATAATCGTCAGATGCAGACGTTCTCTTCAGTGTAAAAGTCACCCGGATGATTGTTGTCTGTACAGTACAAGGGGGGAAAAAAAGTCCACAATTCAGACATTCAGTGAGGTTCGTCCTCAATAACGTTTCATTAGTTGTTGGTTTTCTTAAATCCGATTTGTTGTGCAGTGCAGGAAAAGCTCGACATCTGCTATTCTCACCTCGTGATCCATGACTGAAGGACAGAAACCGATGAGCTGAAGTGAGGCTCCGTCTCAAAAGTGCATGCAGAACGGCCGAGAAAGCTTTTCGGACTTTTGTTAACAGCTTTCAAACATATACACTTAAAACAGACTTAATTTTCACCTGGAAATCCTCCAATTGCTTGCACAACCACCCTTTTTTTTGTAAATGCATGCAATATGAGCCAGTGTATTTTTCTTTTTTTTTTTTAAATCATAGACACTTCAGACCAACTGTGCTGTCATCTCGGCCTCTGTGATCTTTCTTTCATTTTCCCTCTGTTAAAGCCATGGCCGTGTACAAACAGCGGATTATTTTTTCAGCGCACGCACAGAGCGGACCGTGAGGAGAATTCGAATTTTTAAAAAAAACAGCACACCCCGCCTTTTTTAAGACGCCCCGTTCTATCCCCAGCATTCATTTTCAGCCGTTACATTGAACAGCTTTATTTAGACGCAAGTGCATACGGGAGGTGAAAGGCACAGGCGCCTGTTCTGCAAGCAATAAGAAGTCAGTTGTGGGGTTTTTTTGGACCACTCACCAACCCAAAACCCTGTCAGAAATCACACGCCTTCTTACCGGAGTCATAACTCAGATCTGACAGCACCAGAGATAACGGTATGCTCTGAAAGTGTCACAGAGATCTGACTTAGAAATGGCTTCTCTCTTTTCAGTCAAACACTTCAAGACGTCATTTACCCTCTCTATTTGTGTGTCCTCACTGCAAATCCACATTTATGGTACGTCTTCAAGCCTTAAACATTCCCATTATTATCTTCTTAACATTGTGCCCCGTTTGCAAAATCAGGGTTTTCACTTTTAGCGTCGGTTTTACGTTTTTTGTGTATATTGCTGCTTTTGGGGTTTTTTTGTTTTTTTAAATGGCTGCTCGGTTCGGCCTCTTCTTGGGTTCTCTGACGCTGTCTCTCTCCCCCTTGTGTCCAGGGTCGGTGGTCATCGCCTTTGTGGTCTGCTGGCTGCCCTATCACGCCCGTCGCCTCATGTTTTGCTACGTCTCTCACTGGTCCGAGTGAGTAACGATTCTTCTCGGCCTCTTATGCCTCCAGTGGGCCGTTGGCTCACTTGATCTCTGCAGAAACACACCGATGCTGCATATTCAGTACACACACACACTCAAATATTAGCTATAGGCATCATTTAGAGGGTCATCAGTTAAGAGCGCGTGACAACGAGGAGCAGGGCAGATACATCTTCCTGATTAGACTGCCTTCATTTAACGGTCTCATCATCTCTCTCTCTCACTTGCTGTCTCTCTCTCCTCTGGCCATTAGCCCTTCCAAACTATGTATTGTTTCCCTAATTACATCAGACACCATTTCAGTAAATGAACGTAATGCTCTGTAAAGCCTCTCTCTTTTGCTCTATATGACGGCTGGGCAAACTGCACCCAATGTGGGGCCAGGAATTCATACGTCCTCTGTAAATACACTGTCAATCAGACCACAATGCAGAAATTAAACCAGAGTCAGTCTCACCCTATGCTAAAAATGGAAACACAAAAAATACTTCATTGCTCATTCCTTGTTGCAAAGACTCGTTGTAACTTACGCGTTACATCCGGGAGGCATTCATTCAGTGTGATGAGTTAAACTCCCATATTTCTCTTTTGTTGTACGTCGAACTGTAGGATAAAATGATTTGGATTATATTGCGTTTGACTGGTGTTTGATTTGACTGGTGTACAAAAAGGTTGTGACCAAAAAGGCCGAATTGAAGCTCTATTGATTTTTCTGCAGTGATAGCGCCCCCTACATTAGTGCTGCCCAGGGAGAGACACCGCCAACCTGCTGCTTTTCTTCATTCTGTCATATGTATTTAGTCTTGACACACTTGATTTGTAATGCAAAAAATAAAAAATAAAACTATGATCATGGGAACCCTTCTCCCTCCAAACTGTCCATCATGATTAATGAAATGAATAAAAACATAACCTCTACTTCAGATTTTGAAAACTACATTTAAGGATCCCTTCAGCATTCATGCAGCTCTGTTCCTAATTTTCAATGATCACTTCCCACTGATATGAACATTGCCCTTTTTTTTTTCCCAGTTCTCCGCACCCGGAGGCATGAAGCGTCGACGCGGTTTCCACAAACATGTCCATAGGAGGTACTTTATCCCCTTGGCAATGGAACAATGTGCACAATAGCTGCAGTATCGTTGCAGGGTAGAGAGACTTTGGCAACGCTGTTGCCCTAAAGTCAGATGAAAGAGCTCGTTGGAGAAAATTAGCAAAAACTGTTTCACAACATTCAGAGTAAAAATGATTGGAAGCGCCTCGTTGAAGCTTGTTTGATGCTTTAGACGTTCGCGAATGAACAGAAACGTTTTTGTAATCCGTCTCAGACGAGATCACGTCGTCTTTCTTATTTCTAGGGCTTCCTCGGTTGCGCGCCATTGCCGCCTGAGGAGGAACACTGATCTTAAAACATAGTGCTTATCTGCCTGCTACTGTAGATTAAAGCTCCTCTAACTATCTTTCAGTTTTCTTTGCACTGCTGTTTATCTGTGCATAGCTAAACATCCATCATTTTCTTTTTTCGCAAGGAAGGAACAAGCAGTCATTTTTCAGTCAACATCTTTTGCGCTTCAATTTCTGATTTACCTGGGAGGCAACAAAACTGTAATATTGCTCAAATTTGTTACAATTAGTTACATTACCTATTCATAAGCAATCCGTATGATTATTGTATCGCGTCACTGAGCAACTAGTTGCCATCCAACACTGGTTGTGAAAACGTGAGCAGACGTTACAGTAAGTGGGTTATGCTAATACTGTGTTGGTGTGGGTTTTCTGCATCATGCCTGCAGTGGAGGCATTATTGAGAGGCAAGCGCCGTTCTTATTCTCTCGGTAGGTCTTTTGCTACGGGCCCCCAAGAAACCGCAGGGTACAGCATCAGCATGCCTGTCGCAAAAATGGCGTGAGTCCAATCTCCTGCAGCATAAAAAGGAGAGCCTTCTTCACGTTTGCTACATATCAGATGTAAAAAGGGCGGTATTTGGGGAACATTTCTCTTCTAAAAAATAAAAAATAACTTCCTATCCTTAGCTTTGTATGCTGTCTTGGGCTTTAACAGACTAGTTGTTTGATGCACTTGTGCTTTTTGCTACCTTGTGTTATAATTGCTTCCATTGTCTTCCTCACATGTAAGTGGCTTTGGATGAAAGCGTCTGCTAAATGACTACATGTAAATGTAAATGTTCTATGTGGTAAAAAGCTGCAAAGTCAAAGTCAATTGGAAAGGATAGCCATTAAATTAGATCTTTTTATCTCTTTTGGTCGCCTGTTAAGCTACCGGTAGCTATCAATTTTGTTAGACACTTGCGGAGACAGAAGACAGACGGAGACAGTGATGGAGTGGATGGGGCCGGTGACTGAAGCAGCGTCCTGTTAGCCGGTTAATCACTAAAAAAATGACACATGACACTGTTTTTAAACTACTGGTGGGGCTCCTAATCACTGCAAATTCATGTCAAGTATAGAAAGGAGGTATTTGTGCAGCCAATTCTATCGACTAAAGGCATTATGTTGTTACATTTTTATTCAGTTACATTTGCTCCAACTCCCCTTTTGTTGCTTATGCGGTTCAAAATATTAAATGTACCAAATGTACTGTGGCGATATCGATGCCTGAAGTAAATTAACTAAAAGTCAGTCTTGCCCAAAAGTTTGAGTGTGTAGGTTTCAAGGAATAAAACACCAGTAGGCTATAAGCTGTATGTGGGTGTTTTCAACATACTGCCCCAGGGAACATACAGTGGACATTTGAGCTAGGGAAAAAAACATTGTTGAGGACATAAAACCCCTTGAAAGGTCTCCTTAAAGTGTCATTAAGAGGCTATTGAGGTGGGAAACAAAGGAGCATAGAACCCTGTAAAGGTAGATAAGATATGCTTCGGCTGAAAACATACATCAGCGTTGCAGCAGTAAGTTGGATTTAAAGCTGGGGTATGCGATTCTGGAGAAATCCAGTACCATGACAAATAAATACCAATTCAATTCAATTTTATTTATATAGCCCAATATAACAAATCACATTTTGCCTCAAAGGGATTTACAATCTGTACAACATACGACACCCTCTCTCCTTAGTCCCTCGAGTCGGGGGAAAACTAACCAAAAAAAAAAACCTTATTACAGGGAAAAAAAAAGATAGAAACCTCAGGAAGCACAACAGAGGAGGGATCCCTCTCCCAGGAAGGACAGACATGCAATAGATGTCGTATGTAAAGAAGAGATTCATAGCAGAAAATCATAGCACATGCAATTATGGTGATGTTTGATTCCCATCTACAGAGCCAGGGCTGTGCACAAACACCAGAGGGGTTTTTTTCCCCAGGAGGTATATTCGCTGAATCTGCCTGAAAGATGTGTATTGGCTTAGAATCGCATACCCCTAATTTTTTAACCCAAAGAAAGGGAAAACATCGCTTTGAACCTTCATGACTTTTGTTTCGATGTAGTTGGGAAGCACGGCTCAAATGTCCCCTGGGTTAGCACGGTAACTGCAGCATGTGCTCTCTGCTGTCTGACACTGCGGTGGGTTAGCAGCTTGCTCTGGCAGTAGCACTCGCCTCTAGGTACCTAGCTGGAACCCAGCTGAAATCGGACAGCCGGCAGACTACAACTTGGTGGGATTTTCACAGAGCACCGAGCCCAACGCACAATCCCTGACAAAAGCTTTCTGTTCTGAAAAATGGGCCTGAAACTCCTCCTGTGTATACAAGCCGTTATGTTTCAGTCGTCACCGCACCGGCTGCTTAGGCTGCTTTCACACCTCTAGTTCGAATCATTTGGTCCGAACCGAGGCCAAACAAGTATACGTTGTAGCATTTTTCAGCTTTTTTTGGTTCCATGTCCCACCACACTGCTTGCTGTGGTCCGAACCAGTTGAAACGAGCATCCACATCAGTCCGTGGCCATGGCGTATTTCCCAAACTGCTTTTCGATTGGTCAGAATTTACGTGCGGGAAAATTCCAACAGAAGAGGAAAAGCCAGCAAACAACACGGAGGCAACGCGACTACGGAGAGACCACCTCTGCTTTCAGACCTGACCAAAAGGGGGCAAACGAACTCTGGTACGATTCAACCGAACTAAATGAGGCCGGTGTGAAAGCCCCCTTCCACGGTCAGGGCAGTTAGCTCTCGGGACTGCCCCAGTGAGCTCAGTGAGGCGCGGGGCGCTGGTTTACTCTGCGCGTGCGGTGTCTACAGGTGATCAGTACACACACCTGTAACTCCATCTTAAGAGGCACCACCAAGTACTGCCCCACAACAACAGCGCACTGCATGTCCTTCGTCTTCTGTGTTGTTAATACATTTTATCGTTTCATTTATTAATGGCGATGAACCCATCATTGATTCATTAGTCTACACACACACACACACACACACACACATTGAGTGTGTATGGACTGGCCCAAGTAAAAATTAGCAGGAGTGTTCGTGACACAGTGACAGATTTCCCTAAACGAGTGGTATCACAGTCTGTTGACTGAATATTGGTGATGTCGTGCCAAGAAGCATGAAGTGTGCAGATGGATGTGGACTGGGATTAGGGGGTATCACTTGGTGTCGTAGGGGCTGGGAGCCTTCTCGACAAATAGTTCGCTTTTCTCTCCTGTAATAGCAGTCCTCCCTGCACCTGTGGGCCACGGTTTGCCCAACTACTCAAGCAAAGACTATGTAACGGAGGATGACGCACGAGCCATGAGCTAACCAGAGCCCACAGAATTTGATATATATATATATATATATATATAACGTGAAGGTCGTGTTCAGCGCTATCCCTGTGGCCCCTTTCAGTCCTGTCCTCATTCATCACACATCATTGACCTTCTGCACACTTCAGTGACCCTTGTCCCTTGCAAGAGCAGAACAGATCAATACACCAGATTCAAGTAACTGAGGAGACGCTCAGGAGAATCTACACTATGTGTTAGGACATATCGTGTTGTGACTTATATGACCTATTGCTTTCCCTCCCTGATATGTGCATGCATATCCCATCCTCTTGTTTCTGTGTACCTTCCCAGTCAAATTATCCATCAAGTGATTTCCTTACTATCTCTGTACCCCTCCCGTCTCCTGTCCCATTTTATGTAATCTTTAAATCCTTAATGTCCTCACACGCTGTGTAGCATAATCTCCCTCTTCCTTCTCCTCTCCAGCAGCAATCAGAGGGACAGGGAACCTCATTTGTGTGTTGCAGAGCACACAATGCCATTTTTATAATTGGATATAATAACCTCTAAAGATAAAAGGATTACATTTTTTATAGTATAAGACATTCAAAATCCTTATTGGATTGCTAATCAAATGAATATGACCCATTTTTACAAAGGATTTAATTCCAGCTGCAGTATTGCTCTCTTTATGGCTGCCCATGCAGAGAAAAATCTGATATTGTGTACCCTTTCCAGCTGACGATTAGATCTGTTCCACATGGACTTCAAAAGCCAGTGTTACGCTTGTGTCTATTTAATTCTAGCATAGCACACGTTTCTTCTTCCCGCCCTCTTACTTGTGGCTGTGACAGCATTAATGAAGCCGGGGCCTGGTGGGGAGCCCACGCTGCAAACTTGGAGACGCTCCCTCAATAGTTCTCTGTTAGTGACGTTGGAAGCATGTCTGGTAGTGGTCCAGCAAGGCCTGAAATGAGCAGTGGCATCTAAAGAGGCGATTACTGGGTTAGTGGAATAGATGCTCACCAGCCATTAGCACTCAGCAGGCCGTCACTCTCTCTGGTTGGCTGAGCAAATCTTCTTAGCCTGTCGATTCTCAACCTAAAAATTCTAGCATCTGCCCAGTGGAAGAAAGCGCGATAAGATTTCCACTCTCATTATACAATACATTCTTTAGCCTTTATGGGAGCCTAGGTGAGATTTTTGCTTCCGGGTCCCCCCCATCTACATGTTAGCCAACATTAAAGCGTTGCCCTGATTGCGTCAAACTGTGTGTGCCCTGTGTGTGTGTGTGTGTTTTGCTGCCAAAGACATGAAATGACGTAAGGCTACACTGACATGCGAGCAAAAACTGAAAATAAGGCCCAAGATGAAAAGTCACGGAATAATCCTTTAAAGCAGATTCGATAAAACCTTGATGGCCACGGGGTCAGTGTTTAATAAACACAGAATACATTTTAAATTGAAACAAACATGACTCTACACACATCTTTGCAAAAAATAAAATATGGCACTAGTGACTACACGGCTCTGGAAAAAAATTAAGAGAGCACTGCAATTTTTTCTTAAATCAGCATCTCTACATTCCAGTGTGTGTTGAATGCCGACACAGGCACAACTCATTCTACTGAATGAGGTGCTGATAGAGTTGGTTCAGGTGATCACCCTTATTTAATGAAGTAAAAAAATAAATAAAATAAAAAAAAAAAAAATCAATAAAAACGCTGCTGTGGTCATCACTATCCTCTTGCAATAGGGCCAGCTGGATGGCAAAGAACAGTGCTAGTAGTTAAAAGTGAAAACACTGGTATCATGTTGTTTGAAAATGAATATGAACTTATTTTCTTTCCATTTTTCGAGGTCTGACAACGCAGCATCTTTTTGGTTATTTTGACCAGTTGACGCTTTCGGCAAATAAATGCTCTAAATTACAATATTTTCATTTGGAATTTGGGAATAATGTTGGCAGTAGTTTATAGAATAAAACAAAAATGTTAAGTTTACCCAAACACATACGTATAAATACAGGAAAACCAGAGAAACTGGTACGTTTGCAGTGGTCTCCTAATTTTTTCCAGAGCTGTATACCGTATATCCATTATTTGATCTTTTCTTCTTATTGACAGAATAAGAAACCAACAAGATAACGTCTTGTGGTCTTTTTATTTACTTATAAAAGCAAATGAAGTCCTTGCGCTGGGACAGACAGCCACTGCTTCCCTTAATTGTTCATGCCATGTTCCGACGAGGGCTAACAATGTCTTCTGTCTTCTCACAGTGACCTGTATGACTTCTACCACTATTTCTACATGCTGACCAACGTCCTGTTCTACGTCAGCTCGGCCATCAATCCGATCCTCTACAACCTGGTGTCAGCCACCTACCGCCAGATCTTCCTCTCCACGCTGCGCTACCTCTGCCTGCCCTGCCGCCATACGCCCAGGGGGCACCCCCGCCGCCTCACTCGCCACTCCATCAGCATCTCCAGCAACCACACCCTCTCCACCAACATCATCAAAGAGACGGCGTACTGACAGGGCTGCAGTGGAATACACCTTGTCATTATATAAGCTGCCACCTTGTGATTACTTATCCAACTTCATCGAGGAAAATCTGGTACTGGAGGCTGCTCCGGGGGGGGGGGGGGGGTCACCATCGCGGTCATGCGGGGTCAAGTGCCCTCTCTGAGACCATTTCACTTCAGATGCACATTGGATTATATGTTGTATCTTTATTTAGTACAACATGAGTTTGTGAAATCAAAAAAACCAAGTAAGACAATGGAAAAAAATAAGAAAGGGAGGATGGGCAAAAACCAAGTGAAAGAGCATCTTTTCAAATGAAAACTGATGTGTAAATGTTTTATACAGTATATTTCTATGTACATGTTTTTATTGGACAAATCATTCACACTTGCTTGGTGCTGTACAGTGTAAGTGGCTTTATTGTTTCAGTCGGTTTAAGTATCAACTTCTGGCAATGCTTTCACCCCTTTAACAGTTCTGATGGAACAGTTCCTTTGTGCTGTTTTAAGGGGGCGCATCTGTGGCCTTTTCTCTTTCTTGAATCCAACTTGCATTGAGAGCTGCATAGGGAGCAAAACATCTCTGGCCTCTCTTGGCTTCGTCACGAGCGGCTTTTAAGCCCAACGTTTGTTGAACAGAGGGTCCAGACAATAGGGGTTCCTTGTCACACTGCTCAGACTGTGACATATGAATGTCCGTGGGTTTTGATAACAGTGCAGCCAGAGATTCTGATTATTTCTGGTAACAGTTTTCCACATTCATAACAGCCTTTTTAAAATGTGCGGTAAATGGATGGCCTGGGGAAGTGGCTGTAATTGATTAATTGAATTACTTGTACATGACAGCAGTGACCACGTGGAGCAAACAACACACGTTGGGAATAAATGGATGCATAGACACAAGCATGGTGGAGCGTAACGGTGGGACCGTCGGGGCAGACACGGAGCACCGCTCTAATGCCTCCCCAGCAGCTGCTGCCTGTGGAATCGGAGGCAGGCAGAGATCTGGTGACGCCAACGTTTCCTTCTGGGGTGACATGAAGATGTGAAACAATCTGGACACACACACACACACACACGACGTGCTATGGAGGATTAGAGAAATGCCGTTGCCATCTTTCCCCCGTGATTCAGCAACAGCGTTTTGAAAGGCCAAGAGAATGGAGCGTGTACGATGGGTGACTCCTGAATGACGCTGGGTGGCACAAGATGCTTTAGCAGTCTCATGCCAGAAGAGCATCGTCTACTAGCCATCTACAAATTATTATTAGCCCAGTGCACCAGCCCCAGCATCCCTCGGCAGTGCGTGATTTATGTCCAGCGGCAACGGACAAAAACTTTTTTTTTTGCCTATTGAAGGCGCTAGAGGAACAGTCAGGGGATCACCACATTTAGTAGGCTTAATCCTCTGGGGACCATAAATCTATGTACAAAAAATTTAATGGAATCCATCCAATAGTTCCTGAGATGTTTCAGTCCGGACCAAAATGGTGGACTGACTGACCGACCGACTTTGCCATCCACACAGTCATGCCGCTAGCATGGCTAAAATGACAAAAAGTTCAAACACTTTTATCAAAATCAGGGCCTGACAGTAACACCCGACCACACGCCAAATGCAGGGGTGAATTTCGCAATTGGCGGCTAACACGGTCAACCTAACTGCCACGTTGGCGGGTAGCCAATGAGAATAGAGTGATTTTGTTTTTTTCAACCAACATTTCAACGAAGTCCGCTATTTCGTTGGATTTCAGCATGTACAGACGTGTGTGCGTGTACAGACGTGCGCGCGTGTGCATTGGGAGTTAGGAACCGGCGAGAAAATGCCCGGTACCTGGTAACTTTACCATTAGCAACAATAATATTTTAGTTCTGCTGTAACTAACAGCCACCAGGACCCGTCTACGTGAATTTTAAATCCACCTGCGCCATTGGCTGATGGTCAAAGAAGTTATCTTCAGGCCCTGATCAAAATACTACGTGCAAATAGATCAGCAGCACTTTCCCTTTCCGCGTATTCAGGATTTACCCCCTTTTATGCATTACGCTACCTTTGGTCCACTAAACCCACAGTGTTCCCCGGCACTAGTGTTGTATTGTCAAAATACTTGACACTGCTACCACCTTCTCAATGCATATCACAGCAGTAAATTACCAAAAAGAAAAAGCTCAACCTCTGTGTATTGTTTTTATTATGACTATTATGTGTGTTGAATATAATGTACTATAGTTATTATTGGTGACAGTTACTAGCTGTGCATTGTATTAGCTGATGCTGCCTTTTGTTCCTGTACAGTGTCTGTTGTTGTTGTTGAATCTGTGAAGGCTTTAGCCACTTTATATACGTTCCATTAGAATCTAACTCAGCCAAACATCCCATTCCCTAACCCACAGATCCACCAGACAGCCATACTGAATGAAAAATACCGTATATATCCGTTTACAAACCATTCGAACTGCACATGCAGTCAGAAACCTGTTTTCTGTACTCTTCTGTACAGTCCTGTACATGGATATCATAACATGAATGTGTCTCAGCCCAGTGTTCATTGTACTTTAATCAAAGAAATATTAATGGCTTATTTGAACAGATTCAGATCAGAATGTTTATGTATATCACACGTTTCTCAAACAGAATGTTAGTGCATTTCATTATATAAAGAAATAAAAGAATGATCTATAATAAACGGATGTACTGGCTTTGCTGTTTACAGTAAGTCTCTCCTCTGTCTTATTCCTGCACCATGGGCTCTCTCACGGGTATGCAAGGATATACAAACAATGGGAAGTGCGCGCACACACACACACCACTTAGCGGAACAGCGTTTGACCTTTTATAAAGTAGACTCATGTCAAATAACAGCTGTAGGCTTGAAAAAAGAAATGTCACTCGCAGAGCACATGCATCTAGGCACAGGAGCCTGTTGCCTTATCAAACAAGCCGTATGTCATGCTTAAGATGTAAACTGAGGAATAACGTGGAAGCTGTGAAGCAGGGATTCAAACCCCATAAAAGAGCGTTGTTCTCTTCTGTCCAATGGGAAGCGAGCAGCGGCAGGCCTGGCCAACACAACCACAGACTAAAAATATGGAGCAAAGCCCCGTTGGTGTTGTTGTTGGTGACCAGCCGGAGCGGTTTCGCTGTCACAGTCAGCCTGCGGGAATATTAGGTGGAAGCCCGGATCAGGTAAGTTTTAGATGTTATTACTGGTTTTGATTGCCTGAAAGTAGCCATCATGTGTGTCCCACAGCACACAAGTGATTGATAACCGAGTACATGTTTCCTAGCAACAGCAAAACACCTGTCACTGCTGAAAAACGCCTCAATGCGATCGCGACCCAAGCTGCAGGGGAGGAAAGCAATCCACTGTGCCTTTAGAGGTGTCCACTGTCGCCTAAAGCACTGGGGTACTCAAGCCCTGGCACACCAGAAAAAAATAAATGTTAAAAGCCCCGATTTCTCCCACACACACTGGCTCCAATGCTGTATGCAGCATGCTAATTTCATATCATCCTTGCAGTCTTCTGCTAAAGCATCTTCTCTTCCTGGGGTTACGTGGGTAGGTGGGATATACTATGTAGAATTTAACACATCTTCTGATGCAGTCAATTTATATTTTCAACAAACACGGGACTTTCATCCAGGGTTTGTGTCCAGCATTTAAAGTTTGAAGATAAACAGCATTCTGTAGTTGACTTATGTCACGTGACTTATTGTTACCCAAACCGCGATCTTTTCCCAAATCAAACCAACCATAGTTTTGTTGTCTAAACCTTTAATGTCTAAAACATTAATCACGTGTTTAACACCATGCGACTTATGTGACATCACTTATGTAACGTACTTAAGCAGTACGCCTGTCGCTGGTACTTTCCAGTGGTTATGTGTGTCGTTTGGGGAGTCCTTGACAGTCGACCTCTATTCTGTCGTGTAGGTATTAGGATGTGTTGTACTATTAGTGAAAGCAGAAACGTAAAATCAGACCGCCATTCATTCGTGTAAGTCATCGTATGTTTTTACTTTAAAGTCACAAGAGAAACGCTAACTACTCAAAGCGCTTTCACACTACATATCACATTTACCCAGACACACACATTCATACAACAATGGCAGGAGCTGACTGCCCATCAGTACAAATTAAACTAATCATTCACACACACCGAAGGCACAGCTTCGGGAGCAATTTGGGGTTCAGTATCTTGCTTATGGATACTTCCACACATGGTTGGGGAAGCCGGGATCGGGATTGCCACCAAGCCACAGCCGCCCATTTAGCAATGTAATGCTATCTACGGTAACCCGGAGTGTGATCTTCCTCGAATACAACAAAGAGCAGGACAGCACTGCTAACGTCACCCTAAACCTGCTGAGTGTCGTCCGCATAATTATGATTAAAGATATTGATGATGAAGACAGGACTGAGAATTGAACCCTGTGGAGCCCCGTGTGAAGTCATGCATTCTTGAGAGTTCAGATCTGATCGGGGCGGGCGCTCAAGCCTCTCTTTATACTTGGTGCCAAGCGTGGCCCAACATGTTTCACACAGGCCACTACGCTTGGCAGGGAGCAGATAAATACTCTTTACATTTATTCTCAGTTAAATTGTTTATTTGGTCAATACACGAGTTCACTGAACTAAAATGGCAACACGTTTTTCCCATCTGACATCTACATTTCAGCATTGTTTCACAATTGTGCAAAATGTTAAACTTCTTAGTGACATGTGGCTTTAGAGGCCTATTTGTATTTCAAATTGTACCAATTTTACCTTCAAGTGTTCATTTACCCTGATTCTAGAACCTATCTCCATCCAGTTTCATACATCTGGAGATATGGTTCTTTTGCTATGAGGAGCTGGATGTGGGCATGAAATTACACTTCTCTCCCTTGTCCCTCCCTGTCCCTGCCAAATGGATATTTAAGCACATCTAAGCAATCCATATATCACTTCTGAGTGGGAGAATGCTTCCTTTAATGACCAGTTGCGGAATACAAGTGGCCGCATTTGAATTGGTTTATCGCAGCAGGCTGACATTCGTGCACGCACACTTAACTTGATGCTTTGAGAAAGTGCAAGAAGAGCTTTCGATTACGTCCATCGAAAAACAGGAACACTAATCAAATCCTTTGGTGCAGCTGAAAAACAGCTTCTCACTCTTTATGTTGTCGTCTTGGTCTTTTGCTTCCTTCCCTGAGCGGTTGCCCTGTGGTCTCAAACGGATTGCATTTTTAATTTGAAGGTTTCGTTGTAAAACAAACAAGGGTCGGTTAATAGTCAACGTGCATCTGCAATCCGCAGAAATGGGTATCATGTCCCCATGGGTACATGTGGGTATAAAATACAAGAAGATGTACTTCTACCAAAATCTATAAATTGGTTCTAGGCAATGGCGGACTGGAATTTCTTTCCATTTTGGTTGCTTGTTTTGCACGAGGAGAGCCGAGGAGAGAGTCCGCTACCCAACTCTTCTCGTATCGGACCTTCAGCATAAATTCCACCTGGCTCTGTAGAAATTCAATAAAATTTTATTTATACAGCCCAATATCGCAAATGGAAAAGCTACTCGAAAAAAACCCTTTTAAACGAGGGGGGGGGGTGATAGAAACCTCAGGAAGAGCAGCAGAGGAGGGACGGACAGACAGGAAGTAGAGGTTGTGTGTACAGAATAGATTCACAACAGAAGATCCAAGTATGTACAATCATAATGAAAAAAATATGAATAGAGAATGCACATAGATGGAGAGGAGGAGAGAGGTGCATCATGGGAAGTCTCCCGGCAGTCTAGGCCTGTAGTGGCATAGCTAAGGGATGGTTCAGGACTCGACTGAGCCGGCCCTAACTATAAGCTTTATTGAAGAGGAAAGTCTTAACCCTACTCTTAAATATGGAGATGTTGTCTGCCTCCTGAACCCAAACTGGGACCTGATTCCACAGAAATCATCAGTACTGAGGGGGAACTGCACAAATAGGGAAAAGTGGATCAAAGCGTTGGGGTCTGGGAAGAACCTGCTTTTTAGTTAGATGGGAGGAACCATAATCCCTCCATTCTTAGTCAGCCACTCGCATGGCTAATCCTACTCACACAGCTCTGGGGAACACCTTCACACATTCCTGCATGGGTAAGCTGCTGTACAGCAGGGACCCGTGTCTAGGCCTGCTGGTCAGTATGAATGGCAAGAAAGTTTACAAAGCAGCATTGGCAGGCAGTAAGCACTGCACTGCCATTTGTAGCCTGGCTCATGTTGATGCTGTTGTCGAACCGAACAACATTGTTTCAGTCGTATATACCACTGGATCTATACAATCTCAATTTATAGTCAGTTATATAAAAAAAAAAAAAGGCAACTACTAACTAACAGCAGGGCAAGAATACGGTGAATTCGCCACATCAAAACCACAGTGATGCCCTTTGGAATGTTTTCGGTACAGCATAGGTCGTCATTAGTTGCACTAAAGGTACGTTTCTCTGAAGAGCCAACATTAGCCTTACTCACCAAGAGTTGCACCCAGCGGTGGAAAGCCACGCTAATATTTACTCGTTTTGGTTATTTTGATATAGTGTGCTTCCACGACACGTCATCAATCCGGAAGTGGACCATATTGGCGATACTGAACGGAAGCAATGCCAACGAAACCGAACGGAACTCGCAAACCTTTGCTGATTATTTCTGCTGAAAATGGCCAATAATTGTCGTATTTTAGGCCGTACTAAGCGGGAAAAACACCTGGAGTTTTATATACTGCCAAAAGGAATAACAAATAAAGGAGAAGCGTGTAAAAAACTGTCGGACGAAGGAAGGCGTTGGTGGTTGGCCAAACTGAATCTTGACATCTCGCGTTTGTTCTTCTTAGTTCTTGTCAGGTAGGGGAAATATTAAGCTACTCTCTTAGCTAATTTTGTAGTGTAATAGTATACTCTCATATTGATATTACTTTGCTGTTTGTTACTTCTTGGCTAAAAATCTGATTAGAATCTCATTTCTTAACCTTCTCCAACAGTACAAGACTTGCATACTTTCTGTAAAAGGTTACTGAAATTTAGTTGATGGTGCTATATTTATTATTACTGTATTCTAGGTAAAAGATCTGACCTGTACAAGAAGGATGAGACAGACTGAGTGCCGTGCGTTAATATGAATGGAAAACAAGGACCACGATCACCTCAGGACTCACGGACGGCACGCTACAAACGTCGTGTGAATCGAACCCAGCAGAAACACAAGGATGCTGCCGCCTGTTCTTTGCTTTCGTGGTTTAGACATAATAAATTAGTAGAAATTAGTCTTCAGTGGTGTGTTAAACGTGCAAACCCTCTATTGCGCCTTTTCCTTGCCACCTTTGTGTTTCCGTGCCACTGTGGCTTTAACTTGACAAGCCCTCGGCGGGCAGCTCTGCTTCTTCGTCCTCTCATGTTGGACTGAGGGCAGACCGGACGCTTCAGTGACTCACTATCGTCCAGTTGGAGGCACAAGTGGCATTACGACACACGGCGGGCCAGGGCTAGCAGGTTAGCATGCTAATCTCCATAGACATCTTTGCAACACAATACATAGAAGACTGTGGCATGACGCCAGAATGGTTACTTCTTCAAACTCTGTTGATAAGGTTAGTTCACTTTTTAAATGGTTTAGATGAAAATTCTGTCCGAATCTTACACATTGTACCTTTTTAAAGGAGAGGTTCATTAAGAAAGTCCTGAATCCTACATCAGGAGGGCTATTTTCATCTAAGGAGCTGTGTGTCCTCCACGGGTTTGTTCCTCCTGCCCCCAGTATGTTCCCTCATGTAGTAGCTTATCACATTACTAAATAATAATGTTTTGCCGTCTAAAGTAATTACCCAATGTTATGTTGTAAGCAGTGTGGAAGTTTTGGGGTTTGATTTAGATGCAAAGACTATGCAGCACAGCTGAGGTGTGTAAATTAATGATCCTGTCATGTGGGACGCTTAAGGCATCATAATTATGGTTCCAGTCCAACTAGGCTGCCCATTTTGCCATAAACTGCATTCGGGGTGAGCAGACCCAGCAACGCGCCATATTTCCTGATTTCCCTTTCATTTGCCTCACTAGCAGAGTGAATGAGCCACGACCCTCCTCCTCCTCCTCCTCCTCCTCCTCCTCCTCTTCATCCTCCCAGGTAAAGTTCTTCCCAGTGAAGAGAACGGCACAGCCCGGCAGAAGACGGCCTCGAAACACCCAAAGAAAAAGATGAATTAATGCGGAAAAACAAGAGAAAAGTGTGTGAGGAAGGAGCCAGAGGGCGGCATGCGGGAGGATACGGAGAGAGGTCAAAGTCTGCGAAAAAGGAAAGACAGACGGATGAACTGAGAGGGGGAGAACCAGACAGACAGAGGGAGAGAGAGACGGAGAGATTTGGTCAAGCGCATGAACAGCATGGCACTGCCCAGTCGCTGGAGGTAGGTAAACCAACACAGGAGGTATCCAAATCCAATCTCTGGGAATTTGCACAACAAATTGTTTTTAGAGCCAACACAGGAGCTTAGAGATGGCTTTCCCACAGGTCTTCATGAGGGAGCTGTCGCTCTCATTAGCTGCAGTTGGACAGAGGAGGGAAAGCAGTCAGACAGAATGGCCGGGTCACAGACAAAAGAGTCAGTAACATTCCTTACTGTTCTTGCTTTCAGTTCACTTTGTGTTGGCCTACAGAGTTTCCACAATCACCAAAACTAAAAGGTTAGGAAAATACAGAAAACAACACAGAATAATGTTACAAAATAACATAGAATATACCAAATATCTGTACTGAACAAAATGGTTACTGCATTTATAATAGGGAAGAGCGTTCCGGTCCCTTGTGGTTTACTGTCATAGCTTTTGCAAGCTTTATGTAAAATTGTATTTTACGGTGTTGTTATTTTATTCATTTTTCTTCTTGTAAACCGTATAAAAATTATCTTAGAACTTCTGTGACAGTATAGACTGGGTGTTTCTACGACGCTAATTCTCTGAAGTACTAAATACGGCCCCCGGAGAAGCCTCAGCTACCCTTCGCAGTACTCCCGGCGTACTCCTGTCACTCATGGCCCAGCTTGAGCGAACGTTCTATTTTCATTTCGAAACATCTTCCTCTCATGTTAGCACACTAGGAGGCTCCCCGAAGAGAGGTGGAAACCAACAGCTAAGGCTAACCTCCGTGACAAATACGACGCGTGCCCTGTGGCGGCTTCACAATAGCTGTATGCTTTAAATGGGAAGCAGCAGCATTAGCAGTAATTTACAGTAATACAGCTCTGACCAAATTACAAACGCTGGATTACATGCCGCATCGTGTCCTGTGAATCCCTCGTGCATGTAGAGGCAACCTGAATCCAACGTGGTAACCTCTACGTTAACAATGAAAGGCACACTATAGAGGGGTAATTACAAAATGTAAATATACATACATTGTACACACAGTACATTATAATATATTGAATGGCTATTGCTGAATAAATGCCATCCATAAATAGTGTCAAAAATGGGGTATGATTTCATGAAAATCTTAAGGATTACGACTTGTATACCCCGTAATAAACGTCTCACCGCAAGAGCCATGGTGATCATTGTTTCACCTGGAGGTTTTAGGAAGTGTTTGCAACAATACGAGGCACAGGAAGCTCATCTGTCGGGGGGGGGGGGGCAATTGATGCCTTTTAGCTTGGCAGTGCTGCTGAAGGGATCGTTATTGATGCACGCCTTAAACAGCTCTAAACAAACACATTAACTACACACACAGGTTAGCAATTCTCTAACGAACGCTTCCTCTCGGCCACGAAGACCGCAATACAGCAGCTAATGCACATGCATTCTCGAGCAATGCAAGTCAGAGCAGGTCCGGTCATCTCCAGACCTCCGGTCGTCAGAAGCTTAACATACTGTGGAAATACTCCAAGTCTTTGGGCAGCAGTTATAACGGGGAAGTTTCAGTGAAATAGTTTTGCACTTGTGGCTTTGGTTTAGAGGTAACGTGGCGCTCATCTGAATCACACTCACAGTGGAAATCCGCATATGTCGCCCCCACGCAGGAAGTTGGCTGATAAAGTTTCGGAGGGAGCCATCTCAATGAGTTTGTGCGGGTGGTTTTGCCTTCCAATCATTACATTCATGCTGCACGTCTCAAAGAGGCTTAGCGGTTCCATCAGTCGGAGGGAAATTATGCAATTTGTAGTCAATACAGCCTCGAGACTCCCTTCAGTCAAACCGCAACTGGACCCAGACAGAAAAGTGTGTGAGAGAATCCGAAATGAGAAAAGGCAACAAGTCTTCAAAAATCGAACAAAAAATGCTTTGGTTTTTTTCTAGCTGAAATAGCACTATCAGGCTAATCTGCTGGCATTCCTACTGCCGGCTAGCCACGTATTATCTCTTTGAGCTAACTTGTTACAATGTTATCTAACAGACAACACTGACTGGGTTTGATGACATCGTTTTTATTAAAACGGTTACAACGGACACATTTCATTAGGAATCGATGAATGAAAATGTGTGTATCTTTTCACTGCGGTGGCTGTTTTTTGATATTTCTCCAGTCTGCTCTCTTCACTGCTGCAAGTGGAGTGGTATTTGGAACAGGTGTGAATTTAAGTTCAACTTGAGGCACTGCAAGAACTGAGTTTGTAACGTATATGAATCCTTGCCAAAAGCTACGCTGCAGTTCAAAGTACATCAAAGTTTGCCAAGTTGACTGCAATGACTCCCGCCTGAAGCATAGCGTTTGAGGACACACTATTCGTCTAACATGGAAGCAAACTGGTTATGGTTTTAGCATCCGTGTACCATAAACCAGACAAAAATGTATTTACATTTATTTATTTGGCAGACTATTTTGTCCAAAGCGGCAGACAAATGAGGTACAATCCAAGCCACAGTAGACAGAGGCGAAGCCTTTGAGAATACATGTCACAAGGCTGAAGGTGCATTAAGTAACATAAGTGCGTCGCAAACGACAATTTAAAAATGAAAACTTTTGGAGAAAGAGTTCTAGAAGAGGTTGGTCTTCAAGCCACATTGGAAGACAGAAAGGAATTCTGCCCACCGAATCGACTTCGGGAACTCGTTCCACCATCGAGGGAGCACACAAGGAGAAGGACTAGTCCTCATTCACCTGCAGATTACAGTGAATGAGGAGGCTCGTAAACCCTGAATGAAGCCGGGCTGGTGGCACCACTGATGGCGAGCACTGGTGATTTGAACTCAATGCGAGCGGATACATTGAAAGTCTGTGTAAATATGATACAGTGGATACTTTGGGTTATTATTCTAGAAATCCCTAAATCATAAACGTGCATTAAATAATGTTTTTATGGCTTTCCAAAGACACTGTTTTAACAATCTTGCCAAACCAACTAAAGATAACGCGTTGGTCTTTATAAGAAATGTAGATTAGGTTAGATAGAATTTGCAATGTTTGTACTGTAGAGAGCAAGAACTTAAGCACAAGTGACAGAACACGACTGATTAAATAGCTAATCCAGTTAATCTAATTTTGAATGCTACTGCATAAGCGGGCACAGTAAGTAGAGGAGAGTAAAGAATAAATAGAACTATTCAATAGGTTGAAATTAGAAAGCTATATGCGGTGCAAATCCCAAGTTTAATGTACATATGTGGGGGGTTTTTTGCATTAGTTTAATATTTCACTGTTATCCTGGACAAGTTGACTCCACTTAAAAAAATGGAGGCACCTGATTGCCTTAAAGAGTTTGAGTAATTGATGACGTGGAAACTATTTAGTTTGAGTGAAAGTGATTTGTATGCTCAGCAATAGGAAGTAAAAACTTTTGTTCAATACAATAAGAGTCAAATTATTTGTGGAGTCTGCAGTAAAATCAACTATTCAACTCTTCCCCTCAGTATATACACCCGCCCGTCCTCTTTGCCAGATTGTCTGTTGTTTTGTCCTGTTTTATTTAGGTGTTTCCGGCCTGCGGCTCCAGTCTCATAATCTGATTTGCGGGCACCTGTGTTGGCTCGGGCGCCCAGCCTAATGACCCATTTTTTCGTCTGTTTCCAGTTATTGTCGCTTAGCTTCTGGTTGCTGTTGCCAGCTATAGGAAATACAAGTAAAACATTGTGCTCCTGCTCGGGTTCACGCAGCTTACTATACATTTCCCAAAGTGGGGAACACTCATCCACATTTATGAGGAGGCAATATGGCCTGTCACCGCCACACCCACTGCAGAAATCGAATTAAAAATACAGTCTTTGGCACATCAGTTATAGCGTTAACCAGCTGACAACTAGCTTCCTTTGTGTTGCCGTAACAACTAGCTGTTTCTAAGGGGACACATTTCAGGAGCGCCGATGGTACGTATTAGTACAATGACACAGGCTATTAAGTTATTGACATTACTTGCGTTCTTTACAAATGATCACTAAACCAGATGATTTTGACTTTGCTGATCCGGAAGCTGATTTACCAACATGAATTAAAACATATCTTTTCACCGAACTACGTATTTGTTTTATTCTTTTGACGATATCATTTGGAATAATGAGCTTGTTACACAACCATAAGCCCACGACATGGCAAACTGGACGGTGCGGTTTATATTTTTCTGTGATTTAAATGCACACTTTCCTTATGTGTGAACTCTGTGATCTGCCACTAACTGACGTACATGACTACCACTGATTTTTCGACATAAATAAGCTGGCAGTCCCAACTGAACTCTTGGTCGGTGGCCTGCTATTTCTGAGTTTCTAGTCACGAACTGCTCCTCCCAAACCTCGCCTCTGTTCGAGCTATCTGTAAATACCCACAGTGCCACACAGTCCATTCCCACAAATAACCCTCACACCTTGGGAGTGATTGCAAAGCAAAGCTATACAGTAAACAGCTAATTAATTAATCGGACATGCAGTAACTATTTAATTTGTTCAGGGAAATCCTTGTTGTGTGCTTCCCCCCCTCAATGTAACCCTGTACTCATGGGCATTTTGTGTGTGTATATATCAGGGATGGGAAGATTAACCAGCTCCAAAAGTGGTGAGAAAAGTATTGAAAGTTTTTTCCATGCCCCGCTTGCTTAAACTTATTTTCATAGTTGAAAAGGGAACTCACAATTGTTGTTGTGCAATGGTAAGCCTTCTTTCTGTTGAACGAGTGCAAATCTTTTTTTTTTTTTTTTAAGTAGGCTATATATTGCACTTAGCCTATATGTTCTGTTTATCTTGGAAATACTTAATAATATGTTCCATGTGTTCTAAAATGGCCCTCTACTGTAAACCGACACTCTTTGTAAAAAAGTCTTGGTTTTATTTGGTTAATAAATAATCAAACTAATTCAATGGCACCGCATCCTCTTTCACATCACCACCTAAACTTGAATTAGCTTGTGCCGAATTATCGCATCGTATCGTGATATGGGTGTGAATCGTATACCGTTAATATATCGGATCGGATACTTTGTATCGAGATGCGTATCGGATCGGCATTATAGCTTAGATGCCCAACCCTAATATATATAAATAAATAAAAATGGAAACTCTCCGGGACCCTATCACTACACCATGAACACTTTAATGCAGAGCACGAATCACACTCAACACATATCCATTTGCCTCAGGTAACCTGTATTTAACGCAGAGTCAGAGCAAGTTCCGTAACTTTTATCTGTTATGATGAAAGGCGGTGCGAGGCATTAGTACGGCGGGTGTTTCCAGGTTTGGCTTCGCTCCCGACATTTACTGGAAGTTGTTCAGCCCTCTCCAGATTGTTAAGTAGACGTGAACCTGACAAGGCATGCAGTCGAAGAAACATGTTGATACTTTCAACTTTTTTTTTGTAGGGTTAATCGTAATCCTGTGTGAGTGATTGTCCAGGCATTCTGTTTCTTTTTCCTTAATTCTGTCCAGGTGGCTGTCACGCAGGCTGTGTCTTTCTTTATTTGGGTTCAACCAATCCTTTTTTGTTTTTAATTCAATTAGACCTTCACAGGACACTATGTGGGAAGAATTCTGTGGTAGCCTCACGCTTGTTTTTCACACGAGTTAATACAGACAGCACGTAATGGGTGACCACAGACCGCAGATGACAGATCAGACAGTCCGGCATCCACCATAGGGCCCCTCAGACCTTAAAGGTACCCTGTGAAGTCTCCGTGTAAACTAACATGCATTCGGTGTTACTCACTAAAACACATTGTATGTATCCTTGAGCTCTAACAAATGTGTTGAATGCCCTTCCTTCCTCAGAACACTTTTGTGAATATTCATGTTTGCAGCCTTGCAGTCTCCTTCCTTCTTCTTCACTGCCTTTATTAGCACATTGCTGCAATTCTTTGCGCGGTCCTCCCGGCAACCGTTGATCAGTGGAATAGCCTGAAACCAGTCGCAGCAACGTGCATTGTGTCGCCTCCTCGTGCACGATGAAAACTAAACAGAGACCCCCTCGCAAAAATGTTTCTCTGTGGCACTATTGGGGTCCAAAACGCCATTACCTTTCCACTTTGCAAGGTGTGGATGAATAAAGATTCTTGACACGTTAGGTAATTTATTCAAAAGACTGTACAAATATATAGATCGCATAGATGTAGGAGCACTAGCCAAATTTATTAGTAACAAGAAACACACACATATGTATGTATGTGTGTGTGTGTGTGTGTGTGTGTGTGTGTGTGTATAATAAACTAATGCATTATTATTGTGATTAACAAGGCAGATGTAAGTCAAATGTTCACTCTCCTCTTCTGTTTGTCTCCACCAAATATCTGCTCTTTAACCATGTTCACCAGCTAGCTGCTAACTTTGTCTGCCTTTGGTTTGGTGCTGGGCTGGTACTGTACTGTGGCTTTTAGCTGAAAACAGCTGCCTGCTGCATGTGGAAACAAGGTTGGTGAGAGTGAACCAGAGCACTGAAGATTTGGGGCCCTGAAATTGGTTGCCACAGTCAGCAGACCGCTCAGATGAATTGTCAAGAAGGGTCACATAGCGGCTCCTTGTGCATTCTCATTTCAGCCATACCCAGCCAGACCAGAGCGACCTTGAAAGAAAGTCTGTGTGGTTTTTTAATTCACATCAGCATGTATCCCAAGCAAACTACTAGACTAAATAGCAGAAGAGTTGATTTAATCGGTTGCAAACACGGTTGGGTAAACACAATCTAAAAGAACAAAAAGGTGATCGAGACTTTCTATCACTCTTAAACCAGACCCATACACACATCCAGTCAAATAAATCTGCTGAGGACAGCATGGCATGAATTGAAGGATAAAGCGGTGCACAAGAAAAAAATAAATAAATCACTGGGTCAAAGTTGACTCACTTTGGGTCAATATAGCAACAACACAATATTGGGTTAACTTTACCCAGTACCCATGGGTAGAAAACCACTGAGTCATCACTCAAACTTACGACAATGGGTTGCTATGATGACTCACTGCTAGTGTTATTTATCATTTTGCCCAAACTAAAATAAGGCTATTTTGACCCAGTGTTAGATCGCAGTTTCCTTGATAACTTCACGTGAGCGTAGTCCGTAGATGAACCTGATAAAGTTTCGGGACGATTGGCCCAACGATTTCTGAGGAGTTGTCCGAAATTGGATTTTGAGAAAATTGAGAAAAAGTCACTAAATGTTCGCGGCACGAATGAGTTTTCAAGCACCTTTAGCCCCTCAAAAATGCAATTTATTGGGGGGGGTGGGGGGAAAAGACAAAGAACTCCTTTAGTTTCAGTAACGTCCTCCGTAGTAGTCGCTGCTCGGGCCCCAATAATGGGAACAAAAACAATAGGGATCCAAGCTGCAAGCTTCGCTGCTTGGACCCCTAATAACCAGTACTGTAGTGGATGCAGATTTGTCGTAGAACATGGAAAGTAAAGCCATGGAACATGCTTAATTGTTTCATCAAATGGGTATACCCAGTGATTTTTAGTACGAAGCTAAAGCTGCAGAAAGAGAGAGGAAATTTCATAGAAATGAACAGACGGGCACGAAGGCAGTGAAGATGAAATAAATCACAATCAGGTGCAGTCAAACTGAGCAACAACGGGCATACTAACTGTGTCGAGATTAGAACGCTGCAAAGGTTGGATAGATAGAGAAACAGATGTAGGAAGACGGACGAATCAACTAACCATCCATCAGTTAGAGTGGCCCGTTCATGCCAAGTCTTGTCTAACCCGTGGATATGAAATGCCTGGTTGACCTTCACTATGGCAGTCTGCCTCACATTCATATGGCACTAATAAGACAGCAACCGCGTGTGGTGGATTGTGCGGCTCGGCCGGCGTTGTTTTCACAAACCAGGCTGTATGATAGGCAAACAAAGAAAACCGGTGAAAAACAAGAGAAGCGGATTCACGAATGAGCGAATTGAGAAAGATAAACAGCGTGCACGGTTGCCTGAGTCAAACCGCTGAATGAAAAATGAAGCTTTGTATGAAGTGGGTGATAGCTGTGCACACGAGCAGCAGTGGAGAGTCAATAATAGGACGTGTCACAATTTCCTTCAGGTTAAACGTCAGACAAACACCCGCTGGTACAAAATGAAGCTGTTGTCAAAACGGATTCTCTGGACTGCTAAACTGGGAAGCCTCCAGTTTCACATGGGAAAATACTCCGTTATCAGTCACTCGTAAAATGGTCACAGACGCTCTGGAAGGCCTTCTGAATAAAAGATTTGTTGTTATTTGGTTTTAATGAAAGTAGAAATCATTACCGTGAGAATTTAAGCATGTTTTCCTCTGTTTATCCATATCCCTGATAGAAGAAAGCCATCCACGAGCACAGTGAAATAATCTATTACATTTTCACCGCCATAGACATGGTCACGGAATAGTAAGTGGATGCATTTCCATTTGGTCTGACAGATGATTATGACCAGCTTCGATAGTAACATACTTATCACAAATGGATGGTCGGGACAAGACTGCACTGCAATTTTAGAGTTATTCAGATGGCACTTTTAAAAAAAAAAAAGAAGTTACAGGAAGAAGGAAAGAGAAAGAGGGGGATAGAAGAGACCGAAAACTAAATATAAAAACAGGACAGCCCACAGAGTAAAGGTTATAGACAGTCAAGACAAAAAGCCAGAGAAAACAAATAGGTTTAAACATGGGTATGGATATGGATTCTCTGCGACTTTGTGGAAGTGCTTTGTGGCACCGTATTAAAGTTAAATTTTGCTATATTTCAACCGGCCGCATTTCCTATAAATGTGGCCATTGTGACTCTGTGGGTCACGCTAACTTTGCATTCTCCACTTCTGTTGGAAACGAGAACTCGGGCAAAACAACTTAGACTGGGGCAAGCTGTGCAAGCCTCCGACAGCTTTCCAAACAAACATGGTTTTTCCATGAACCATGTCTTGTCTCCAAGTACATCCGAAAGTAGACACAGAAAATGCATGGCTATCTGCACATCCGGGTCATCAGGCGGTAAGATTATTGATACAATTTTGATAAGATTATTGTCACACTCTTTTTACATTTGGGCCGGCTATTCAACACAAGTGTGACTTTTTGTCTCAGCTCCCATCATAATTGGTCATAGAAAATTTATTCAGACGCTAACGTTAATGGGTGGTGCGTCACACACATTACGTACTATATGTAAGCAACTGTTCCAATTCCCCTTTCCTCATTTTCTCCAAGTAACCCAATAGGGTTGGTGGTTGTGAGGTTGGAATTGGAGGTAATTAGCAAAAAGGAAGGACACACAGAGAGGGAGCAGTGAGCTAATCCCTGCAGTTAATGCATGTCTGGAGTCTTCAGGTCTTTTCTGGTGGAAGACAGGAAAGCCACAGCTTACAGTGAACTAGCAAAATAAAATCCATTTACTGGCTCTGAGCCCAGACAAATGCAGAAATTCCCACACCTCCAAAGAGGCACTGTTGATTTAGCTTGTCAGCCTGCTCTGACTCTCCAGCCCCCCCCCCCCCGCCATCCCTGCCCACTGAATTAACAGTTAACATATTTTAGCATGAACAGGCAACCCAACGGTGTCAGTGACGCTTAAACTGCATGGCACAATATAAAAACATTTTAAATATGTTGGTCTCTGCGTAAATTAACACACAAGCTGTGATGTTCTCTCTCAGTCACCTCCCACGGTGTGCGTCAATCATGACGACAACTTAATCAACTTTATCAGCAAGCAATCATTTTCAAAGACCTGGATGGTATGTCATCTTTTAACAAACTAATGTTAAAGTGGACAAATGATTTAGAGCAATTTTCACTGAGGATTTTGCCTTGGATGAACAGAAACTACCTCAGAGTAGAAACTAGGAACTGTGTTATTGCACGGTTTTGTGTTTTCTTTATATTTTTAGTGCCATACCCCACAAAGCCCAAAACCCAGCTTAAACACACACACGGGGTGGAATTATGTGTAAATTGATATTTCTGTTTTCATTTGCTTATGTATTCATTAACTTTGTATAAACCCCCCCCATTTAATTTTCCATTTTATTCATTTTTAAAATGTACATATCGATTTCTGTAGTTATTTCTGTATTCTTTTCTCTTTTCACGCTGAATCTGAATTGCCTCCGCCTCTTGTCCCTCATCCACCATGTCTCTATAAACCACGTCCCGCCCAAATCTGGCTCGATCGTGAACCATGTTCGACAGACAACAGAACGCGATATTTTCAAGCCGACCCCGCTGAGTCGCACACTCAAACAACTGTATTCTATTTTGGTTACATTTTTATCTTACTTTTACTTGGCAGAATCTAACAGGCCAACAGTTTGCTCAGTTAATAGGTCAAATAGGGTCGCCAAGCGTCCCATAAAGTACGGACTCGTCCAAAACTAAAAGGCGTGTTCCGTATTGAACTGATACGGGACTGCTGTATTTTTGAGAATAAATGTAGTGCAAGTGTTTGGGAGAGAAATTTAACAGGCTAGACTGCTAAAACAGGGCGATTTGTATGAGCTATATAAGAATGAAATAGTGACCTTGAGTCAGATGCAGATTAGTGGCTTCCTGAAGATCGCAAATTAACGTCATGAAGGCTGAGGGGGAAAAGATGCCGTAAGATGCCGTTGTTATATTACATCTGCACTGTACAGCAGGTCAGATGTGTGGGCTAAGCCTGCTCTACTGCCACTATTGATGGCGTGTGCGCTAATTCATCACTCTTCTCTTAGATCGCAAGACCGCAGGACAGCACACTCGCTCGCGCGCGCGCGCACGCACGCACGCACGCACGCACACACACACACACAGGATTTGAATTAGCACAGCGGATATAACAAAGTAGGAGGAGGTTGCTCAGGTCTCACTCGCAAATCACACTCAGGCAAATGACACCATAAGTGGCTGTTGTGGGTATTTGTAAGCATGCACACACTTGAATGTAATTATCTGGCATTGTCATTCATTGCTAATTAGAATTATACTGCATTCAAATTTCACTTGAGTGAACATTATGGGGGAGGGGGGTTGGAGAACAAGGGTGCCCAAAAGATGAGATACTGCACTGATCAAAGACCGATGTGAACAACAATACAGGCTCTGGATTGGTTCCCTTAAGGACCTTTTGAACAGCAGAACATATAGAAAACGTGCTCCTTGAGAAAGGGACATACAGAAGGTGGGATAAAACGGTTCCCCGTGGCCACCTGAAATGTCTTTTTCAGTTCTTTTAATTTCTCTCTCTCTCCTCTGGTGTCATTATCTCTGGAGAGTTTAGATTTACCATCCCGATTTACGTGACAGATCATTTAGTGCAACTCAAAGAGAACTTGAGAAAAGCATGCCTTCAGGCTTTAAATAGATAAATGTGTTTTTCTACTTGTATGCTTTGCACCGACTGTTGCTTGTTTGTTTGGCATCCCTACTGAGTAACTCTGCTGAGGCTGGACTGCAGCAGCAGCAGCGGTAAACACTGCGCCGAACGCTCAGTTTTCATTCCTGCTTGGACCACTTTCCGCCCATTTCATTTCTCCGTCGACTTAGGGTCTTTGTGGTAGTCAACCGAGAGTGTAAACAGAGAGTCACGCACAATTTCAAGTCACGAGACAATTTGACTTCCGTGTTTGTTATAGGACAGCTAAAAAAAAAACAAACCGATTTTACACGAGTACCACAGCCTGTAAAAACTGTTGCATGTCTCTGGAAAAAATAACCCTTATGATGTCATCGGGGCTATCTTGGCTTGGGCTTTGAGACTTGAAATTTTAAGTCAAAGTCCGCATTACTAACTGGAGGTGATGAGGTTTGAAAGAAGTGGGCATTCAGGAAGCAACAAAATTCAAGTCTAGACTTGAAAAAATGTTAACCTGTCCTTTAAACCCTTAGAGAACAACTGGTGGCTCTGGCTGTTTTTGCTACCAGTGTAATTTGAAATGTATGTACTGTGGTTTCAGGGATTATTTACAGATGTTTTACTATCAAAGAGAAGGGTCTCCCATACCTGTACGCAACGTGGTCATTTCAGCGCCGGCTCTAGCTCTTTGGTTGCCCTAGGCGAGACTGAGTTTTGCGCGCCTACACTGGCCCCGCGCCCCTCCCCCCGCTGAGGGGGCCCTACGTTGATTATGTTTAATAAACATCATGTTTTATTTCGCTTCTTCTAATTCTATGATTAATGGGAAGTAGGCCTAAGGGCGACACTAGAGGGCGCCCGCGCCCCCCAACACAATTGTCGCCCTAGGCAATCGCCTATAGCAAACGCCGGCCCTGGGTCATTTTACTTCATTGTACCCAGAGTGTAGCATTAAAATATGAAACTGTATTCATATTCAGAAATTGAGTTATCAGTGCCAAATTCTTTCAACGTTGTACTTAAACATTATCTACAGTGTCTGTATATGGACACAGAAGCATACAATGACGCACAGGCAGCTGCGGCAAAAAGAAAAAGAATAAAAGGCCACTGATGGAGTGCATGTTATTATCAACATGCAAATCATCCTCCATTTGCAGAGCTGTCAGGAGCTTTCTCTCACCACTCTGCTCCGATTACGGGACATCATCTCAGGCAAGAACGAGTTATGGGTTCTTGATGACTAATATTTTCACTCAGTCATTACTCTCCCGCAGCAGGCAGTGTGTATCAAGAACCCTCTGATTGACAACACTGAGGTTTGTCCACCATGAAATTGTATCTGCAACAGTGGTGGAGGAAGTGCTTAATCTCAGTACTTAAGTAAAAGTATAAATAACCAGAGATATATTTACTTTAGTAAATATATAGAAGTAGAAGTACCACAATGAAAACCCTACTTAAGTAAAAAGTACCTGGTTTTAAATGTACTTTAAGTATTAAAAGTAAAATTACTTGCATAACAATTTGTTCTCTTAATGTAGGCCGCGTGCCTTTGGAAAAGCGGAAGGATCAGGGATCTCCGATTAGCATTCTTGAATCTTTGCTAGCGTAGCAACCCGTATCTATGGCAACCAAACTTCACTGGTGAGACAAACGTGTGACGGACGGTCAGGAATACGTTCTGGCAGGGGGGAAACGGAACCCGAAAATGTAACGAAACGTTGTAGAAATGTAGTGGCGTTTAAAGTAAAATAATTGCTGCAAAATGTTCCAGTCAAAAGTATGCACTATTGATTCTACTTAAGTAAAGTACAGATATGTGAAAAGTGTACTTAAGTCTTCTTCTTTTCCTTTCGGCTGTTCCCTTTCAGGGGTCGCCACAGCGAATCATGTGCCTCCATCTATCCCTGTCCTCTGCATCCTCTTCACTCACACCAATTAACTTCATGTCCTCTCTCACTACATCCATAAATCTCCTCTTTGGTCTTCCTCTAGACCTCCTGCCTGGCAGCTCCAACCTCAGCATCCTTCTACCAATATATTCACAGTCTCTCCTCTGAACGTGTCCAAACCACCTCAATCTGGCCTCTCTGGCTTTATCTCCGAGACATCTAACATGAGCTGTCCCTCTGATGGACTCGTTCCTGATCCTGTCCATCCTCGTCACTCCCAAAGAGAACCTCAACATCTTAAGCTCTGCCACCTCCAGCTCTGCCTCTTGTCTTTTCTTCAGTGCCACTGTCTCTAGGCTGTACAACATCGCTGGTCTCACCACCGTCTTGAACACCTTTCCTTTCATTCTTGCTGATACTCTTTTATCACACAACACACCTGACACTTTTCTCCACCCATTCCAACCTGCTTGCACTCGCCTCTTCACCTCTTTTCCACAGTCTCCGTTGCTCTGAACCGTTGACCCTAAGTACTTAAAGTCCTGCACCTTCTTCACCTCTGCTCCCTGTAACCTCACCGTTCCACCTGGGTCCCTCTCATTGACACACATGTATTCTGTCTTACTGCGGCTAAGCTTCATTCCTCTGTTTTCCAGAGCAGACCTCCATCTCTCTAGATTCTCTTCCACCTGCTCCCTGCTCTCACTACAAATCACAATGTCATCCGCAAACATCATAGTCCATGGAGATTCCTGTCTAACCTCATCCGTCAGCCTGTCCATCACCAGAGCAAACAAGAAGGGGCTCAGGGCCGATCCTTGATGCAGGCCCACCTCCACCTTGAACTCCTCTGTCACCCCTACAGCACACCTCACCACGGTCTTACAGCTCTCATACATGTCCTGCACCATTCTAACATACTTCTCTGCCACTCCAGACTTCCTCATGCAATACCACAGCTCCTCTCTCGGCACCCTGTCATACGCTTTCTCTAAATCTACAAAGACACAATGCAACTCCTTATGACCTTCTCTGTACTTCTCCATCAGCATCCTCAAAGCAAACACTGCATCTGTTGTGCTCTTTCTAGGCATGAAACCATATTGCTGCTCACAAATGCTCACCTCTGCCCTTAGCCTAGCTTCCACTACTCTTTCCCACAACTTCATTGTATGACTCATCAGCTTTATTCCTCTGTAGTTGCCACAGCTCTGCACATCTCCCTTGTTCTTGAAAATTGGCACCAGTACACTTCTCCTCCATTCCTCGGGCATCCTCTCACTCTCCAAGATCTTGTTAAACAAGCTAGTCAGAAACTCAACTGCCACCTCTCCTAGACACTTCCATACCTCCACAGGTATGTCATCAGGACCAACTGCCTTTCCACTCTTCATCCTCTTCAACGTCCTCCTCACTTCACTCTTGCTAATCTTTGCCACTTCCTGCTCCACACCAGTCACCTCTTCTACTCTTCGTTCCCTTTCATTTTCCTCATTCATCAACTCTTCAAAGTACTCCTTCCATCTTCCCATCACACTCCTGGCACCTGTCAATACATTTCCATCCTTATCTTTAATCACCCTAACCTGCTGCACATCCTTCCCATCTCTATCTCTTTGTCTGGCCAACCTGTACAAATCCACCTCTCCCTCTTTAGTGTCCAACCTAGCATACAAGTCCTCATATGCTCTTTGTTTGGCCTTTGCCACCTCTACCTTCACCTTACGCTGCATCTCCCTGTACTCCTGTCTACTCTCTTCAGTCCTCTCAGTGTCCCACTTCTTCTTTGCTAGCCTCTTTCTCTGTATACACTCCTGAACTTCCTGGTTCCACCACCAAGTCTCCTTGTCCACTTTCCTCTTTCCAGATGACACACCGAGTACCCTCCTACCTGTCTCCCTGATCACATTAGCTGTAGTGGTCCAGTCATCTGGGAGCACTTCCTGACCACCCAGAGTCTGTCTCAGCTCCTCCCTGAAAACTAAACAACTTTCTTCCTTTTTCAACTTCCACCACTTTGTCCTCTGCTCTGCCTTTGTCCTCTTCATCTTCCTCACCACCAGAGTCATTTTACACACTAGCATCCTGTGTTGTCTGGCTACACTCTCCCCTACCACTACTTTACAGTCACTGGTCTCTTTCAGATTACAACGTCTACACAAGATGTAGTCCACCTGAGTGCTTCTCCCTCCGCTCTTATAGGTCACCCTATGTTCCTGCCTCTTCTGGAAGAAAGTGTTCACGACAGCCATTTCCATCCTCTTTGCAAAGTCTACCACCATCTGTCCTTCTGCGTTCCTGTCCTGAAGACCAAACCTGCCCATCACATTCTCATCACCTCTGTTCCCTTCACCTACATGCCCGTTGAAATCTGCACCAATCACCACTCTCTCACCTCTGGGGATGCTCTGCATCACTTCATCTAACTCACTCCAGAATTTCTCCTTCTCTTCTAACTCACATCCTACCTGTGGGGCATAACCACTCACAACATTGAACATCACCCCTTCAATTTCCAGCTTCAGGCTCATCAACCTGTCTGACACTCTTTTCACCTCAAGAACATTCCTCACAAACTCCTCTTTCAGGATAACTCCTACTCCGTTTCTCTTCCTATCCGACCCATGGTAGAACAACTTGAACCCTGCTCCTAAGCTTCTAGCCTTGCTACCTTTCCACCTGGTCTCCTGGACACACAGTATGTCCACCTTCCTTCTCTGCATCATGTCCATCACCTCTGTAGCCTTCCCTGTCATAGTCCCAACATTCAAAGTCCCTACTGTCAGTCCTACATTCTTAGCTTTCCTCTTCTCTCTCTGCCTACGAACACACCTTCCTCCTCTCCTTCTTCGTCTTCGACCAACAGTAATCCAATTTCCACCGGTACCCTGTAGGTCAACAGCACCGGTGGCGGTCGTTGTTAACCCGGGCCCCGACCGATCCGGTATGGAAGTCATTGTCATGATTCGCATTTTTAGTTTGGCATGTGTTTTACGTCGGATGCCCTTCCTGACACAACCCTCTGCATTTATCCAGACTTGGGACTGGCACATGAAGACACTGGCTTGTGCCCCCCTGCGGTTGCATTGAAAAGTGTACTTAAGTAAAATAACAAAAGTATTTGTACTTCGTTACATTCAACCACTGATCTGCAACCACCTGCTCCAACCTGGACAAGGCATTTTACCTTCACAGCCAACACGTGGCCACACTGAAACCCACTTTTTCAAGCCTAAAATAAATATGCTATAACGCTACATCCCAGTCAATATCCAGGTGGATTTTTAGCCTTTGGGTGCATCCTGATTCCCTTATATCATCGTTCCTCACTCCTTGATCCTCACATGACTCGGACATCGATCCGGAGTATTAGGACCGCTGTAGGTTGAAAGATTGGAAGAAATAATTTATAACATCTGGAGAGAAAAGTAAAATGATTCACAAGGAAAAAGTCGCAGTTCATGTGTGAAATGAGTAATGTTGATGACCTGGAGTTACAGGTTTCGCCAGTAGGCACCTTTTTAAATCAGAGATTCTAGGTTATTGTGTTAGGATAAAATAATTTGCTTTGTTGTAATTAAGATGTTTATGCAGTTATTAAAATAGTTAAACAAGTAGCGATTGCTAAATTGCTTATACTATGATATTTGTGCCTGTTTGTGTGCTCAAAGAAACAGAATATGAAGATGTCATTGGGCTGACAATGTGGGTTTGTTTCACATGCGCCTTAGAGATAAGAAAAACTTTCAAAGGAGTGAAAGTCAGACAGGGTGTTCACATCTAGGGGAAAGGCGACCTTGGGACAGGGCAGTGTAGGTTTGTCTTCTTAGGAGTCGTCCTCTGGTTGGAGAAAGATGACACCACCATGCTGTGGCCCAATCGGGGAAGCTAAGCCGAGATCCGTGTGCTCTTCCTCCGACTGATATCGACCAATTAGATAATTGCACATTTCCATTTAAAATCTTGTGCAAGGCTAAGTTAGGTATCGCTCTTGGAGCGGGTTCTGCAGCTAACCAGAGACCACTGGTCTGTGGAGTCCAAACTAAGAGAGTCCGTGTACACGTATAATTTTGATCTTCTGAGTTGTAATAAATCATTGTTAATTTGAGAACTAAGTATCAGTCTGATTCCTGTCCTGCATAAAAGAACGCGCTTACAATTGAAAGGAAAATAAACCAGTTACATGAGGTGCTGTTTGAGTCGACGACTGGAAGCGGCAGCTGGAGCACAGTGCGGACTTGGTTTCTTCCAGGCAGCTGAGCCAAAGAAAGCAAAGATTAAAGCTCAACGGGCTTCAAGAGAATGAAATCGAAGGCAGCCAGAACCTGTTGAACCAGTCTGCAATGCATTACGTCATTGCTCTGCGCTCTAGTATTCCATTCAGCATCCAAACAGACCCCTATAGCCCTGATTAGGGCCGCGTGCTGCTTTTTTCTCGGGAGGGGGGAGACGTTAACAAGACATGCATTTGCCAAACCAACCGCTAAGTTTTCATCCCAGGAGCCTCTTCGCCTTTAAAACCAAAACAAACCGTTTGAAAACCTGTCTGATGAGGCCTAAATCTCACCTTTGTGTGGCTTATTGTCCACGCAAATAGTACCTCTGTTAAAACAGCTCCTGGTCATTCATTCCTCACCTGAGCAGTCCATTCACAAACTGCGTTTGGACTGATCACAGTATAAACGGAGAATACAATACAATTTGTCATGCATGTGTAGATGCTTGTCAGACATTTCATTTAAAAGGGGAAACATGCAGGGACTAATAACTTCCTGTTGCGTTTCGTCATGCGGGGGGACGTCAATAAACGCGGACAGCACAGGCAGCGGTAACAGGAACAAAGCAAAGTCGGCTTACTATAGGATATTTTCACATTTTCCTCCAAAATGACAATCATGAATGAGACTAGGGGGAGCACTTGGTAGGAAACGAGAGACATAATGAGCGACGGATGAAAATGAAAAGGTTTTGCGGGCCGCACGGGGAGTAAGAGCTACAATCTCAGCCAGGAATTCTGCCAGTCACACCACGCTCCATCTCAGCCTCTCTAATCTCATTACTCTCAGACAGGGAAGGGGATTAAGATTTTATCCTCCTGCCGAATCAAGGATGTCGGCCTGATGTTAAAATTCGCCATCTACTTTACTCCCTGCAGCTAAAGTACATTCTTTAGCTATCAACTCCTATCAAAAGTGCTGAGCTCCACGGCTCTCGAGAGTCCCTCCGCCTTGTTTCTACACTGAGCCAATGAGCCATATATGTTACGACACGAGTTGACAAAAGAGAAACCAAATTTCTGACGTTTTTATATTAAAATGTACAGTATGTGCCGATCTGGTCCTTTTTATATCTGACACGTCACATGACGAAATCCATAAAAAAAACTCAACTGCTGTTTCCTTGAGGAGTTGATTGAATAAAAGTTTCCCCTGTTGATGAGGAGTTGTTTTGCATTACAGGCTCTTGGATAAGTTTAAGGCTACCTTTGGTATATCCGTTTTAAAAGTTAACATCTTCCAAGACAGGAGCTTTGTCAAGATTGCCTTGGCCCTCTAAACTACTGCACATTCCCTCCACTTACATTACTCAGTAGCAGTTCAAAGTTGCTGCAATTGTATTACCGATGTTTGCCATCCCACTTATTTTGCATTTTACGCTTTACTGCAAATGTATCATTTTTACTATCATGTAAATGAATGCAAGACCTCATTATGTACTCTCTGTCTTGGTGAACACCTGACTGATTGCAGTGATTAATCTGGTACATTCTTTATTGCCTATCTAATGAAGTTTTATTCACCTCATTTTGTCTATTTTCTGTTTCATGGCCACAGATTAATTCACAGGAATATAGAATGACTGAGTCATCGGTTACACACACCGAGTCGTCTCAAACTTTGAGAAGAGGTCATTGAGAAATGTCTTTGCTCTAACAAAACCTCCATACTACACTTCTTGCTTCATGCGACAAATATAGAATATGTGCACCAGCACACATGGCGGGGGGGAATCTACATGCACATATGTAAAACACATTCACTCTGGTTTTACAAGTACAGCTGTTTCATACCTTGAACAGGTACATCCATCTGTATACGCACTTGCATGTTACTGCAGGTACGTGTTTGGCCACTACCGCACCCTGGTTGTTTATATTAGTAGGAATGAGCACAGGATGAATATATCCTGTCGGTCTTCTAAAACGTCCTCTAAATGAATATTATGGCATTATTCGACATTTTAGCTGCTTGTCTCAAGCCCAGACAGTGAATAGTATTTTAGCCAACAAGTGAGTAAACTGTGCCTTTTCCACTAACCTCGCGATAGCCAAGAACAACACATGTAACCATGGTAATGTACACATCAAAGATGGCGACAGCTGTAGCCTCAGAATGCTTAGAAGGCAGAAAAGTAAATCAAAATAAATGCATGACATGAATCAGACTAAAACTTCTGCTTGTTGTCACTGACAGAAGGTCGACTAAAAGCAGTCACATAGGTAAAATGAAACTGAAACGAATGTGAAGTTATGTTGAAGAAAACGAGATAAAAAAATAAAAAAATAATCAGGTGTCAAAATTAACACTGCTATTAGTTTGGTGAAAATAAGGAGAGACCGTGACCTGACAGTAGCACTACAGGGAGGTCAGGAGCGTGGGTCAACAAAATTGAAGGGGACATGATCCCCAATATGAAAAAAAAAAAAAAAAAAAGGGTTAAAGCCCACAAAACAGCAGGGTGACTATTTGGGACTGGGGAGCCCAGCGGTGGTCTCCATTGACCTTCGCTAGAAGCTGTATGAGTCAACATCAAGGCCAACAATCAGTTTAAAAATGGCAAAATATGAAGATATTCTGCCACAATCTATTTCATAAGAAAGGACTACATTAGTCTGGTACATACACATGGAAATATGTGCTTCCCACTGAGTTTGAAACTCTCCCGCTTGTTATTTTAGACTGCTGCTTGCGAAGTGACTTTGATTTACCGTGATGCAGTGTGTGTTTGTGTGTGTGAAGCCACAATGAATTCCAGACATAATATGAGAAAATGCTGATTTTCTATGTCCCTCACCTTTTATTTTAATAGTGCAAGACAAGTAATCATATATATGAGACATGACAAGGCGATGCAAACAAACTATGACAACAACCAAGAACAAAAAACAAAACAAAAAACCCCAACATATAGATAAGCTTAAGTAATTAACAGGTTCTTATTGTACTTTGCACATGTCTAGGTGTGTGTGTGTGTGTGTATGTGTGTGTTGTCCTCTGGGCGGGGGGGTGGAGCTGGGACAGCTGGGGTAGGCCACGGTCCTCGTGCTTTGGGCCGCCCCCAGACCCGAACGAGGTTGCAGGCCCTTTAGCAGGTCAGACCCCCTCTGGAACAGCCCTCGCCCCTACAGGGGGGAGCCGTTCTGTTGGGTCCGAGGAGCAGCTTTTCATTTGGCAGACGACTTGGTGGAGGTCAGGCCCTCTTTCCCCTTGCGGTTCCATATCTGCCCTTAGCTGCGTAGTGTAAAACGCATGCTTTAAGACGCCGCCGCTGGGAAGATGAGATGAACCTGAGCTGTTTAACTGCAATAAACGGACTTCACCGTCCAGCTGAGATCCCCGTGCAGAGGAAAATCGTATTGTCTGGACCTAAAATGGTTCACATTTTAAACAGAAATGTGGGGGTTTTGTTGGACGTTTAGAGAAGGATGTTTACTCAGAGTTGATGCTTTTTATGAATAATCATAATATCTTTCAAAAAATTAAAATACAGGAAAAACAATAATATTTGGCCATGTGTTGGAGCCTGTAAATAATAAGGAAAGAGGTCTCATCAGGTAAAATGAAAAATAAGAGGACGTGCTTCAGCATGATAGTGAGAAGTGCCATTTCAACTGTGTCATTCAGCCACCTAAGGAAAGACTGCAGTACATAAAAATATGCCAACTAATTTGTCACGCCCCACACCGAACACCCCCACAAACACAGGCAGCCTTTTATTTCCAACTAAGTTTGCCCGAGATAGCCGTGAGCTACTGTGTTGACCGTTTGTGAAATAGAAAACTCCCTCTGCTCTTGTCTCGCGATATTATCTCTCCAGACATCCAGACAGACGTTTGGCAAACTTCACAGCGCGAACCTGATTGAAACACAGCTAACAGTGGCATGAACACCGACAACTGATGAGATGGAACCGGTGATAATATTAAACTGTCGGGGCATTTATCAGAAAAATCCACTATCCCTCTGTCCTTGCATCCTTGCTCTGATGTATTTAAGTCATGGCCACAGCGTCTCATCAGTTTGCTTGAAAACAAGGGTTCCAGATTGTTATCATTTTCCAACTTGGAGTCCGACAAGTGACATCACTTGAGGCAGTTTGTCAGCGGTTCACACGACTCTCTCTGGAGACACGAAAGGCTTTATGCAACTTTTTTCGCACAGGCAGTAGCACTCCGCAAAACGCCTGTAAACAGACTTTGATGTGTGGCGGTCACCTTTAAAATCTTGAAAAGTAGACGCATGCAAGCGCTTCAAAATGCATTTGGCAGCAGTACACTGTAGCTGTGTGTAGCACACCCTACGGAGCTCAGTGAAAACCTGGTCAGGTTCTGTAGCACACGTGGTAGGCAGAAGACCACGGGGATATGGTCATTTCATCAGAAACATGCTTACTAACCAAAGTATTCCACGTATTTTGTGTCTTTAGCTCACACCTTACAGAAGGATTCAATGAAGGGGGAAAAGCCGTTCAAATGTTGCTGCTGTATTTGCTGTGTGTTTGAATTCTAATCTTGCACTAATACTTGTAGTTAAGTGTATAGAGAGTGGAATGTGAATGTGAATAAAAATACCTCTACACACGTTTTCAATTATGTAACGTGATGCAAAAAGAACTCCCATGAATAGCAGTTACCACTTATTAATGTTCAATTTCAATGGCGAACAGCCTCTTCCATACATTGCAGTTTGTAACATTTTCATTCAAAGCAGTAAAAAGGCTCCAAACGATGCTCCTCTTTGGTTCAACCATCAGTGCGGCCGACTATTGCGTTTCTACAGCATGTGCGTTCCCCATCTCGGCTATCAGGCCTGAGCCTCAGCCATAGAAGGAATTATTATATAAAGACGGAAGACATGTCAGCTTCCCAAAAGTGAAGCCAAAACATCTGGATCGCCCCCTGGTGGCTGGCTGCACTATAGGCCATAAACCCCTCCATGTTAGCGGATCGGACACAAGCGAAGCTAAAATCTCCAAGTACACGTCAAATAAATTTTTCCACAACGATGGTTTCTGTCAGTTTAGGTAGTTCCTATCACACTGGTGTGTGTTCAAGTGTTCATTTTTCTGATAAGTTTGGACTTCTTTGATGCTATAAAAAATAAAAAAAGGGGGTTTCCGGGTGTGTGGGCAGGTCCTCGATACCGCGGCTCCAACTCCCATCACTACTGCGCAGACTCGGGCTCCAAAGGATGTGAAAAGCGCAGGATGGCAGCTCCCGTATCCGGGATATATTGGCTTCATAAAGGGTATGGGCAAGAAGTGGCGACGCCGTGTGCCCAACAGCAGCAGAGTGGAGTAGTCCATGAAAGTAATGTAGTAATCTAGCATCTAATACATCCATGACGAAAGAACATCGTTAGCAGAGACAGTAGGGACTCTGATAGGTTTGGGTTTATTTGTATCAGTCCTATTGATGCTAGCATCTATACTCAAAACAAGACATGGTATTGGTTGTATTGATCATTATTTAACATTTTATAGAGGCTCCTATTACATGTTTTGTTCTACAAATCATCAGTCATCAATTCTCTGCTTACTACTTGTTACTATTTACTAAGCGTGAAATGGGCCAGATAGGTGGTGCTGTGTCTCCAGGTGGGTTTTGGTGGGCCAGTCTGAGTCAAATGTCCAGGGCCAATTTTTATTCCCACTCCACCCCTAGTCGAAATCCATGTTTTAAATGGCATCTTAAAAAAAAAAAAAAAAAGAGCTGGTTGTGTGCAGCAATAATGCAAAGGGGGCACAGAGAGCAGGCAGAGAATTGCAAGTAGCCCAGCTGCGAGACAAACGAAGGGGGAGAGAGCCAGAAGACGCAGGGAAAATAAGCCGAGGTTCAAGGTGGCAAACAGAGAAATTGATAGAAAGACTATTATATAGTGGGAGATGAAAACACCTCTCAATTCCTCACATTTGTTTAATGGAATATAGAGACAGCAGCGAGATGAAGACTATGATGGAGCTCCAGATTTCTACCACTTTCCGTCGTCTGTCTGGATGAGGGGTGAATAGGAGTCAGCAAGGAGCACCTAAAGATTTAAAGTTTTGGGATTTAAAACACCCCTCAAGCAAAGGGCCAGACACTGAAATTGAACAGAGGGACAGCACTTGATATTGTCAACACATAGATCATTGCTACAGCCCAGAGCTGCGCTGCTGA
Source organism: Coreoperca whiteheadi (assembly GCA_011952105.1). Classification (NCBI taxonomy): domain Eukaryota; kingdom Metazoa; phylum Chordata; class Actinopteri; order Centrarchiformes; family Sinipercidae; genus Coreoperca; species Coreoperca whiteheadi. The sequence goes on from CM022479.1 coordinate 2,327,350, forward strand.
CCGATCCATAAAATAATTATTGCTCCTTTGTCTGATCTTCTGGCCCTCAGCTGGCTAATACAGAGGGGGGGGGGCAGGTGTGCTTTCGCATGGTATCTATGTCTAGCCTGTATGTCCAGATCGTCTTTTGTGTGCGCGTGTCCATGAAAGTGATTCACAACCTGACGTCATTGGTCCTTGTCATCACACAGACCTCACACATTTACAGGCATTCTCACTCCTCTGTGTTGGATTGGACCTCAAAACTCTAAAGTAAGGCTAAACATGTCGCTGTGTCAGCGAACCAAGCTGCACATAAGGATGTAAAACACCACAACAGAATGCGAGAACCTGAGTAGGTAGGGCACGCTTGAATGGTCATTCGTGGCTTGTTCAGCAGAGTGTGTGTTGTCATGACAATCGTACAATGCTGCAGATCAGCTGTGTTACCTTGGGAAAGGCATTATTTGGGCTGCAGCTATTGATTATTTGTAATCACAGATATACTATCAAGATATGTCACTGGTCATGTTGAAGCCAAAGCTATCCCTCCATCAACTGGCGACTTTTCATGTTTTGATGTAGTTGATGCTAATCTGCTCGTTATCAACATCTCCCTTCAAACTGGCTGTTTTCCAGTGGCCTTAAAAACTGCTTTCTGAAGAAAAGCACTTAGATGCCGGTAACATCACGACATCTATTGCATGTCTGTCCGTCTTAGGAGAGGGATCCCTCCTCTGCTGCTCTTCCTGAGGTTTCTATCATTTTTGGGTAGTTTTTCCTTATTTGAATCGAGGGTCTAAGGACAGAGGGTGTCGTATGTTGTAAAGATTGTAAAGGCAAATTGTGATATTGGGCTATATAAATAAAATTGAACTGAATTGAACACATCCACCCATTTCCAACCTGATGTTTTTGAACCAAACCCTTTATTGTATTTACTTTATTTTCAGGTTTATGAATATCTATTTGATTGGCTCCAATTGGGTTTTTGAAAAGTTTCAATCTGGCTTCCGTGCCAGACGTAGCACAGAGGCAGCTCTCCTCAGAGACGACATCAGCATAGATTGGGATACAAGAAAAACATTTGATACTTCTTGATCACAGTGCTGTGTTCGATACAGTTGATCAGGATATACTTAAAGAAATGTCAGAAACGTGGGTTAGGCTCTCTGGCACTACTTTGCCAGAGTGTCTTTGCCAGACTACTTTGTTTCCTTTGGGGAGTTCTGTTCAGAAAAGGTAAGCATTCCTGTGTTTCAGACCTGGCTCCCATTCTGTTCGGTCTTCTGCCATTAGGTTCTATTAACCACAGACATGGCATCTGTTTTCACTGGTATGCAGATGACAACCAACTCTATATATATCTGCTTCACCTGATGATCTGAGCCCTGTCAACAATTGCATTTCAGAAATCAGTGATTGGATGACTCCGCATTTTTTAAAAGAGAGAACCTCATTTCAGTGCAGTCTCTTAACATTACATCTGTGGCTAAGAATCAGCGCAGTAATCTTGACAGTCATTTCAATTTTGAAGCACCCATTTAAAATGCTTCTACAGTAGCCTTTTAAGGCTTAAAGAACATCGTCAAACAAACAAACTCATTCACGCTTTTGTTTACAGTCGTCTCGATTAATGTAATTGCAATTTTAAATCACAGCCACACTGCTGCCCAGAAGGGGTGTTCCACCAACCCATCAGAGCAGTGTGCAAGCCTTTTTGTTTCAAGAGCTGCGGCTCTCCTCCCATAGCATATTATTCTAGCCAAGTTTGTATCATGTTTGAAATCTATTGTACTCTACATACAGTAGACTTCAGTAGGGCTTGGATTAAATAAATCCAGCTAAGCTGCTTCTCCGCACACTGACTGACTAATCATAGCTTAGCAGCCGTAACTAGGCACCTCAGGTTTACATTTTATAACACTAGGACTAATTAGCTCTACATTGCAATACAAGAACAATGTTGCGCATTTATTACTAAGTCTTCTATGGGGATCGCCAGCTACTGAGGATGCTGATTTTTTGCCTGGGACATGAGGCATTTGATCAATCTGTAGACACAAAAATGCATTAAGGTTTGCATTCAGTTTTGTATTCAGTTTTTATGCCTTCCCCCTACTATTCACTTGTCACTTTAATGATCAAGCCAAACAATGTTTTGATTTCAACATGGAACGGTGTGCAAATGCATTGTGATTCATCAAACCAAGCATTAACTTGCATAACTTTTGACGTAGCAGGTCGGTCAAGAATTCAATTTGGAAGTTTCAGGAGGGGAGCGACTTACCAGAAATGCTTGTTTTGTTTAGTTTTTCTGTAAAAGTTACAGAGGTGCCAAATGAAGCTGTGAGGAAATCACATTCTCAGTCTCTCCAGGTGACACAAACACCCAACAGCATACAGGTGGTGACGCACATGTGAAATGGGCCTGCACACACACACACACACACCATCAATTAATGTCAAAAAGAAATCATGTTCCACTCCGTAGACAGGAGTGTAGTATGCTCAGCAGTACTTGAAAACCGCTCATGGTTTGCTCAGTTGGCAAAATTGGCAATGGGAGTTTAAAAGAGAAGAGACGGGCAGAAACACACTCCAGAGAACCTGAGAAGAATGAACTTCTATGCTGCCTAAGCCATTAAAAAGCTGGAGAAAAGAGCTGAAAAGAGTTGAGCATCGAGAGAAAAGGCTGAGGGTGATTATCACTTTGCTGGGACTATAAACATAACCTGTTCTCCTGAATGCTTACACGACCCCTCTGTTTAAGCTCACACACACACAGACACACAAAGTATATACAGGCAGATTAATACGTGCTCCCCATTGAGCTCCGCTTTCACTTCTCATTAGCAATTCAGCCCAGTGGTTAGGTGTGTTACCAGGGAAACGGATTTCCTGTGACAAGACATCGAAGACATAAAGGCAGTCGGAAGGCCACACATTGATCACAATCATTTTGAAGGTTAACGTCGTTACAACATCGCATAAGGTTTTATTTATTTTATTTTTTTTATCTTTAAAATTTCCATTGCATTTCCATGATCTACTTTTCTGTTGCATGACAGGAATTTGTATTGCGGTCCTTGTTTTCATTTTGGAGCGGTGCATCACTATAAAAGTTAACGTGTTGTATAAATCTAATTTAGAAACGTCTGGCAAGGTTTTGCTGAAGTTATCTGGGAGGCATCAATAAGAAAGCATTTTCTCCTTCCTCCAGTTTTGAGATGGTTTTTAAAATATATTTTCCATTGAAAAACCTTCATGAATATTGTACATTCATACTTTTGCAGTAGTGTAATGTGAGGTAGTCATTATCCTATGTGGTGAGCCATTCTTGTATTTCTAATATTTAGATGACAGTATCCGTCTGGAGGTTGCTGTCTTGTCTACAACTTATCGTAATTTCCCGCAGCGACATTTTTTTAAACCAGAACATTTGGGCTGTACGGGCTTTCTCAGTTTCAAAAAATCATTTTAGGAACTAATTTGATCACTTTAGGACTCTTATATCACAGCCTTTTGAATCTCCATTTAGCTGCAACATTTCTTGGCATCCTCAGGCAGATTCACTTTTGTTGTTCCAAAGTCTGCGCTGAAAATGAAATGTTACCAGGGTTTCCCCCCCCCCCCATCAGAGCCTCTGGACTTTGTAATAATGTGCTTCATGAACTGAGAGCAGTTACATCTAAAACCTCCGTTTCCTCCTGGCAATGTTGGGGTTTGGTTGAATCTATGACTGTGATAACAGCCTAAAATCTGTTGATTGTCCACTTACTCCCATCCGCTTTTTCTTAATTCAGGTTCTGACCATTTGTCATGAAACGCTACCCTGTTACTTTTACAGGATTTAGTAATAAACAGAGTCTTTCCCTCAATGCACAGCCTGTAACAACTCATTCTCCAGAAAGTAGCTGGTCAAGTTCAAAATGTAATTTAACATGACAAAATTAACAAGAATAAAGGTCTACACCCACGCTAGTTATCCTGTGAGGCTATACTTAGGTACAACAGTGCTCAGACCTAAATGCTAATGTCAGCATGCGAACATGTTCATGATGACAATGCTAACATGCTGATGTTTAGCAGGTATAATGTTTACCATGTTCACCATCTTACTCAAACGTGTTACTATGCTAACATTTGCTAATTAGTACGAAACACAATGTGCAATGGCTGATGGGAATGTCTGTAGTTTTGTAGGTATTTGGTCATAAACCAGTGATTTACGTCTCCTGGATGTGTAAGTAAACATTTGATTGCTAACCTTTAGCCGTGGCAATGATACCATGTTTGTTTTGGTGTTCTTCTGCCTTCTAGTGGCCTAAAAAGATTATGACAGATTTTTTTATTTATTTTACAGACAAAATACCTGTCAAAATATCCAGAAACAGTAATGAACAATAACAGACCGATGTCAAATCTGCTGTTTCTAAGTGTACACAATTGAAAAGACCGTTTTGCAACAGCGTGCCACCATCTTGGCCCTAAACAATAGTTTTGATGTTTTCCAGTCAGGATTTCGATCACACCACAGCACCGTTATTGCTCTTGTTAAGGTCTTGAATGACATCCACTTAAACACAGACAGTGGAAAAGTCTCAGTTTCAGTCTTAGTATTATTAGATGTCAGTCTTATATTCCACACAGTCAACTACAGCATATAACTAGACTGGAAAGCTGGGTTGGACTTTCTGGCACAGTGCTAAACTGGTTTGAATCCTATTTGAAGGACAGGGTCTACTTTGTGGCACTTGGTAATTAGACATCTGAGCATACAAAAATGACATGTGGAGTTCCCCAAGGCTCCATTCTCGGGCCCCCCACTAACACATATGGATATGTGTAAAAAGTCGAGAAGACAGCTGATTCAGAACGTTGCTGCCAGAGTCCTCATTAAGACCAGGAGATAGAATCACGTCCAGTTCTCGGGTCTTTGCACTGGTTTCCTGGTTGACAAAGCATTGATTTTAAATTACGTCTGTTGGTTCAATTCAGTACTGTTAGAGGCAAAATACATTACTGGTCATGTGCAGGTCTGCTTACTGTCCCCAGAGTCCAAACTAAAAATGCAGAAGCAGATTTCGGTTTTTATGCTCCACGTATGTAAATCAAACTCCCGAAAAACTTCTGCTCCAGCTCTCAGTTCTTTTAAAGGGCTTAAGACTTTTCCGTTTGCCACTACATTTTATGAAGTTAAATTTGGGAAGATTTATTCATATCTTGCATTGCACTGCAGCTGCACTGTAATAGTTATTCTACTGGTGAATCTGTTTTATTCTTTATAGCTTATTTTTATTTTCTATTTTGTATTAATCCTCTTATATCATGTTTATCTGCCTTTTTATATTGCCTTGTGTTTCTTTTATATCTCGTCTTAATGTCTTGTGTAAAGCACCTTTCAGCAAGAAGGCAATTCAAATACAGTTGCCTTGCTCGCTCCATCTTTGAAAGTAGAACCAGGCAGAACGCAAGGTCATCCGGCAAGGCGCTGCATGGGCAAATCACATCACGATCGTCACGACTAAAGATTAAATATTTGCCACTGTGATAACTCATCATTCTTGTTTTAGTTGCTCTCCATCTGAGTAATGTAAAGGTTATTCTTTTCCTTTCGTTCATAGACTACAATATTTCTCGAAATAATTACTCAATGATGCAAAAATCCAGTAGGATATTGTTTTATTATCCCATTTGTTGATTTTTTTCATGCTAAAAAAATAAATCTGTGCAATTTAACTTGTGTGCCATAGCTTTTTACACCAGTTCAATACAAATGTAATGTGTTCTGACAATGTAAGAGATTTTATTTTTTTTTTTTTTTTTATCTCTACCACATCACATTCACACACAGTCTCTCTCTCTCTCTCTCTCTTTGCAAACATTGACTGAGGAGGACACATTGCATGTACAGAGAAAGGGGTCAGTCAATACCAACTATATTTATGGGAACCAAACACCAGCATCTCACAGGCCATCTGGATGCTTGCGCAGTGGACTTGCACCCATTCTTTTTTTGGTGCTGGTTTGTATTGCAAAGTGAATCTTTTTCTTTCGACCATTTTAGTGTGCCGACACTGCAAGTGTGATGAGCGGTGGTTTGTTAGTGGCTTGAGATTGTTACTTTTTGTATGCCTTTATCGGACAGTGAAGCTGAAGACAGAAAGGGTTGAGTGAGGGGAGGGGGGGGGGGTGACATGCAGTAAAGAGCCACAGGCTGGAATCGAACCCTGCTGTGTTAAGGACCCAGCCTTAGTATTACCAGCTGAGCTACCAGGTGGCCCGATTTTGTCTGTTTTAATGCCAAAAGGTGACGCTAAATCTCTCAGCATTGTCTTACGAAATACAAGAAACAAAATATAGTCTGCTAAGCACACTAGTCAAATCCACCAACCATCCAATTTTCAAATTGTCGTCATGCATTTTCCTAGAGCCCCTTCCTGTACAAATAGGCAGTGTTTCGAAATGACACAAGTAAATAATTAAAGTGGGTACATCAACATCAACTAGTTAACAGCTTGCTTGCCTTCTCTTTAAACCCACAAAAACTCCTCCGGCGTTATAAACCTGCATCCGACTGATAACTCCTCATTGCTCTCATTAATGCTGCTATAATATAGTAGGATTATTCATTAGTTTGAATGGATGGATGTTAAGTTAAACCCGCACTGTTAAACTCTGATGAATCAGTGTTCCAGTCAAACACTTGCAGCTTGAATTAATGCTTAAACACTGCAGGTAAAACAAAAAACTAAACAAATCAATGCTGTCTCAAACAACACTCAACCTTTTTAACATGAATACATGTGTATATTTTCAAATCACCCTTGGTGGTAATCTTCAGGATTAAATTAGTGAAAAGCAAGGCGAGAAGAATCATAAGGACATCTTCTATAAAACGCATCTGCAAATATCAGCCTACATATAACATACGCTGCATATGAAAATAGTGACCATTTATTCATCCAGCAGGTCAAAGTTTTCACTTATCCAGTTAAATATCTCAACAACTTCCGCGCAGACTGGCAAAAAAAAAAAAAAAACACTTTTACTTTCTCAAAAGTAGACATATATAAATTGCCTGTGAATGGATTTAATAGTTCAAACTATGAAACCTACAGTAGAGAGAAAATCTCATATGAGCTCTGGTTGGAAAGTACAACTCCATCAAAACTCAAATCCAGAAATGAGCACATTTCCACACGCAGGATCGGATTTTGTCAGATGTCCTTTCTGCAATAGATGCCTGACGTTTTTGTTGTGAAGACATTTGAGGGCCTACTGATCTCTTGACTCTTTCGACAGTTTTTGCTCCAGATCATATTTTATGTTCCCGTGTACGTCTGGGTACATCTGATCTCCTTAAGGCCCCCTAGGACTACACAAGGAAGTTGAACGAGGAAGTTAATGGACACTTGGTGTAGGGGAAGCCTGTGTCCAGCTGTTGTAATGATTTTGCTGTTTCCATCGCACCTTTGATAAGCCCACACACAGAGGTAAGATCACAGAGTTGTTCCTCAGACTCCTATCCAACACACATCAGCCACGAAATTGAATCCTGCCATCACATAGTGGGAAACATCTAAAAAAGGTAGGCAGGGCTGAAAGGAAACCTCGGGTGTTGATGTCAGACACGGCCGGCTGGAATGCGCACACAGCCACAGACTGATGCCACATTGTATCAAACCCTAAAAAGAGGAAACAAGAAGGGGAGGATGCTGCAATAAAGACGTGTCGGAGAGACGTGACTGAAACGCTGACCCGCAGAGGACATGTAGGATCTGACGTCCTCTCGTCCAACTGAACTCCCCTTTAACTGAATCTCTTCTCTACTATTTTCTACGCTGTTTACTGCCGGGCACACAGTGGAATTATAGATTATCATAGATTATGTGTGACGGACCCTCCGCTTTTGATATGCAGTAGGGATTGAGAAGGCTGCCCTGCCTCAACGTGGTGGGAAGCTGGACCTCTTACTGTTGAGATGAGAGGCAGCCTGGATCTACAGTCTGGCTCCGCTCGGCCTCGGTTAGCAAGGTTTTTCTACTTTGTAACTGTTGCCTCATCATTTTTAGTATTGTAAGTGTCTTGTTCATATAGTGAAATGAAAACAGTCGTTTTGCCCTCTTCATTTGACCTTCAATGTTGAATTGAAGCATTATTTGTATAGCTATAGGTTTGTTTTTTGTGGATTCTCTCTCTAATTTGAACAGTGGTGGAAAGTAAAAAAAAAAAAAAGGACATTTACTCAACTTGTAAATGTACTCAACAATTTTGAGTTGCTTTACTTGGCTACTCAAATTTGATGCTACTTAATATTTCTACTCTGAGGGAAATATTGTACTTTTACTACACTCCATTCATCTGATGGCTGTTGTTTCTAGTTCTATGTTCTTATCCTGACGAGTGCTATTTGCTGACATCTTTATAAGTTGGATGAAATGCTTCAGAGTTAGGAGGGTGCGGCTTTCACTTGTTTTTTCTTTATGTCGGGCTGCGAGTAGGTGTGCTGCTTTCCCTCAGTTTTTTTTATTGAGGACCCTCCCGGTCCTGTCAGATACCCCCCGTCATGTTCCACATGTGTTCATTTGAACGGATTTTAGACTGGATGTTATTTAAAACCATTGAGTTATATCGAAGTGGATATTGCTGCAGTATTTTTTTTCCCCCCCATACAAGACAGTGATCCGGAAGGTCTTGTCGTCTCTTGGAGTGACAGAAACTGGACACTTCAACCTTCCCCCCCCCTCTTCTCTGCTCGCTAACTAGTTTTCAAGCACTCTCAGTAGGCAGGTGGTGTTCGGGTCTTACAGCTGACTCAGGTTGCTGGGAGGCGTGTGTCCTGTGCAGTCGGTCTGTTTTTTGGTTATTGTGGTATTAAACATAAGATCAGCCTCACACCAATTCCTTATTCTATTTATGTGTTTCCCTTTGCCCTAAAAACAAGTGTGGATAATGCCTATTTTCTTCAAATGAGTTGAGCTACCCTACCCCCCACCCCGAGGTACACGTACCCTTTGTTGGTAATCATGGTATAAAATAATCATTTATGGTCGCGCGTCAGGAAATCACTTGTAGATAGCAGCTGCACAATGTGAAAGTGTTCATGAGTTTGTCGATAAAAAGATACACTTTTGTTTCTTGGGTTGTTTGTTGTTCTGTGGCGTCCCTTCGAGGGTCTGAGGGTGGAGGGTGTCGTCGGCCGTACGGACCGTAAAGCTCCTTGAGGCACATTTGTGGGACGTGTGCTATCGGGCTTCACAAATAAAATGGACGTGATTTGACTTCAATGCCTCTTCTCAAACCAGACTGAACAGACTAAAAAAAAAAATTTAAAAAAAAATCAGCACATCCAGCTCTAGTTCTACCACTGCAGCTCAACACCAAAGGCTGATTTGATCTATTACAGTAAATGAAGATGGGAGACATTAATGTCAAACTATGATGGGGGGGGGGGGGGGGGGGGCATCAGTTACAGGCTCAGCTTCATCACCCAAATCACTGATTATTATTAGCATATGGCACAGGGTGGATAAACCGGAGCTATTTTACTTAAATTAGGTACTTTACTAAAGCAAACTAATGTAGTACATACTAATGGGGTATATATTTCTGGAGCACGTGTTAGTGGAATAGTTACAGCACATGCTAAATAACCACAGTGTCCATGATGCAACTCCGGGTCATACCCCACACCTCTCTCGCCCCGTGCCTCTTCGCTGCGGACTGTCCAAACTGATTCTAAATATCTGTGAGCCGTCTTTTAAAGACGGAACCGAAAGGGGCTTGGAGCGGAGAGCCCCACACACACACACAGGGCAGGGAAGTCCGAAAGAACTGAAAGGCGAAGGAACACGTTGCTGATGTAGGTATTGGCCGAGTGGTGGAGGAAGGACACCACGAGGCAGGAATAATCTTCCCCTGCTGTAGGATTTATTTGCTCTTTTCGCCAGACCAAGACAGTCCAGAGACAAACCCGTGTTGGAGTTAATTCATTCGTCCATACACACAACACTTCTATGCGGACACAATAAAGACAACGTCGAAACATTATTCTGCCGACACCAGCCTAGAAATGTCGTGGTGAGGTCTGAATGAGAAGCAGGAGTAGAAGAGAGAGACCCACTAAAGTTGACAAAGGTCATCAGAGGCCAGGTAGGGGAAGTCAAATATCCAAGAGTTTCGTACGATGGAAACATGCTAATAGGGGGTAACAGTAAGGCCCAGGTTGAAAAAGCATTGGAGATGACCAGGGTTGACAAAATCAAGGTAAACCTGCTTGCATTGCGTGCCAATTACATATACTATTTCTAAGCAGGTTTTTAGTATTGAATTATACCCAAACCAGACCGAATGAATACTAAGTATGGTCGGCTTTCGAGTGTGCTACTGATGGATGGAAGAAAATGGAGGAGAAGCGCACTGCAGGGAAACAAATTAATTGTGGGCGGCGATGAAAACCGCTCCAGAAAGATCCTGGAAAACTGAAACAAGTAATCACTTTGCTTTCTGTTTGGGAAGTTTAACTTGCAGCGACCAACCAAAGTCGCCGTTTGATACGACGCACTTGTCGTACCATTTCCTGTTGGTATAAAGCGGCAAAGGATGTTGATATTTTTTGTATACTCGCTGCTAAACACAGAATGCTGTGACCGTTAGTAAGTAGTATACACTGTGTGGAATTAGTGTGTAGGATGGATTTGGGTCACAGCTGTAGCCTAAGAGGCTCTGGGCTCCACAATACAATTGAAAAGTGGTACACACCGGGGGGATCAAATTCTATTTCGCCGGTAATGATGGCAAAACGAGGCGTTCCCGAAGCAATGAGGCGCTGCAGCCAATTGTACTGCCAAAAGATCCATTACTCCCAGCCTCATTTAACACAGTGTTTATTTAGAAACGGAAGGGTCTTCGCCGTGCTTGGGCCTTTTTTGATATTACCTCTCCAGCCTTGGAGAAGACTCTCACACAAGGGGAGGCTGATGGACACAAAGACTGCGGTGCGCCCACAGCGGCAGCTGATTTAAAATTAAAATTTTAAAATAACTGGATTTTCCATGTTTTTGTTAGGTGCCATGAGTAAGCCATACAGTACTGTTCTGCTGTCGTCTTTACTTAAAAAAGGTGACGGATTCATTACATGCCTTAATGTAGCACAAGTGTCTCTGTGTTGCATGGTCCATAAAATAAATAAAACGTGCACCAAAAGCTGTTTTCCGTCAGAGTATATAGGACCATTTATTGCATAAACGGTTGTGTACATTTATTCGATTGGGGTATGCGGTTCCCCTCGGGGTTCTCCCCTGCGACCCAAGCAGGGGAGAACCCTGAAGTGTAGATGGAAGTGTAGATGGAATGCACTCCCCAATGCAGCGCGTGCATTGGGGAGTGCAAGGCGCCCACCCCCACCCCGTCAGGCACAGGTTATTGAGGAAAGAGAGCCATAAAAGCAGTGATGCCATCAGCGTATTGTAATACGAGCACAACAGGGAGGAGCAAAGCAGAAGCCCAATGACGGCGAGCGAGCGCTTGTCAGGGTATAGAGATCAGCTCATCGTCTTTATTGAACACGACTTGTTAGCTGGGACTGATTGCGGACAGCGTCTGTGACGTTGCTGCTCTACCAGACCCTACGCCTCCCGCTTCAGGGCTGTTGATGAGTCGTGACCGTTTCCTGATGTGCAAGACAGAAGATTGGCAGGCAGTCATTTGAAAATCAGATGTAAAACAGTGTCGATGGACGACAACTAGTACACTTCTAAAACCAGTGCACTCAGCAGGAGATAAAGGAATATAAAAAGTAAGTTTTAAAGAGACGATTTCAGAAAGACATTCAGTAGCTGCATTGCCCAGTCTTAATCAACGCATTTAGAATCTCATTTATGCCTTTACATAATAATCATGATACCGATTTTCTTGAAATAGAAAGCCCCCCCGCATTATTGTTGGAGTGGTTCATTTTAGGAAATCCAATTTGTTTGTATGCTCTCTAATTTCGTTCTTGTATTAACGGAGCACAACTCAAGAATACAAAACGTGGTGACATGAAGCCCGGGCTGCTACAGTAGAAATTGTCATTAGTTGGGAACTTTATTGTTCGCATTGTGGAACATTGATTTGGGCTGCAACGCTACTAGCTATATTTACTGTTCGCTGCATTCAGAATCTTATATTGGAGAATAAAGCACTCCCCACCAGAGGCTTCTGCTCCACCGCCAACATTAAAATCATTCAGCTTCCCAAGTAGAAACCGTCTCTGCGCGGCGTTCTTAACGGCGCGGCCAGTATTCTCTGTGCCGTTCAGGAGGCCATCAATCCCTTTGGTGTCAGTTCTTCAGGAGCGTGTTGTGGGTTGCTAGAAGGGGAAAGAAGAGTTCACTTGGGCTGTTTCGATCATCTCTGACAGCCCACCCTTTTATGGACTCTTTATGTGGTCTATTGGATAGAAGATCTCTTGTCCAGAAAAGAAGACCACCACTTCCACGGACGTCCAGCGGCCTTTTCAAGAAGATTTGTATTTTCAAGGAATTAAAAGCTGAACTAAGTCTCAGTAAATGAGATTCCAGCATGCTGTGCAGACTGCGGAACATGATCAACAACATATTAAATGCCTACTAAAAACCCTCCCCCTACTTTTGCAAAAAACACAGGTGCGTGCTGTTGGCCTCAGATCGTTTATACGCTTAGCAGTGGAATCATTTCTTTTTTAATGAGTTATTTATGATTATTTCCTGAAAAGATGTGTCTCTGTCAAAGTGATGAAATGGACATGATGCCGATCCTTTTTGGAGAAAGTAAAGATGTAGGGACCTCTGCTGGGGAACGTTTAGCATTACAGCCAGTGGAACTGAACGATGACTAATGATGTGGACAGTGTCTTTGCTCTACAGTACAGGTTGCCTCCATACTGTAAGGTAGATTATGGCAAAGCCCCACCCCCACCCAAGCACAGAGTACATTTCCTACTCCTCACAGGCACTATTTTCATTTCCATACTATCATTTCCATCACTAGACCGCAGCGAGAAGAAAAAGAAGCCATCCAGGCTGAGGTATGGCATCCCACAGTTACAAAGCAAATGCACCGTTCGCAGGGCCTTTAAACTCTGGGCTGTTTCGAGCATGGGGAACTATACTGTAAATGTATAGTTATGGAGATCTGTAGCTGTAAGCCCACGTAATAAAAAGCAATGGAAGATTAATTTAGCCTATTGGACGTCTTGGCTCCTTTGGCCGCTGACAACAAAAGTCTGCGCAGTGTCTGAAATGCGAGAGGGAGGGGAACACAACATGCCTCAGAATTCCTGAGGGACAGAGACAACTCAGAAACTGCTCATTTTGCACGCTCAGGGTCCTCTCTCAGTCAGAGCAACTGGTATTCACAGATGTGTCGATTTAGAGTTTTCGCCAATAGAATATTGTACTTCTTACTAGATATTACAATTCTACATATAAAATAGTTCAAATTAGCGCCACCATTACAAGACTTGCATGTTAATGCATCATCATTCTAGTAATACAATACATAGTAATGCAGCACTAGAGGGGTCATTTTGCATTATGAGCACTTTGGAACACATTATACTGATAATACTTCTGTACTTTAACTTGAGTCAGATTTTGAACGCAGGACTTTTACTTGAACAGGTGCTGCTAAAATGTCCTTTTCTGTGTAAAAAGGGTTCCAGTTTGTTTGATGGCACAGAAATGCCTTCGTTTAATCCCGAGCTGTGCAGTAATACTGTAGAGGCCAAAGGCGCCTGCTTCAACAAAAGGCGAGTGGCGAGTTCCCCTTTAAAAGAGACAAGAAAATCCGACGTAACGTGACGCAGATGCTTCGGTCCACAAACCCTTGCGCCTCTCCTCACGCGGCAGCCATCCGGCGCACCTCCTGCGCGCACACACACACCCCCACCC
>CM022479.1:2348488-2382868 GCA_011952105.1 Coreoperca whiteheadi
GCTAAGCTAAGCGCCTGCTGGATAGAGCTTCATATTTCTCATCCGACGCTCAAGCAAGTAGGCGAATAAGCACATTTTCTAAAGTGTAAAACTATTGACAAAATACTTTCTGGTTTATCTGTAATATCAAATACACAGACATTGTAGTTTGTTAGACTAGAATAATGTAACATTTTGTCCTCACAGCTCTGCTAATTAGGTTTATTAACATAGGAAGGAGGAAACTGGACATTCCTGAAATGTCTTGTGGCATTTCAGTTACGTAAAAATGGAAACCATGAATGGCGACAGCAGATGGTCAGCTAGGTACGCGATGACCGGCCGCTGATGTAAAACTCGCCACAGCACCCGGACTCAGCACAGCGCTGACCTCTGCATGACGTAACAAACAAACGGGACAGATAATACGCAGTGGGTAAAAAAAAAAGTAAAAATCTGCATTTATCCGTGATTCAGTGCCTCTCACTGAGGTGGCGCAGAGGGGCTTAGGATCCTGGATCCACAGCAGTGACTCAGTGTTGCAGACCCCCAGGCCTGTCTAACGCAGTCTCTAAACCGCTGTTTACCAGCATTTGGTTGTTTTGTCAGATGGGAATGCACAAGGTATTCAAGGAGACCCTCGAGCGTAGCTGGTGATGGTCACTTCCCCCACACACACACCCCCACCCTTCCACACCCTGCGTGACCCAATGCGGCGCAAGTTGTGAGTTGCATTACCACTGCAGTCTGCTCTGTGTTCAGGAGGAGGGGAGCTTTGTTGCTCCTTACAACCAAGATCTGTGCTCTCAACTCTACGTCACTGTTTTATATATGGACTTTCATGCACAAAAAAAATAAAAAAAACATGCATGCACGAACGCACTAACTCTGCAGAACACTTGTTTTAGATCTATAGAGATTAGTCAAGGCCATAAGATTGCAGATAGCAAGGACACACTGTCTTTGGTAAGAGAAGCTGCAGTGTCTCCTCTGCTGCAGACACAGAGGGAGACAGACAATGACTGTACGTGTAGATCACCACACCTCATAGTGGTGCTGTCCATCCATCAACCTAACATCCCTTCCTCGTCTACTTCTACTCCACCCGTCTGCCTCTGCTTTCTCACCGTCACAAGGTCCCTGACACATGCCGCCGCCTCCTTTCGTCTCATTGGCTTTCCTCATACCCACCCACCCTCCCTGTGGCCGGGGATGGTGTTACATAACTTAATAAATCCTGTATGATGTGCTGTGATGCGGGTGGATCTGTTGAGACCGTGGCCGGAGAACGTGCTGGAGCCTACGTCACACTGGTTAGAGTAAGATTGGAAAATCGCAATTCATGAAAACAAAAAAAAATCCAATATTATGATAACTATGTTACACAATAAAGCCTCATAAGGTTTTTCCAAGTCATGTTAACAGAATTTGTACATTAGAGCTAGTATTAAATAGTGATGACTGCCATTTCAGTCAGTCTTTTGTAACAGCTGTCTGATAATGCAAATCACTGTTATCAAGTAATCTAGGCTAATTCAGAAGCCCAGGAACGGCTGCAGGAGGGCAGTACATGACAAACAATTTTGTATCAATTATGTGAAGTTTTGACTAATAAGTGAACCAATATAAACAATGAATTAGTCAACCCCAAAGATATTTACAACACTGCAGCAAATTATAACCATTTAGAAAAATGGAGAGAAGTGCACAGTCAGCAAACGAGATAATTAGTCAGTTTGAGCAACCACAAACCCAACGGGGTCCAACCCCCACTTCGTCCTTGATTGTCCACACAAGTAGAGTCCGGTTCAACTCCCAGTTCTAGTGGTGTCGGTTCAAACGCGTAGGTTATTCAGAGGGAGGTGTATATGGAATGGTGGCCCGCAGACGGACGAGATGTAGGCGGATAAAGAGAAAGGGTAGAAAAGGGAGGGACAGGCTGCATTAGCCTCCTACCAGACCATCCGTTGATAACATTAAGACCGATCCAGGCTCCTGGCCTTGTTTCACTAGCTCGCCATCGTCGTAGCCCACAACTGTAGCCTGCATAACACAGACAGGACCATTCATGAATCAAAGCAATATACTTTATAAAACAATTCTAATCAAAATGCAACAGTTACACCAATACTGATAAAATGCTAACCTATCTATTAGCATATGATACAACTACACTGGGGTGCTCAATTTACATGGAAAAGCACAAACAGTGCTGACCAGGTGTTACCCTTTAGCATTAGCATGCTAATGCTAATTAGCATCAAAGCAATGTCAATCTTACATCAACATACAAGACATCAACAGGTCACCATCGTATAAGCATTAGCCCAACATGCTAACAGTGCGAACGTGCACTAGAAATCAGGTGGCAGCAAAAACAATGGCATTACATTCAAACTCACCAACTCTGCCGGCTCAACCCAGCACACATGGAAGCCAGGTCCCCAACAAACGTTGATCCGGCTCTAAAAGTTTAGAGGGGCACGCTTAATATTTGACTGGCATTATGAAGCAAATGATCTGCTGGGAGGCACTCACCTGCAGCTGCTGTCGCTCGGCTTGTCTCCCTCACACCTGAAGGGAAGGACAGTCAGGCAGCTTTAAGTATTCCCTCCAAAGAGGTGATTGGTTGAGGGGACTCGCGTAAACATGTCACGTGACATGGTGCATTCACAGGCACCTGACAATGTAGGAAAACCCAATAATGGGATAAAATCCCATTCATTTTAACCTGGGTTACACTTTGTGTATACGAACGTGTGCCCGTGAGATATGTGGCGATGTGTTTCTTAATCATCACAGAAGCGTCATATACCCGGTAGCTCTGATCCAAACAGTTTCAGCGGCCAAACAAATTTAAATAATGGATGCAGGTTTGTCCCTACTCAGTCCCTACTTAGTTTGTTACATCATCTCATTATAGACTGACTGAGCACATATACATTTGATTGGAACTAAAAGACATTGATTAAACAGGATTTGGAGCCATTAGGCCCTTTTTTGGCTCTGGATTTAACTTGGTTTCCCCACGCATATGAATGCAAGACCTCGAGGCGGAGTTGTACGCCAACAACCACTGTAACAACGAATGAAACTAACACTGTTGTTGTTGTTTTGGGGGGGGGGGGGGTGATTGGCTTTAAAAAATGGTTCAAGTGTCATTAAACATTGGTTTGTTGCATAGAAAGCACAGTGAGAGTCTTCTGGTGTGAGGCAGCTTGCTTCATTGCGCATTCACTGAGTGACAGGGCACGTGTTTCATCTGCTGTCGTCTGTCTGAAATCTATACATTTCTCTTCTTTAATGTTTGATGCATGATATGTCTGTGTCTTCTGAATGGACCATGAGTCTGAAATAAAAAGTTGTTGTCGTTGTATACCCTGGATTATTTTTAATGTATTGTAATTCGATTCAACACGAGTATGGGGTTAGGGGGTTAGGGAAAAGCTGTAGAAAAGCTTCTCTCCATAACAGAAAAGGTCAGTTAACGAATCAGGGCGCTGAGGATGACTGTGCAGAATGTTGATCATCTGTCTGTATAGCGGTGAGCCTTTGGGCCAAATCTGGCCCTCCAGCGATTGTTTTTGGCCCCTCGATGAAAACTTGAAAGTTTCCCTTTCAAAGTTTCTCTAGTCTCGCTCTACGCTTAATAAACTCTCATTACAAGAGGAATTACACCGATAATATAATCCACTTTAATGAAACAAGGGCTCAAAAAGATCGTGTGTTAACGCCAGCACTTTCATTCAGCCTTAATTAAGTGAAGCGGGAAACACAGATCATGCATTCGATCATTTGCCAAATGACTATTAACATACGCTGTTGAAACAAACAGTTTTGTACCTTAAACTTATTCTTAAATGAAATGAACAAATGACCTGTGTTCCCACTGTGAACAGTCCTGATATAAACTGGCCTGGGGTTGAATCTAATTGCTGGCCCGTGCTGAAACGCTGGTCTGGGGTTGATACAGTTTAACTACGTGTGTGTGTGTGTGTGTGTGTGTGTGTGTGCTCTTGTTTTACTACATTCGTGGGGCCCAAAAACAGGGAGCCCACTATACTTGTGGTGCCCGACCTCCTTTGTGGGGCCAAAATGCTGGACCCCACAAGTTTAAAGGGCTTTTTGAGGGTTAAGACTTGGTTTTAGGGTTAGGGTTAGAATTAGGTTAAGGTTAGGGTTAGGGTAAGGGTTAGGTTTAGGCATTCAGTTGTGATGGTTAGGGTTAGGGTAAGGGGCTAGGGAAAGCATTATGTCAATGACGGGTCCCTACGAAGATAGTGCCGCAAACCTGCGTGTGTGTGTGTGTGACACATACACACAAGCAAACACAGACACACAGTTCCCATCTGGCATCTGGTCATTCTTTAGACTAATCAAAGCTGCAAATCAGCACAAACAACAAACATGAAAGGATAGAAAGCAGAGGGACAATGCTAGAGGAATTAAGGAATTATCATTAGAGGTGTTACAGCAGGAACTTGACTTACAGCAGGCGCTTTGCATTGACACGCGTACACAAACCTGCCCCTAAGCGATCTCCCACGTGCCTCTCTATATCACTATTTGCATTTGGCCTGTCTAGCAACATAATGCCAGGCTGAGCTTTGTTAGGTCGCAGACCCGGGTAACGATTCAATATTTATTAGACGCTCTGTCCTCATCTCGCTGCTCCCACACAGCCACGTGAGTTCCTTGAAGAGGCCCATTGGGAGCTCTCGCAACAAATACACAACACAGACACCGGTATTTCTCCTCACATGCAGATGCAGATGCAAATGTCACCTCCCCTCGCTCACTTTTGCCACTCTCAGCGGTGCTCGGCCTGGGATGAGACAGATGAGTGATGGTTGGTCAGTTCTCCCGCATGGCTGGGAGGCGATTGGCTCCCGAACCCTTGTGTCCTGTCTTGGCCAGCTGAGCGTCAGCCCGAGTCAGCAGCACCATGCCGCATGCTGAGGCATCCGAAGCTCAATGCAGCGGCAGTCAGCAAGACTCAGCCCTTATTTGTGTGTGTGTGTGTGGGGGGGTACTTGCACTTGCTACATAGTGAGGACCGAAGCACGTGTTCGACCTGCAGAGTGAGGACACTGTTGGAAAGTGAGGACATGTTGGCCGGTCCTCACAACTTCAAAGGGCTGTTTGAAAGTTAAGAGTTGGTTTTAAGGGTTTGGTTAGAATTAGGTTAGGGGTAGTGTGAGGCATTTAGTTGTGATGGTTGAGGTTAGGGTAAGGGGCTCGGAAATGCATTATGTCATTGATGGTCCTCACAAAGATAGAAGGACATGGTTTGTGTTTGTGTGTGTGTATAACCTCAATAAACCCTGTTTTTTTGTTATTTTCTCCGGCTGCTTTTGTTAACCCCTCTCTCCCTCCCTCTCTCTTCTTTCTGGGTGTCTGTGTCTAAGCGCCCGTGGCCCCTCACTGCTCATGGCTGTGTTTTCCTCCAGGCTCTCAGTGTTGAGCTGAGCAACAGAGAGACAAAGGGAGGACAGAAGAAGCTAAAGGTTGCGCAAGAGGCTGCCCGGCCCCATGTCTGCCCCTGCTCCAGCCAATCGGAGGTCTGCGTTGGGCTCTCGCCGGTAGGTAGCCAGTGAGGACCTATTTGTTTTTTTTATGTCCGTGTTCACTTGTTATATTTGGGGTATTAGGTGCAATGTGAGATAGCCACAGTTGAAAAGAATGTAGGGGACAAGTACCCCTAGGGACGAAACCTCCATTATTGTATATTACAGTGTGAGGGGACCAGGACCTGTATTTATCAAGTGTCTCAGAGTAGGACATCAGTCCTTATTGGCCAAATATTCTTATAGTGATGCAATGCAACTTTGGTCCTACTTTCGGGACTAGGAGTAAAACCACTTCAACTTTATTAACTTTGGAAATGACTTCTATTCCTGCTGATGTTTAAGACTCACCGGAACATGGAGGCAGAAACATGTGCGTGTTCCGTGGGAGGAGAGACATTTATTGATGACAATGAGCTCACTGGTAGACACCGTTGTGGCAAAAAAAGGAACTGTGCAGGATGGAAGAGAGAAAACCTACCACATGCTCGCCACAAACAAAGAGGAACATGTAGCTTTGCAGCGGTGATCATTTCGGTCTGTAACAACCCCAATTACAGCAGTAATGAATCAAACTTTGACAGCTTTTACAGCACCACCGACGATGCACAGTTTCCTTGCATTTCCTGCTTCATATTGTTACCCAAGGTAAGGTTACATTACAGAAATGACAACATGGATCAATACAGACCCAGGTGGGGGCTTCGCAGGTGCCGCAAGTGTATTAACACATCCTACTTATTCACGTTTCCTGCATTTTCCCTCCCTTTCATCAGCCTTTGTTGAGTGTCAGTCGTTTTTCTGTAGCTCGGTTATGTTGCTCCTTGTCAGATTAACCCATTAAACCTTGTCACATGACCTTTTCAGCACCAGTATAGTTTGGTGTGCAAAAGCATACTGCGCGTGCTCTGTGTATGTGCGTGTGCAGTGGGATTATTTCTTAAGCTTAACACTTTCTGAGCACAGATTTCCTCCAATTGAACCAGCCGTTTTAAGAGTTACCCAAGTCACTACTTTCTAATTAGGGGCCTGTTATAAAGGGGTTGTAACCCGATGGCTTTATCAATGGCTAACAAATCATTTAATGAAGCTTTATAGATCAGTTATGAACCATTTATATGATCAAATGGTGAAAAATCTCTCTGGCTGCTATGTCTTTTCACCATTCTTAGTTCGTGTTACCATTTTAGACTGCTTCAGTGGAAAGTCTGGCCTCTGACCTTCTGGAAAACCTTTACATTACTAATTACAGACAATTTATTAAGTTGATGTGGGCTTTGTAGAAAGTGAGAAACCCGTTATCCTTGATATCTCTGACTGCAGACTTCTTGGCGTATTAGAAAGTAAGATACTCCATATATTGATAACTTTATTAATGATTTTAATAGTAAAGACTCAACAGCCAGAATGATTTTTCACAACCTGGCAACCCAAAAGTTTTTCTAACTGAAGGCGGATAACTCATATATAAAGCATTATAAAAAGATTT
This sequence comes from Coreoperca whiteheadi, assembly GCA_011952105.1. NCBI lineage: Eukaryota > Metazoa > Chordata > Actinopteri > Centrarchiformes > Sinipercidae > Coreoperca > Coreoperca whiteheadi. Next base: position 2,355,524 of record CM022479.1, read on the forward strand.
TAACATTAGTAACATATTGACTTACAAGCCAAAAAAAACCCTCCATAAAGGGGGCCTCTCTGTTTCTTTCTCCCTCTCTGTTGCAGTGATGGTTGTGCCAGCATTTTACTGCTATTTGTTTCTGTACTTTTTTCAATTAGCTCTAATGATCCTGATGGCGGAGCGGCGGTGTTATTGACAGGAACATGGGCTTGAAATAAACAAGCCACTTCCTACACGCTGACCAGTGAACAGCAAGTGTCCTGCAATCTGAACACAGTTTATTGAGTATATTGATGTGTTTTCTCCTACAGCTCCTGGACTTACCTTTGCATGTTAGCTGGACACAGGTTAAAGGATAAGGCCGTGTCATTGAGGTTTTATTAATGTCTACTGGGACCAGTGATGACTTTTCCCACATCCATTAATCCACATCTCACTTTTCAATGCAAATGCTGCAATAATGTTGCATACAGAATGTATGTTTTATACTTAATGTATACAATATGATTGTTGGGCATTGATTTACTCATGTACTAAATACAACGGAGAGCCTATTTGGCGTCTTTTGGCAGTAGAGCTGAAGAATCACCACCTAAGTGGTTTTACTGCATATTGCCCAAAATCCACTTTTAATAACTGTGTCAAGTGATTTCCAGTGTTTTAATCAGTAGTCTCATTCAGATGTTGCAAGCCATAGGTTTATGTGTGGGCCACAGACAGATAAAGGAAGCTAAGGTGTCTGGTTAGTGTTTGTAGTTGGGGTTTTTTTGGTATGATAATATGAAGCCTACAGACGGTTCAATCTGTAGCTGTGGTGTCCTCCTCTCTCTCGTCTCTTTTCCTCAGATTCAACCCTCTGAAGGTGCTGCAGCCCAAACGCCGCTTGCAGCAAATATTGGCGTCCTCGCCCGCCCCGGTGCCCAAGCCGGTGTCGGGGTCGGGGACGGCCGCGCCAGGGGCCACAGCGCCGGTGGCCATTCCCGTGCCCGCTCCCCCTGCGTGAGACTCACTTCAGTTACAGTCTCAGAGAGCATGCTCCGTAGCTGTAGCTGTAGCTCCGGCATGCATGGTAGCCACTGAAACAAGACCAACAACAGCACACAGGCAACACTTATGCTAGCTGTCTTAATTAGACCCGGATTTCCCTCCATCCTCCAATTGTCCGTTTGCTAAGCTCCACCCCCCTTAGATACTGTTGCTACGCTTGTCTAGCTTTACATTCCAGCATGGCACATGCTGTTTATAATATTTATAATATTCGCAGCAATTTTCGAAACAAAGGGTCCTTGATTTCCAAAAGAGGCAGACAAAAACCCTCAATGTTCTGGCTCAAATGACGACTGTCACTGGAAGGTTTTATCAAGCTGTAACTTTAGCTGGCACGCTAATTAAACGTTATCGCCATGGGTTGGTTAAGACTGTATCTCAGACTGACTTCACGCTAACAAGCTGAGGCTAAAGCTACCTGTCCCAGGCAAAAAGTAATTACACATTCCCAGAGGTTGACGATTCGTGAAGAAGACATGGAAATAAAGAAGAAGCATTTACTGGCAGAGCAATGTAGAGCTAATTAGGCTCGGTACGCTAAAGAAACATTTAACATCACAACCCTATTTGGCTGCTTAGCTTGCATACGTTCGACAAATGTAACACTATCTCCTGTAATGCTAGCTGTGGTTGCTGGATTGTAAACTTCCCCAAATACAATAAAGAGCAGGACAGGGCTGCTAATGTTAGCCTAATCTCTGATAACATGCACGGCCGGCTTCCACGCAGAGGGAAGATACTTCACAGTGGTGAATGGGGCTTTTTTAAGCTGAAACCCCGCAAAAAAGCTTGCTAGCCAGACATGCTAATCATTGCAGCTTATGTTAAAGCGGATAAACATTGAATTCATTCCCTACACTTTTGCTCTTGTGTTTTTGGTTTTGGAAAGACAAAAAGAAAGACACGGCCCTCCACTCCAAACAATTTAAATCTTTCTGCGCTTTTCAATTACCAGTACCAGCTGAACTCGACTCGGCTCGCTTTCCACCCTGTTTTCAATTGCAGATACTACCTCCACAATAGTACCTACAAAACTGCCGCGACACACACCCGCTACCCACACACACTGGACAATGGAGGAAATCAAGGGAATGCTGTTTTTGATCCTCGAGATGTGGCTGTTTCTCATAGCAAGAAGACAAACGTTGTTACGTTTGACCGCGGCGTATTCTTCCGAGTTGCCATAATAGTATCGGGTAAATCACGTAATCTCTGGCCAAACTTCTAAACAAACAATCTAAACAAATTCTGAAATGGCGGGGTTAATCAGGATACTCCATCTGGCGCGTGCAATGATGACGCAGTCTGCCGTGTTTTCACGTCACATTTTAGTATCGCCTCAGCTCACTTGGAACCTTGCCGGAGGTGGTACGAAAAAATGTACCTTCCAGGTACAAGTAGAACTTTTCCAAAGTGGAAAACCAAACAAAGCCGAGGCGAGTCGAGTCCAGCTGAGGCGAGCTGGTACTGTTTAGTGGAAAAGCGCCATTTGTCACTACACAGCACGATATTCACACCGCTTCAGCTTGCAGAGAGTTCCAAGGCTTCGCAGGCCCGCCATGTCTAGGTACATTTGCTAAGCTATGATTGACCATTCACTGGTCGAGGACGGGGGTTTAGTGAACAGTCAATTGCTGCAGTGCTAACCTGCCTACCTGATTTAATGAGTTTGAAATGTAACAAAAATCCATGGCAGTTCGCAGTGAAGTCACAATCCCACTATAAATAACATGAAAACAACACTGAGGTCCCAACTGGAGCTCTCACTGTTCATATTCAGGATAGAAGTTGGCATCAACAAGAGCAAACGGCACAGACTTGTGTGTATGTTGTGGTGTCACATCACCTCTAAGTCTACTGATGTTCTGGCAGGACAAAACAAGGGAAACCAGGTCACTAGGTACATTTGTAACTAGATATTGAGGATTTGCAACACCATTTGGTCCTGGTTTTGTTTAGTGGCTACATGCACGGTAGAAATAGTGCTAATGTTGGAGTGTGGAAGCATACTGTGATCACAAGTGATCACTGGTTCACCACAGCCGCTCAATCAACAGCACCATGTTTTTCTTTGTTTTTTTACAAACACTAACTAGGTCAACAGCAATGAGCTGGTGAGATACGGACGTTGCCTGACATGAGAATTTGTGGGGGGTTTTTCAGTTTGCTTAAAAATGAGATGTGGTTTATCTAAAATGAGTTCAGCTTCTTGAGCAAAGTCTCTGTCTCTACCAGACACAACACCCCTGGGCAACGCTCAGCTCCTACAGCCCACCTTACGACTACCTCCACCAGACTGTCACCCACCACCCACAGTCCAGACACAGGTTCCGGATGGGACGGCCTGTCAAACCTGAAACACTGTTGTGCTGCGTAGCCCCTCGAGGCTCACTGCTTCAGCTGCTCCCCTCTGCCTGTTTCTGTCCTGCCTTGGCTTTGTCATATATTGATCTTCGAAGAACTACTGAGTAGTCAATATCTGGCCTCATCCCCTATTGTATCACACAGAACACGTTTACTCAGCACAACTCTTGCTAGAAACTTGGGGAAGTTGGGGTAGCACGAAAAAAAAAATGTATTATTAAATTTATTAAACATGCCTGGTTGGCCCATTTGATTGGAATTATGCTTCCAGGAGGTGGTTGTTGCTCTAACATCCATGTACGACTTAATGTAACTTTTGTAGAACAGCGGCAAAATGTGAAAGTAGCTAAAACGGAGAAAAGTAAAAAAAAAACTGACTGGGTAATGTCCTTTATACATCTATATCTAGCTAAAGTTTGCTGGCATTACTGGTCATACCAGACCACCTGAGGCTGTAGCAGCAAACACCCTATTGAGTGTATTGAATTGAGCAACAGTGCGTTTTATGGCTTGTGAATTAAACTTTTCATTTGTAAGATTGAGTTATTTTTGCTTTCAAAAGTTTCGCTTTAGGTTATATGATTTGGAAACATTTTGTTTCCCTTTTCGGTCGGATAATTCTCCGGTTCCTGTAGCGTGGTGAAAAGGTTCCAGCAGGTTGAAGTTTGAGTATAAATACACTGAGTTGGGCGCAACACCGCGTGGAGTTATCGTGTCCTGTGTGAAAATCCCTCACGGCTGCTCCGACTGGTCCTGCTTGTCCCCTCCTGCCTCTGTAGAGGCCAGTGTTCTGGGCAACAGTCATGTTCTTTTAAAGTAGCAGGTCATTACAACATTCAGTATGTGCCACTCAATATCACTGCTAATAAAACCTTACAATATTTATTATCAGCAATACGTTGCCCATCACCGTTCCTTTTCCTAGCTACCACTGATAGAACTGTACTGCGCTACTCAACAACTTTATTTTCTTTAGCAGGATAGTAGCAATGCTTAAATGTGAAAATAGTTCTATATTTAACCTTTTTCAACATCATTATTATATTATTACGTGGTTTTACATGGTCTCTAAGATGACTTTTGGAGTAATCCATGTCAGACACATGGAGACGAGAAGATCGATACCTTTCTCATTTTGAAGCTAGAGTCAGTGGGCGGTTAGCTTAGCTTAGCATAAAGAGTGGAAGCAGGGGGAAACAGCTAGCCTGGCTCACTCAAAAGCTCCAAAATCCCCCTAGCAGCATCTCTAAAGCTCTGTTCACGAACAGAACTGGGGGAGGCTGTGTTACAGACAAAATTCTGACGTCACAGAATTAAAAATTACTTTTTTATATAATTAACACTTGAAATGATGAAGGCACTTGCAAATGACAAGGTACAAAATGTAAACCATACTTTGGTGTTTCATTTTTACCTCTTTACTTAATATTTCATGAAATACGGCTAGCCTCCAGTGGAACGAAGGCTAGCCGTATTAACTTAAGACAATCGCTCATTGGGCATTTCTTTCATTGGTCTTTCTGAAAAGAAAAAAGGTGTTCTATATTGTAAGACAAACTGACAACCATTAGCACTTTATTAGACGTTGAAACCTCCAAGATTGACAGCTATATGCTAGCTGTTTCCCCCTGCTTCCAGTCTTCATGCTAAGCTAAGCTAACCATCTGCTGGCTCTAGCTTCACATTTAACTGACAGACATGAGAGTGGTACAAAAGCAAAAAAAAAGCATATTACCAAAGTGTTGCTATAAGTTATACATTATAATCTGCCCCAGGATGAGATTGTCTCTGTTATGGACTAAGGAGGGAGCAGAGAGCAGCTTCATCATTGTTATTTTCAGCAGTGGTTACTCTACAGAAGAAGAAGAAAGACATATTTTCTGGCGGTGTGTGGAGAGAACGACTAGCAGGGTTATTGGATAGCCCAAGGGGTTGGATTGGTCTTTATAATTTCACAGCTGGCTATATCTGACATCATTTTGACAATTGAAAGGACCTGTGTGTCCTTTATTAATAGACCATCCCGATTTTAGCAAGCAAATATAACTTGATAGGAGTTACAGTCCTGATAAGACAGATGTTGTACTGTCATGTTCTAAAAGCCTTTTGGGTCGTAATCGGATGGTGAAATTTGTGTTTATGTCTTTGATGTCTACCTAATGCTTGTTAGGAGTGAAATGCTCTCGATGACGACACTCTTACAAATACATGCCGTTGCTGTTCCCACGGCTCCCCCGCTTCTCTAATCAGTAGAGTCTCAGAACATTTGATCTCTTTTGCGAGTTGTGTTTCGGGATGCAGCACGTTAGCTTGCGTCCTGTGCCAATGCAGGCCACACAGCTGCAAGTCACTTCACGTAGACGTTTCATATGGGAAGCCAAATAGAACAGCTTAAACTATTAAAGCAGAGCCATCTGTCTTTCCTTTTGTCAAGCTTTTAGAGAGCCACCTCTCTTGGGCCCCTTCAGCGTTTGAGTGCTTGTTGATATTTAGCGTCTGCCTGCCTGCAGCTCAGACTCTGAATGAATTACGGGAACCCTAAGACATGCTATCTGCCAGACGGCTTTGTGAAGTGTGCATACACTTGTAGCATGCACATAGTATCATTTTGGTGTGGTGGTCCTCTGCTGTCCTCTGTGATTTAACACCCTGTTGTCTCTGCCTGGTCAGGTTTGACTACTGCAGGTTCATAGAGCTAGACTACGTTCCCATGGAGACCGGCTATATGGTCTCAATGCGCCCGACTAAAGGCTATGCATCAACCAAGTCGCCGACTAAAGGATACACTTCCACCAAGTCTCCAGATCGCCACAGCCGTTCAACAAACTCTCCCTCGACCCCTCGTTCTCGGTCTGTTCTGAGTGCCTCTTTCCACCCCATCAGTGTTGACCCTCTGAAGCATGGGAATGATGAGACCCTTTGCACTGTCATGAATGTTCCATGATGTTACATTGTGGAAAACAATGAGAGAGAGTTTGCGTAGCATCATCTCTAGTCTGATCTGTTACCTCCTTCTTCTTTTCTCTGCGTATATTCTTTCCTCACTTTATTTCTTTTGAGGAATGCTTCTTGAATCATTCAGTGTCTAACTTGTTTAGATTTTTGGTTTGGTTTTCATCTTGCAGAGCACATTCTCTTTTTGAAAAACTACAACATCACTGTCAGTGCCCAAAGGGGTGTGTGTGTCCTCGTTTCTAACGCATAACTGTTGCCTGTTAGCAGTGACTTTGGCCTCTGCATTTGTAAATGTCTGTGTGTATTTGTGCATTTCTGTGTGCTTTGTGCGTTGGCATGTTAGTGGACCTGGACTGACATTTGCTCCATTCATGTATATTTTGATTTGTGGTTTTGAACAGTGTCGCGGTGGTTTTGCTCAACAGCTCAAAGAATTTACTGTCACCTCGTTGTCTGGAGTGTGGTTTCACGGTGCTACCAGGAACAGGTTAACATGTCTCCTCTTACTTTGGACCAGGCGGACGCCGGCCGCGCCCAGTAATAGAGATCCCTATGGCAATGCCTCCATCAGCAGCGGCAGCAACTCAGGCTCTTGTAAAGGCAGTGATTGCAGCCCCACTAAAGGGTAAGACATCAGAGACTGCATAGCCCATTCAGTAATGGGCATGAGAAGCTCCTCTAACTCAGCGCTCTTGTCTAATATACTCCCTAGAATGATTGATTGCACTCATTTCAAACCAAATGTGAAAGTTAACAATAGAAACTGAAGCTTTGTATGACTTCCTCACCTCAGTGAAAATCGGAACTTGATATTCCTGCAACATTTATCTCTATTCCCATTCCCCAGCTGTTTTATTAGCCTTATAATCAGACTGAACTGCCATTTCATTTTCACTTCATCATCAAAATCCCTGAAAAAGATATGTGGGCAGCAATTCTAAGGTCTGGAATCAGGCGCCAGTTTTATTTCTTTTTCCTGTTTCTGTTTTAACAGAAGCAAAGGGATTTCCCCTGCTTGTTTTCCTCCGTGTCCAAAGTACATTTTCAGTCTTTTAAAGATGCTCTAATCAATGTTTTTATAATAATAGTGGATCAAACAGCTGCGTGTTCACCCAACTCTGCCGTTCCCCGCAGCTCTATGGAGAGTTTTAGTGTCATTAAACTCATTGTTTTGGTTTTACTGGCCAGTTCTAATGAGCTCGGAAAAACACCTTTTGTCTGCTTGTGCCTTAGACGTCATCAGAAGTACACGTCATGTACAGACAACCATGGTATCCGGCCCCCTCCACCAGAGCAATACCTCACACCCCTGCAGCAGAAAGAGGTGTGTATCCGACACCTGCGGGCCAGGCTAAAGGAAACCATCAACACTCTGCAAGACAGGTGAGATACTAAGATAGAGGTAGAGATGATCAATATTGGCCAGAAAGTCAGTTCTAATATTGTCTGACTCGTTCCCTAACCATTACCCTAAGCCTAAAATCTTGTATCTTTTCTTGTTCCTTCTTTCTCCTTTTTCCTCCTTAGGGACACGGAGATAGATGCGCTGAGAGGCCAGCTTTACAGGATGCAGGAGGACTGGGTTGAGGAGGAATGTCACCGTGTGGAGGCTCAGCTGGCCCTAAAGGAGGCGCGTCAGGAGATCCAGCAGCTCAAACAGGCTGTGGACACTGTTCGTGCCAGTCTCAGTGATGCGGGGGGCGGGCTCAGCGGGGACATAGGGGTCCAGAAGTACTTCCAGGACATCAACACCCAGAACCACAAGCTTGAGAACCTTTTAATCAACATGGAGCTAGCCCAGGCAGGATTAGCCAAGGAGGGGGAAGCCATACCAGGCTGTTGGACCCGTGTTGGGGGTTCGGCACCAGCATCTGTATCAGGGGAAAGTCCAGGAGGAATACCCAAACCGGCTGTGGGAGGGAGGGGGTCTTGCTCGTGCGATGCGTCCCCGGCCCGTTCTCTGACCCGGAGCTCCACCTACACTAAGCTGAGTGATCAGGCGCTGGCGGACCGGAACGGCAATGGCCCAGACTTTCCTTGTCTGTCAGGTGACGGCACCCAGGACAGCGGCTTTGTGTGCTGTGGGGAGAGCAGCGTCCCCAGCCGGGCCGACCTGCTGCTGGAGGCCGCCTTCCTCTCTGAGGAAACAGCATCTTTACTCAACTCATACACGCAGACCTTTTCCCACTCTCTGCCCAACTCTCTGCCTCACACCTTCTCCCATACCTTACCTCATTCTTTCCCTCACAAATTGTCCCACTCTGTGTCTCACACTATGCCGCACTCCTCCACCTACGAGAAGCTGTGCACAGGCGAGCGGCTGGCACCCTTTCGTTGCGGCCTGGGTGGAGGGGGCTGTATGAGCCATCCCTGCCTGTCCCACCACCACCTCTACCTGCACCCACTGCGGGAGACGGGCATTCAGACCGAAAGCTGCCCCATCCCTGCAACGGCAGGTTACCCCTCTGATCTGGACACCATTGCGGAGCAACGCACTTTCCGCTCCCAGGCCTGCAGCCCCACCTCCACTTGGCTGTCTGATGAAGGGGAGGAGGAGCTGGACTCTATCACCACCACAACTTCAGCAACCACAGCAACGGTCATGAGTGCAGCAACAGAGCCGATCCCGGTCTCCAAAACACCGCTGGTCCCTCCCTTACCGCGGTCTGCTACTGTGGCGTGTTCCATGGAGAGTCCTCTGTGTGGGGCGGAAGAGGGAGTGGAGGAGGAGGAAAAGCAGGAGAAAGAGAAGAGAGAGAAGGATTCTGCGGCAACGGAGAAGCAGGAGGAAACAACAGTGATCAGACTGGCAGAAGAAGGGTCGCAGACACAGATGGGCTCACTGGGAGGAAATGAGCTGGAAGTTCAGGGTGCAGCGGAGGAGGCAGCACCAGGAAAACTGTGCGACACATCAGCGGGGACACAGGGTGAGCTTAAGTTTGGAGGATGCTGTGGAGAAAGCAGACGGGTTGGGACAACACTGGAAAACCTCGGCGAAGAAGACAGGCAGCAAGAAGTAGGTCTGTCAGCAGCATCAAGCCAGGAAGAGACAGCAGAGCTGAGTCCAAGTGGCCCAGGATTATCACCAGGCGTAGAACAGCCTCAAACCTCCCAGCCGAGGAGATCTACTTCCCATGAGGAGATAGCTGGTGTCATTGTAGTGGATGTGCATGATGAGGACGATGATGAAAATGAAACTAAAGAGCAAGGCGCCACAGGGGCCGCTACAGCAGAGGAGGGAGATTTGTCTGGCTCAAGGACAATTCAGAAAAGCTACTGGAGTCGTCACTTCCTGGTCGATCTGCTAGCAGTGGCCATCCCTGTGGTGCCAACAGTGGCATGGCTCTGCCGCGGTCCGGTCCGTGGTGGACAGCCGATGTATCATATAGGGTCGCTGCTGCGAGGCTGCTGCACTGTGGCGCTGCACTCGCTGCGCAGGGGCGGCGGGTTAAGGCATTACCCCGCAGGCGGGGGGGACCTGGGCGGATCACTGATATAAGAGGAGAATCTGTTTAACTTCGACCTCTCCTGTATGGGTCTGGGTCCTGCGCTTGTTGGAAGATACCTGTAGTGTGAGGAGAGCAAGAGAAAAAACCCTGTCCTGCATTTCCCGTCAAGGTTAATAGCTGAGGGGAGCGTCGGGAACAGGAAATGTGCGTTTATTTAAGATCTCTAACTGCTAAACTCTGTTCTGTTTGGTCCTGTTCCTTATTGTCTCTCACCCGCTGGTCCTTGCTGTTGCTACCAAGATGTCTGCTAACACAACACGACTTGCGCAAAACTGAATGAGCAAACTGAAATGAATGATCTATGCTTGGATGTGTAACGCTGATTGTTTTGTTTTTAAATGCAGGAAAATGTTGAAGGATCGTTGATCCCTCAATCTACCAGTCTGACTCAATTCTGACATGTTAAACTGAAATAATGGTACGTTTATGTAATCACTTATAGCCAAATGGTCTCGTCTGCAGTAGACGAGCTACACTCTGCTCATTGACCAGTGACAGAGGGAAAATCCACCCTAATTCAGAATTCAAGTGTCTCCTGTGGCTGCAGACAGTTTTGGGCTTCTCTTTGAGTCTTTTACATCTTCAGCAAGAAAGAAAAACACAGACGCAGAACTACGCTGATTCTAAGGGTAGAAACACACCACAACAAACCGCAGCGAGCCTGCCAAGAACCGTAGACACTTCCAATACGCTGTTGGACGGCAGATCGACCGCGGTGTCAAGCCAAACGATTCCACTGTTATTTCTGTTTATGCCAGGCGGACGCTGTGTAGATGAAGCCAGATTTTGGGGGGTTTTGAAGATTCTTTTTGGGGGCTTTTTGCCATTATTTGATAGGAACAGCTGAGAGAGACAGAGAGGATGACGTGGCGCAAAGGGCCGCAGGCTGGATTCAAACCCGGGCCGCTGCGGTGAGGACTCAGCCTGGTCCGTGGGGCCTGCGATCAGAGCGCATGCCAGCTGCATCTGAAGGAGCCAGTAAGCAATTAGCTGAGCTTAGCATGAAGACTGGAAGCAAGGGGGCGCAGCTTGCCTGAATCTGTCTTTTTTTTAAAACTACCTGCGTCCCAGAGAGAGATTTAATAGAAAAACAATAAACTCCTACAGCTGACAATCACTTGAGTTTCTTCTAAATTCCACTTTCCCAAGGATACATTGACATAATTGTTCTTTCCTTTAAATTTGACTTTGCAATAGAATCTCCTCTTTTATGTCCCCAGGGGGCTCAGGACCCCAGGACAGCCTGACCTCACAGCCCATCTTCCCAATTCCAAACCAAACAGCCATTATTAGGTCAGGTCCTGTGAGGGATTTGTTGCGTCTCATAGAAAATGAATTTGAGCTGGTGGCTCCACCCAGCTCACATTGTTCGGTGTGTTTCTACCCTAAGAGTATACGATTGCATCTCCGGGAATCAAACAAAGCAGAATGAGACGCAAAAGCTTAAACTCAAGTTCGATGAGTGCACAAAGTCGGTCAACCATTGTGCAAACCTACAGATTTATTCAACCGAGCATAAAATGCAGCCTATTTTATGACTGTATCCAAACCTGATACCCTGTTTTCCTTTCACCTTCTCAGTGCACAGCAGCCCTCTGGGTTTTCACTGTGCAGTTCCAGCCACGGCCTACATATGTTTTACTCCTTCACTGTTTCTCTCAACCATTAAATGGTAAGTTCGGCATTTTGGGAAACGTGCTTATGCGCTTTCTTGCCAAGATATACGCTAAATATGAAGCTATAGCCAGCTGGATGCAGGGGGAAACAGCTAGCCTGGCCCCGTCCAACATCCACCTATCAGCACCTTGAAAGTTCACTGATTAAATTCAATCTTGTTTGTTTAATCCGCACCCAACCTAAGTGTTGTTGTTTTCGCAGGGAATTGCGTGCTGGAACTACTTCCGACTTTAACAACACCCTGCAGCCTTTGTGTTGGCGTTGTTTCCTTTTTTCATAGCTTTTCATCGCAGTCTTTGTTCTTGGGTTTCAGCCTACGAGAGAGCGTAATGAGAACAACATGGATATTATGTTTTAGGGTGGACTTTTTCCTTAACTCAGTCATATCGTTGGTCCTTGTACCCCCGAGGCTTTCCATTCAAAGCAAATGCAGCTGAACTATTGAGCTACAGAAAATATTTGATCTCAATTTGGGTTACTTTTATTTCACATAACACGCATAGAAAATCTCTTGGATTAATCAAATCTAACAGGAAAGTCATATTGTGATCAGACACTTGTTTGTAGAAGCTCACTGGCTTAGTTTGACACTTTGATGTAGATCTGAGTTGTGCTCAGTCTGTGCTGTATATTTCTGCTAACTTATAGCTCTCGTGGTGTAGTTTAACTGTCACTCCGGAAGTGCGTATTTCAAGTCCACTGTGCAAGAGTTAGTCAGTCGCTGCAGGTAAATCAATTGTATTTGTTAAACAGATCATTCTGTAAAGCATTTCTAGACATGGGGTACTGACATGTCAGTTGACACTCAAAACGCAACTCAAGATATCTGGGCTGTGATCGCGTTTAGGATCGGGGGCGTTTCCCCGCGTGTGAATGTGACTTCTGATGGCAATTTCTTCTGCTCCGCCGACCTTGTGCGGATGTTTAACTTTGTGTGTAATAAGGGCACATAAGCACCCTGCAAGTGTAAAATCAAAATTCGTGTGACTCTCAGAGACCCCCGTGAGCCAAACGTGGACCGAGAAACACGCCGCCACAACCAGCAAAAATCGCCTGACACCAACTGAATGGTTTAGTTTTTCGGTGAAGATATAATCAGTATGAATCATTTTTTGTTTGTTACTAGTTGGTTGACATATTTTGCACTATTATTCACTTTATGAATTTTAAGCAATTACTTGAAGTTGAGATTGTATGTGAATCCAAAGTGTCCACTGAGGTCTGACTGATTGTTGTGTTGGTCTGCGGCTTCAATTAAGTTTGACATTGTGCTGATAATGTTTTCGGGCAAAAATGAAACAGGTGGCGTGTAACTAAGATAATGCAGACATTTCAGGTAGATCCTTAAAAATACCACTAATACATGCCATGATTTCTGTGAATGCTGTAAAGCAGGTTGCCTTTCATCCATGATAAGAGCTATTGATCACAGCTCTTTACGTTTGACCACATTATGTAGCTACGGGCCATACAAAATAATGGACATTCACGTCTAAATGCTGTTGTGAAAGCGCACACTGGTATAGAATGAGCAGTGTTTGTGCTACGTGGTCAAGTGATGTCATTGTCAGACGTCAGTGACGATCAGTACAATCCCTGACTGTGTTGGGTTTTCACTTCATCGCGCCGAAGGAGCCACAAAAGCAAGCGGCCATTATCAACAACGCACTGAGCTCCATGAAAAGACTGAATGAACGCCTTCGAGACACCACAGGGCCACCTCTTCCCCACTTAGCCACACTTGCTCGTCCATAACCTTTCCCCAGTCGCCGCTTTCATTATCAGCCGTTGTGCACTAGTTCTGTTCCCATCTCCTGACTGTATGAACCACTTGGCTAAAGTGGATTAGGAGGCGAAAAACAATTTTCATGTTTTACAAAAAGCCATATAATCCTGTGAGGGAGCAGGCGTGAGAATGTGGGAGGCGGCCTCCTCCTCTCGATATTAATGTAGTGTGAAACAAAACCTCGAATAATGAAAGGCATGTGAATAATAACCACTGTATAGCAGCGTTGTAGGTTCAGGTTTAGGAGTTCAGGCTTGTTCAGCAATCATCTCAACCCCCTTAATTTACCTCTATGCACAACAGTCCACACTTTAGCTGCATTGTGTGGTCATGTATGTGAGTGTGTGATAAGGGTATTGCTAAACGGTAATACATTGTTAATGTATCATGGAGCTCCACAAAGTCCTGAAAGATGATTTTGTATCGATCAAGTGATCAAGTAACATCTTGCGCGCTCTTGTCTCTTGTCCTGTTCGCACAAGACGCATACTTTATGTCAGGCTCGAGCATCTTGTCGGTTACGTGTATGTTGCAAACACAAGACACACGAGTTATCACGTAATACCTTGTGCACACAAGTTATCTCAAGCAAACAGGTTGCGTATCTTGTACACACAAAATAACATCTCGTTAGCGAGTTTTATTTAGGATCTAGTTTGCACAGATCGCGCTTGAACGAGACAATAACTTCTTGCGCAAAGCAACGCGTGTATCTTGTACGCGCAACATTTGAATGCGTTCAAGTTGTTAAGATGATAATTTGCGCGCACAAGAATGAAGAGAATATAAATTCTATTTGTTCCTGGACTCCGAGGCCTCCATATTCAACAGCTTCTTGACTTTGCAGGTGTTTCTAACAGGCCTCCATGACACCTTTGTCTTCACTTACTACTCCTAATAGGGTTTGGTGGACATAATCACATCCATACAGTGATTTTGTCCCCTAAATGTTCCTGTTCAATGGGTAACAAACATTATGGCCTGCAGCGTCCTTGTTGAGGAATCTGACAGGCCAGTCAGTCGTTTCCCATCTTAAATGCTTCAGTTCCAGCAGAGGCTTGAAACTCATCAGGGCGTGATCGATTTAATTCATTAATAGCTTAATCTGACTTTCCTCCGAAGCAGTCGTTACCACAGACAGCACTTTATCAAAACCCACTCCAAGATTCTCACGCTGCCGAGGAGGCCATTACCCCGCGAGCGTCCTCCGCTGTCTCTGACCGAGCGTCATTGTACCTCACAGCGAGCCTGGGTTCTATTTCTGTCTGTGATTATATACTACGTATATCCTTAGACACACATGATGCTGAATATTTCTTGGGGGAAGCCAGGGGGGGGGGTTTGGTCAATATTTGAATGTGTGTTGTCATTATATGTTTTATTCCTTGTCTGATTGTCTGAGTAAGTGTTCCATAGCCTATGAAATGATAATTAGCATATACAGAGGTTATACCAAGTCCTATAACATCCTACCATTGAGGACATTCAATGCCTTGTATAGGAATTCAGCTGACATCATTGCTATCTACAGATAATGTCATGTAAATTAACTATTTTAATGGCAATAGTAGTGTGTACAGTAAAAGACATCAGTAGGCTACTTCTCCATTCACACTCCCACCACACTGTATAAAGGAAGACCAAAAGCCCCTATATTAAACAGCATGGAGGAAACGTTTCTGTCGTCTTCATCTGTGTGTTTGTCTGAATCTACAATCTCTGGATGCTTTTCCTGCTTGATATTGTGACAGTGTCCTGAGGGGGAGACAAACACCAAGAGGGCTAATGTGAACAGAAAGACTGTTTATTTGTTTTACAATATTATCTCGGTTACATTCGTATATAAACCTTTAGATTCTTCTAATTTTCTTACAGAATGACAGTGAAGTTTATCAGATTGCATACCTAGAAAATTAAAGGAATACATGCATCCAAACATGAACAGCATTAAAAGGAGCAACTTTATATAACAAGTAGAAATTCACAACTGTGAGCTCCGCTCAGTGTCACTGTGCTCATCAGTCAAGGAAGGAATGTTACACAGGGGCGTCCTCTACCACTTCGCAGAGGAGAGCAAGTTGATTGGCTAAACCCATGATGTGGAATTTAAACACCTTCAATTTGAGTGGACGATAATCAGCGCCAAATTTGAGAACGGACACGTTTGTTTTCACGAGTTCTCTCAGTAACATGAGGCACCACAAACACAATTTTAAAACAAAAGCACAACTGTTGAACTCAACTGGTGAAATAGACTCAGGAAAGACGACCTCTTTAAAAAGGTAGTGGAAAGTGCACTTAGTGGGTCCGCCCAGCACAGAACCTGCCCAAACAAATACCAACTATTCCCCAAAAATGAGACCATGTCCAGCAAACCCTTTTTAACTGCCCTCCAGCTAGCTACTCGCCTACTGCACCGTGACCTTGCATGCCTGTGCCTTTCACCGTCTGACAGCTCTCTGGTGTTGGTGGACAGGACTGAGTCCCAGCTGCATGGGGCAACAAGCGCCTCCTGCTGCCCCTTTCCCTACACTTCCCCCTGGAATGTGCACAGTGTTCCCAGTACCTACTAAACCAACACATCGGGAGTCTCATCATGACGTTTGCCCGCGGAGAGAGGGAATGTGGTTCAGCGATACGTCGCCATCTCTTGCAGGAGGTGGCCACTGCCTCACTTACACGTTAGAAGCCAGGGACCATAACTGGTGCGTATCCATAAAAAGATAAACTTATCTCGATGCCCAAAACAACACGAATTTCCGCCAAAATATGGTATAAACTAAAAAAACAAAGCCTATTTGTTTTACTGGCCGAGTGAGAATGACACTGGAATCTAGAATCCAGTCGGCAAACTTCCCGATTTCACAGATTCGGCCCCAGGTGTTTATTCAGCTCAGATTATTTATGCACCCATTAGGGGCCAAGTGCAGGGACAGGGAGCACAGCCGTGATCTACATGATAGGGCTCCGGTGACTGACCATTGGCTTTTACAGCATTTTGACAAGATGAAACGTCACGTGCCAATGATTCCTCTCCACAATAAGGAGGAAGCTCTGGACTCACGATAGTGCGCATGGCTTCTTTTTTTTTTTTAAACAAAAAAAAACAAAACAACAACATTTTGTACTATCCTTGATCTCAAACACGTAACTAGAAAATAAAACATGTAATACTTAGACTACGATGTCAACGAAGACGACGGAAATGAAGAACGGTCGAGAATGACTGTAGAGAAGGGAAAAAAAAAAAAAAGGCTTTTTAAGATCATGTTAAAAAAACGAGAAATGGCGACGATGATGATTGTGACGCAGGAGCTGGTTTGGTATGATGACAGAGAGAGAGAGAGAGAAAGAGAGAGAGAGGGACAGAGAGAGAGCGAGAGATATCTCTGTATTGTAGACATCCTGACAGTTTACAGTCCTCCTCCTGGTCTTCACACCTCTGGGACAGAGTGATCCATGGATGACCGCAGGAGACCGGTTGACATCCTGGAAAGACACAATCACATCCATAACCTCGCAGGGCGTCGTGCAAAAAATCCCTCCTCACACTGGTCGCTTTCCCACCTGTAGCTTATTTAGTTTAGCTGCTCTGGACCAAGGAATGAAAAGATACACGGTAAACATGAAGTCACATGAACCGACATGTAAGTCATCGACTGGACAGTTTTTTGTGATGTCATCCTGCATCATGGCTCCACCTGGGAAAATCGCATTCTAGCGACTGACGGCAGTAGCAGTTACTGTGCCAATACCTCATTGATGATGATAGTGAGAAGGTAATGCCGCAAGATTCACTAAGACGTTGAAGTCCTACCTCTTAATCATGTGTTCATAGATGAACTTGGGCATCATGGTGATGGTCATGGCGGTGGGAGAGGTGGAGAGGATGTCCTTGATCTGAGAATCCTGGGGTTTTCACACAGGAGCAGTGACATGTGAGGCCCTCACGTGGTTAATGAACTATCACCAAACTTAGACATTTATGCAAAAAACAATATTCAAAGCCTTCACCACAGGGCAGGATGAAACTACGCGCCTACGGAACACAGGACTAAAAGCAAGCTATGGCCACGTTACAGATGCAGCCTAAACACCTTTTCACGTCACTTCACATTCGTACAGACTTGAACGCTGCCCTTACTTACAAGCGCTGCATGTTCCCACGTTACATTACATTCTGCCAGTATGCAAGCGGCCATCCCGATGCAAAATGCAAGTTGGCCACCAAACATTTTATAAGCATCACAGATGTTCGATACATATTACTTCCTCACGTGGCGACTTCTGAGTTAACAGTTTCTATCGACCACTGACCAAACTATTTGAGGCAAAGAAACAAGTGTCTGACCTTCAGTCCAATAACGTTTTGCCCATTGATTTCGCAGATGTAATGATCAGTCAGCAGGCCGTTGCGGGCAGCAGAGCCGTCCTTGACCAGTGAGGTGATTTTACCAGACTTGTAGATGAAGCCGACGTGGCCTGAGCTGTCTTTGTGCATGGTGACGGTGCGCTGAAAAGGCCTAGAGGCACCGACACACAGACACATAGGAGGCGTTAGGACGTAACGTTCTGTTATAAAGAGCCAAAACGTTTCTTGAAAATCACGACGTACCAGTAGTTGACCAAGAAAACAGAACACTCACAGAACAGATGGGAAAATACAAAGTCTGTTTGATTGCGTTCATGAAAACGAACCTAACGGCGGGAGCTGAGCAGCAAATTATGGAACAGCCAGCAGAGGGAGCCAAACATTTCAGCTTCGAACAAATATATAATCAGTTCAACTCAAAGCTTTTATGCACATTGGTGGGGGCCCTGTTTATATCTGACATCTGCAGGATATGAGTCATGAGGCCCCCATGCTATTACAGATGTCCGTTCCAAAGTGCTGTGTGCGGACGTCCAAAATCCTGAACATTAGAACTCAACTCACTATGAAAGACAGGATAATGAAATTCAATAAAGCTGTTTGTACATTAGACAAATGGATGGAGTAGTTGATAAAGCAATGCTCAGCCGCTATTGCTCCATGTCGTGTAAAAGACAAGCCGGAGATACAGATGAGGTCTGCACGCGGGAAAATAAACCACTGAGGGCACATTAGTCCTACGTCTGTTTCCATTCTATATTTTAATGTACATTATATTTTTAATCGGGAGGCTCTCAAACCCAGTCTAGGGGGGGAAAAAAAACAAGTTATTAAAACTATTACGAATTAAAGCTTTTTTTCCCCAAACAAAAACAAGACCAACTAAATTTAAACATAACCACTGACAACAAAAGCAAAATGTACAGCATTTTCATCAACAAATGAAAACGTGATGATAACGCTAAAGACGAACGAATAGAAAAACTAATTGCTAACCGTTTTAATGCAGGCTTATTAAAAGTCCTGCCTGCAGTCACACGGAGTACGCTTCTGATTGTCAGACAGTATCCTCTGCCCCCAAAATATATCTCTTCTTCACAAGCCGATTCAGCCGCCTGAAGTGGTAATAAAGCCACGCAAACAGGCAGGCCTGCACACTGACCGTTAGAACATTCAAATTACATTACCACAGGAGGTTAACGTTACTTTCAATACAGTTGCTGTTTATTGGCTAGTGGTAGGAATGAGTGCAGCATTAATGGAGTCTGTCAACTCTGGAAATCTCCACCTACAGTGGATATTACTGCGTTAATGTCAGCGGTTGTTTTGGCTGCTCGTCTCAGGCCAAACCTTGATCGTGAACAGGATATTGGAGAACATTTTGGTGAATCCAGCTTCTGAATGATCCTGATGCGAGTGAGCAAGACACAACAGTGCGTGAACCGGCTTGGGAACTCCCACTGTACTGAGCGGAGAAGAGCGAGTGTGTTGTACCACTGCTGAGCAGAGCAGCATGGCCACTGTATGTGTGAACCGTTACAGTCTGGTATCAACAGGTACACCTTTTCCTTTAACACTGCGATAGATGAGAACAGCGCCTGTAACCATGGTGGCTGTACACATCAAAGAGCCTCCCAATGCTTAGAAAGACATCGTTTTCAAATGAGACTAAAATTTCCGATGAGAACTAGACTAAAATGTCTCTACTAACAATAATCAAACGTGACAAAACTAACAAAACAAAATCACATTCAGGCGCCGTAGTTAACACTGGTACAATGGTCAAATTGGGACCAACAGAAATTCAGTGAGTCCTGATAGAAGGTCTAGGACACACTGTTATAATCGTGTGTCCTCCATGTATTAAATACTCCTCACCTGTCCCGGACCACCAGCTCGATCCGGGTGTCGGCCGCAGCCTTCAGGGCCTTGTGGGCCTTGTCGGTGCTCCAGCCGGCACAGTTCTGCCCGTTGATTTGAAGGATCTGGTCTCCAAAACGCAGGCCGGCCAGGGCCGCGGGGGAGTTGGCCTGCACCAGCTGGGCAAACATTCCCTGAGAGGGGAAAGACGAAGTGTTCAAAATGAGTCCAAGGAATGGAGTAAACAAAAGGAGCGACTCGACAGGAAGGGCACCGGGAGGGGAAAAGTTCATTAGGAGATCAAAGATATTGCTAGATATCTGAAACAGTGAAAGGCTTTAAACCAAACAGAAGCAACAGGGGGCTCGTGTCTGAACAACTCTTTTAAAAGAATGAGTTCACGGTTTTACTTGTCGAATTCAATTATTTGGTTAAAATGATTCCTTTTGAGGTTTCAGCAAGTGTGCTGTGTCATTTCAACAGTACATCGATCACCAATACACTGAATCTTCTGTTTTTATGAACTCATTTCAAAGGCGGCTGCCCACTGTGTTAGTGCACTTCAACAAACTGAATAATTAACTACGTTCAGGAGCCTACCACCACCCACAAGCTGGCCAGGTATCAAAAGAGATCGCACATTGCTCTTAGCACTGATAACAAACACCAGCCAGTCCCTGTTTCAGTTCCCAACTTCGGCAACGTACCAATGCCCATGTGTCCCAGGGACATTACATGTTAATAAAACCAGGTCTGTTACGTGTAGATCATTTTAAAGAGGTCTCAAGTTCTAACCCCATTAGAGGCAGACGTGTGATCGACAGGTCGGATCACTTGATGCTCCAGATACAGAGTAAAACAGGTTAAACACTGAACGTTTCTACCAGGTGAAGCAGAGGTTGAACCAGATCTAGAGCCTGAACAGGTGCCTGTCAAAGACTTTGTGATGCTGACTCACGTTGTCGATGGCCCGGAGCCGGAGTCCCACCTTCCCGTCCTGGTCCTTACAGAGGATGATCTCCCGCAGCCCGGGGCGGATCTCTGCCCTCCTGATGCCGACATCTGCCCCCGTCACCGGGCGCACCATGCCCCCGACACCTGCACTGGAGGGCACTGCCACTTGCTGATATGGGGGGGGGTTAGGAAAGGCTTAAAATTCAGGCATGTTGCATTAACATTCAGCTAGAGATAAAAAGGAATGCTGCATCAAATAAGAGGTATGTGGGAGGATTCAATTTCATCTCCTCCTCCACCACTGAACGAATTCAATTCAGTTCACTTTTATTTATATGGCGCCAGATAACGGAAGTTATCTTCATATAGAGCAGGTCGAGGCCGTACTCTTTGTTAGGAATGCTTTAGGGCGCTGCCCTTGAAAACGTCATCTTTGCACAAACAATAAAGGAATTACAAAACATTAGAAAAACAATGGCAGAGGTGAGGACATCGGCAAATGGCAGAGAACACGGACGGTGAAATGCCAGCTGACGAGCTGTGAGAGCCTTGACATCTGCGGGATGTACACACCCGCGCGGTACTGGAGGGCAGCGAAGGGTTCGCACCCTCCCACACACGGCTCCAGGCCTGCGGTGAGTCACTCAGTAATGTGGATCTCCGGGAACAGAATACTGTTGTGCTATGATAGATCTGCTAAAAACAGATGTATAATCACTGAGGGCTGATGGTTTCAAGTGAGAGGCTTTAATGTGACCTGACATTTAATAGGCTTCTTTTTTTTTTCTTTTACCCAAATTATAAAAACTATTATTTTTGGATGGACTGAAAACATCACAGGGGAACTGCCCATTTGAATCTGTTCACAGGCGTTCGGGAGTACTACTGCATACGTGAAAACAGTTGCATAGAACCCTTTGAAGCTCCAGAGGGAGCTGTGGGAAGTCTGATAAGCTGTTGGGCGATTAAGACTGCAAGCTTGAAAATGAAAAACAAATCTGTCGGTAATCTGGTTGCATTGTGGGTAATGCAGGCGCTCGGTTTTGACAAGGAAGGAGAATGAATTAAAAGATCATATTGCTGGTTCGATGTATTTTTTAACTGACCATGGGTCTGGTAAGGTCAGGAGTGCAAAGCTGATACAGTGGAGTACTCTTTTAATAACGCAGCCACACTTGCAGGTGTTTGCATGCATTAACACTCATCCAGGACCAGCGTTGGGGATAACGCGCTACAAGTTACAGTTCAATTGCAATCCAAGTGAATCAGTTTTCAAATAAGCAATCAGCTATTTCCCTGTTCCTTTTGTTGCCACAAAAAAAAAACGCATTTGCACTGTTTGTTTCCTACTTATTGGAGAGCTGCGTACTAGTGGAAGGTATCCAATCCTACGGTGTGCCAGTGCTCACGTGTAGCTCAGCTAACTCAGCGAGATGGCAGAGGGCGCGGCCTTTACGTCGTGCGAGTAAGTAACTAAGCACTGATCTAGTTAAATGGTTGCATGTACGAGCCCGTGTTTGGTTGTTTTCATGGAGAAAGCTGTGCCTAATATGCCTCGTTGCCACCTGTCAGGTACCCTGGGTTTTTTATTTAGTTTTATGTACTTCAGATAATTCTACTTTTTTCATTGCAGATGAATTGCAAAAAATATGACAGGTTGTATGAACTTGTTAGGGTATATGCATTGAGCCCCTGTACCCTATTAATATATGTTTACTTGTAATCAAACAAGTAAAGGGGATATTGCATCTGTCATTCCTGTTATTAGCCTGCAGAGCTACAGATTATGGGCCGTAGACTATGCAGTGACAAACGGGTTTTTATTTTTGGTAATGCAAAAGTACTCTAATGAGTTACTTTTCTCAGTAAGTAACTCAGTAACGCCGTAACGTAATTTTAATGGCAGTGATCTTTTAATATAAAGGGTTACTTTTAAAAAGGTAATGCCGCCCAACACACACACACACACACACACACACACTTACATTGTCTGCCACCGGCAACAAGGCCAGGTTCCTCTGGACTTCATCACTGTTGAGGGCCAGACCCATGTAGTCTCCCAGCTCCTCCAGGTTCGGGTACAAGCCTGGGAGAACGGGGGGAGAGAGAGAGAGAGAGAGAGGCGGAAGGAGAAGGAGGAGGGTGGGGTAGAAAGAAAGCAGGTGGGGGAGGTGGAGAGTGAGAGACAGGCGGTCGGTAGGGTAGAGAGAGAAAGGGAACATACCAAATGTTACATAAAGAATACATATGGTAATACATACAGTATGTATTCTGCTTAAACCCCTACCTCCACTTCCTACCTAGGCTTTCTATTAGCACTTCCCCTAAATTGCAGCACTGACGACAGGCCATTCAGCCCCCACCTGGTTCTATATTTTAGAATGTTTTGTTAGTTTAAAGTTAATATGTTAGCTGTGAAAACACTGTTACGTTAACTACACCTATGTTGCCTTTTCAGCTGAGATCATTCTTTCCTACACTCTATATTTTATTCATGCCGTCCATCACAGTAGGGTCACGCTCGCGCTGCATTGAGTCCCCCACTGGAAGAATGTTGATAATGAGCACCCGGTGTTGCAGCGCAGTAAAACTTTCCTGGCATCAGTATTCGATGCCTTGCTATGACGGAAAAGGCCACTTTAATCTCCGAGTGTGAGCTGTGTGTCTTCCTGCTTTACCTGTTTGAATGTTACACAGATGTATAAATATACACACAAAGTGTGTATGAGTCATGAGGCCCTCAGCTGGTCAGGTAAGCAGCCTCGTGTCTTCTGCTCAGGTAAACTCAAAACCAATTCTTTTTCCTTCCGAGTTCCAGGATATTAGCCACGGTTCCCCTTTGAATTCTAACACACTATTACAGATGTAAGATAGGGTTAGGATTACGCTTGGTCTCCCTGTTTTACTCCCGTCTACTTCCCTGTTTGGACACCGTCTACCTGTCTGTCCCTCTTCTTGCCTGCCTGCACGACTGCATCACTGTTCTGGCAACAAGAGCGTGTCATTGCCCTCGCAGCAGAACATAGATTACTGCATTTATCCTGGCAAAGATAGAAGAAAGGACATGCAGGGAAGGTAGTCAAAGGTAGGAAAGTAAGCACAAGCTAAATCAGCCTGTGGCTACAAAGTGGAATACATGAATATGCATGCCAAACAGTTATTTAGAACGTACTGCCCGTTTGTATTGCTCCTATGTGGTAGGAATGTACTTCATGTGCAGTGCCAAGGAGGATGGCAGTACATAGCTCGGAGAAAGCCCGAAAAGTCCTGCACACAGGGCACTTTCCAACGTTTTTACACAAGCTATAAGGAAGCTCCCTTGTTATGTTTTGTCTTTTACCCTTCCTGTCTAGCCTGGAAGTGGAAATGTGTCACATTGTGAAGGTTGATGCTTGTGACCACCTTGTACCTGCATTTTAGCAAATATTTGACTAATTTTACGATATAACGTCAACCTGTTAGAACTGCCATGACTGGAAGGAAATGAAAGACTTTGTTGAGGCAGCCATACAAATATGAACCTCTGCTAACCGTAAATCAGCTGGTCATGTTATTATAGTTAATAGCAGGTCAGAATGTGCTGGTATTTGTGTTTTAGCGTGGCGATGTCAGTCAATCCGCCGCTTTGGTTCAGACTGAAATATCTTAACAAGTATTAGATGGATTTCCACGTCAACAAAACATGACAGAAGTCGTCTGACGGTGGCACTTCAAATGTGTGTTAATACAATATTTTACTCCAAGACAGAGTGCACAGTGGAGACTCAGTTGGTTTTTAGTGCAGTTACACTTTTACACTACGCCGGATTTTCACGTGAACCTTTTGTGATCCAACCACACCTCTTCCTCGCTTGTTTTTGGGGGGAAACCCGTTCAGATGTCGGTATGTGCTTCAATGAATCAGATATAAACAAGATCAGCACAGTTCTCCAACAATACAGATACGTATAAATAAAAGATGTACTCCATGTTATACAATGAGAGAAACGTTGTGT
This sequence comes from Coreoperca whiteheadi, assembly GCA_011952105.1. Classification (NCBI taxonomy): domain Eukaryota; kingdom Metazoa; phylum Chordata; class Actinopteri; order Centrarchiformes; family Sinipercidae; genus Coreoperca; species Coreoperca whiteheadi. Next base: position 2,380,025 of record CM022479.1, read on the forward strand.
TTAGAAATCAGTTTCTGGACCAACAAAAGCAAAAATCATAAATTAGCTGTGTGTATCAACAGTTAGCTGACTGAACGTTGAGCTGACTCATTGCCGGCGACCAGACGTTTTGAGACAAAGGCGTAAAAACTGGGGCCAATGGGGGGGGGCCGCATAAGGTCAACGCACCAGGCAGTATGACAAACACAAGCAACAAGATCTACATACACACAGTACCGGGAAGTAGCTCAGTGGTTTTGTCAATACTTATCAATATATTAGTCAGGGAGTTTCTTTGTTTCAGCAACTATGTACAAGGTGGAGTCAAGTCTAAAGTCAACATGGTTCGAGTAAGTCACTTCAACCACATACACACTCCGCCCAAGCCCTCAGAAATCACCTGCTGTACAGCTAAAGGTGAAAGCTCCGGTCATGGTTACAGAAAATGAAGAGAGAAAGAAACACCCACACACCGCTGACCAAAAGTAATCGAAAAATGCAGATCATGATTCATCATGCACTCCTACACTGGGCCCTAATACATTAAAAAAAACATTTCATTATTTCAGAAAACTGAGAATACCTAGTAGTCATAACAGTTGCCCTCTCCCGTTTCTTCATTTCTGTTTTGGCGCCGTCTTGTTTCATCAGCGTCTCTTTCACTCAACTCCCCCACACACGCCTGCTCCACATCTGCCCACGCAAGCCGATCAAAAAAAAACTAACTCTTGCTGGCTTGGGAACTCAACTCTTCTGTTTAACTCTATGGAATACTATTTCAGTGCTCTTGCAATTTACCCCTCGCCTGATCCCTTTCTTCTCAGGAGACTATCTTGAACTACTGTATTTGTCAAACAGCCCTTGAATTTAAACCCAAATCAGTGAGTAAATGAGGACCTGGAGTCATGTCTCCTGAGGAATCCCACTGGCTGATTTTGAATGTGGCCATACCAGGCAAATGTGTCTTATTTCTTTTTTAAAAAGGTAAGGACGAGTCAAATCCCAATTTAAATTATGCTGTAGCTATGAAAACGCAGATAGAATCGAACCACACGCTTGGTTTTGTGTGTGTGTGTGGGGGGGGACGACGACTTACAATTATTTTTATTATCGAATAATCTGCCAGTTACTTTCTAGATTAACGGATTTATCGTTAGGTCTATTAAATGTCAGAAAATAGTGAAAAATGTCCATCCCAGTTTCTCAAAGTCCGAGGTGACAAAACCAAGACATATTAAGTTTCATGTGATTCAAAACAGAGAAAGGCAGGGAATCTCCATATATTTGAGAGGCTGAAAAAAGCATTTTCTGCCAATTTTGCATGACAAATTACTCTAACAATTATTTGATTATCAAAATATTTGGCGATTATTTGGCTGTCGATCGAATAATCGATTAGTCGATGCAGCTCTAGAGCGTGCGTATCGGTCCACAGATAATCTCGCATGCTCCTGGACCCATCAGCCTAATATTTTTTGGTTGCGGTGATTTACAACATTTGAAAAAAACCTATTTTATTGACTGCTCTGTTTTATACCGCCATTGGCTGCTGACTCCTCACTTTTCACTTTGAAATGGACATTTTACATCGCTGCTGTTTCGGAATTCTCCGAGGTTTGTCTACTATGGTTACACCTTGATAATGTAACCTGCATAGACCTGCGCAGATATGGTGCATTTTATGAGTTTCAGACGTGCAGGGAAGGACAAAGGCAGGTGACCTTCGTCGCCATGGTAACAACGATAAGCACATGAAACGGTGGCAGTTTGGTTAGGTTTAGGAAAAGATCCCGTTTAGGTTGAAATAAGTACGTTAGTCACGTCAGTTAAGTTATATTACGTTTAACGACCTCGTCGTTCTTCATACTACGTCACTGGACATTTTCTTCTCTATGACATTCGTACGTAAAATGACACGCCGTCTCTGCACAGTATAAGTCAGTAGAGACTAATTGCCGTGAAAAGACACGCGAAAAGCAAAACAGGCGTTGTGATAACACGCAAAACGACTTCAGACACTGGCATGTTATTCATATGCCATTTGGTGGTACCAGGCCTGGCAGAGATCTGCACTCTTCTAGTTTCCTTCTTTTTCTTGGTATTTTTCCTACAAGGAAACCTTGACAAGAAGAAGAACGGTCATGTTGTTGAGGCAATTTACAGCAGTAGCTTATCTGGCTAGGATGCGGCCCAGTGTTGATGTCAATCAGGCCGTCCTCTTTTACCTCCCTCTCTGTTTCTCTGTGCCACTCCAGGAAAACAAACTCCTCCCGTCTGTGCTCTAGCCCACTCTCACACCCCTGGGTCTCACCCTCCCTCCCTCCTTTTCAAATCAACCTCCTCCTCTCTCTCTCTCCCATGATGCCCTGTCCCAGTACAGCTGCCAGAGCCAGTCTCCATGGTGACTCATAGCTAGCTCTGCGGAGGTAAAAACAAAAGACCAAAAGCCCACAGGACTTTGCATCCAAACAGAGAAAAGAGAAACTGAATGAGTGGGAGAATGGGAAGAGGGGGAGAAGTGAGTGGAAATAAGCTGTGTTCTGTAATCTCTAAAGGGCCCCATGTCCATCTTTTACCCACTTTCCTTCTTTCTCTCTCTTTTCTTCCTTTTCAGTCAGGAATACTGCAGCGTTCATGTATAGTTTCACACAAACCCCTGAGCCGAAATACCATGAGAGAGAAAGAAATAGAGCCACAAACAGAGCCAGAGTCGTGGGGCTATTTACTCCCGTTATTGTCCAAAGACCCCATAACTCCTCCTACCATCCTGTCCCTCTCACCACACCTGTCTTTAGCCACCCCTAACACCCCAGAACTGTTCTTCTACAAAGAATAGCACAGCCTCAGAGCCTCAGAACCACAGAC
>CM022479.1:2382998-2393864 GCA_011952105.1 Coreoperca whiteheadi
CCCCCACCCCCCACCCCCGTAGATACACCAACAAATAGCCAGCATAAGAAACAAGGGATAACAGACAACATGACAAGGAAAAAGGAAAGCAGATACAGGTGACGGTAGTTTCTGCTACTACTTAGACAAAGAAGGGGTTTTGCTGAGCTTCCTGAGTGTAGATACGTTTGTAACATATTAATAGGGTTCAAAAAATACTTTCTAAAAACCTTTCAACGGTAAATGTGGGACTCACTTGATCCTGACATCCCAGCAGCGGCAGGAGGAGGCGGGTAGGTTCCCTCAGTGATGGCTGGCATGGGGGTGGCAGTCTGGGCATACTGGGCCTGTGCCTAGAAAGTAATCAGACGCACTAGTCAACTGGACGTGAACTTGGACTTACAAATGATAAAGACTGGATGAAAGGCAACTGTCATCAGTACAACACAACTGAGAAGAAAGGAGAAACGATTGAAGTAGGGTTGGTAAGGAAACATGCATATTCATCACAAATGCATGTCCTTTTCAAAAAAACTTAAGTCTCAAACCCTGAATGAATGGTATGGTGTCCTCCATGCACTTCAAAATCAAACAGTGTACTGTGGGCCTAAGCAATATAACAAAATAAGTGATTACAGATTATGTTTTCCTCCACAACAGTCTACAAATTACTGCATATCTTCAACGACATGCAAATGTGACGCTAAAATGACAAAGTTAAAGGGGTTTCTGTTGACTTCATTTAAGTTTAGGGAGTCCAAGACATCCTGGGTTTTGGTGTCTAAAATGGGTCAGTAAAGCTCTAAAAACACCGGCTCCTACATTTCCCATAATGCTACGAGATAGAATCATTGATTAGACCCCCCCCCCTGCATCCTCAGTGTTCGCTTCTTTCAAACCCCACACCACCAGCAGGTGTTCTGTTCAAAACTCGTCTTGACTCGTTCAAGTCTCGAGCCCAAGCGGAGATATTTTTGGACACTTTTGAGAGCTCTAGAGCCACAGAAGACATCATCCGGCTGTTCTCAGACGCTGTGTAAACTGACCGCCGCGTAAACCGGTGGTGGGCCCCTTCAACACTAGTCATTCGAATAATCTGTGCGTAGTTTTGATCCCCCTGCGAATTTGCTACATTTGCAAACATCTTGATTATTGCACACATGATCAGGAAGCATAAGCTACTTGTAATTGTGCCAAAAATGGCAAAAACAATGTCATAAGCTACAGTACAATCTTCAGATCACCTACCTTGATAACCTTGTCGACCTTGAGGTCCTCCAGGGATGGATACAGGGACATCCTAAGGAGACAACGCAAACAGTTGTGAGTGCAGGACCTTGGGAAAGGGAGGATGGCAGCCAGCTACGCCTCACCAGACTACTGACCGGGATAACCTATATTATCTTGATGGCATCCATTACCTTTAAACTCCATTAAGCTATATTTCATATTAACATTGAATCAATTGACGCTCTCTGATGTGAAAGGGATTCTAGTGCTGCTGATTGCACTGAGGATCAAAACCAACTCTGTACCTGCATGCGGCTTTCAGCCACATCCTGCCTACCTGCCTGGCCAGAAATGGCATGGCGATGACAAAAATGACCGACTTCTTATCTAATATCGCTCTCATGCTGAATGAACCTACGGTGTACGTGTGACCTTGACTTATGGCTGCAAATGACAAACATGTGGACCACAGTGCCGGGCGAGAGGAGCACAGAGGGCATGCAGGTAGAGGTAGCACAAGAACATCTCCCTGTTTTAATCATCCACTCTCCGGCTCACCTGCACTTCAGCTTTCAGCTCGAACAATAACGTCACACTGAAAAACACTTGGGTCTGTACATGCAGGGGGCTTGTGTGAAGTACAGGCTGCCAGAAAAACATAAAACATGAGTAAACATGGGTGGAAGGAAAAACACACGAGAGTATGAAAGCAGACAAGCGTTAACGGCGCTCAGGGTTCCATGACGTTGTCAACCATTACGATAATAGTGACCAATCCAGACTAATAGTGACCAATCCAGAACTCATTACCAAGGCACATTAACAGAACAGCAGACTGAGATCGAACAGGCAGGTAATAAACACAGGTTTGTCCGAGTGTGACATATGTTTGTGTAAATCCAATTCACTTGCCTTGATATATATATATACACATATGCTCACATTCTCCCTGTGCCCTGGTGTCTACAGTGATTTGGGAAAAAAAAAAAAAAAAAAAAAAAGGCAGCTGTCGCTGCTTCGCACGCACACTGATTACATCTACTGTGAACAATAATGACGGGTAGTCAAGCTTTATATACAGTCTATGCTTTTTACCAGTAATATTCCTATCACCCTTTCATGATAACCCCACCCTCTCTTTGCTGGGCTTATCTTCTTTAAACGACTCAGAGCTCTGTGCACAAATTCCAGCCGGCTTGTGTTCTGTGCTTGTGCAAATTCCAAATAAAGTTACTCGAACTTGAAAATCTGTATGCCTCACTGCATGGAACCTATTAGGTAACGTGACGCCAAACTGACTCGGCGACCGGCCACGACTGTATGAATAAACTGATACAGGAAACACTGACTTGACACAGAAGCTGTATCTAATTTGGATTGGTCATGCCATGGCCAATGCACAAACCACTTTATAAAAGGTCAGTATTGGGCACAGACACCAATCCAGTGTATCTGATTGGTGAGTCCATTTTCTCCCCCACACCGTGACAACTGTGCGTCACAATCACGAGAAATGTGAACACATCTCTTACTCAACAGGGAACAGGAAAACAAAGTGAGGAGGATGACAGCATAATATTAACAAAAAAAACCCAACAGACATTATGGCCAACCGCCAAACAGACTGCGGAAATCCAAAAAGCTACTAGACACAAAACACAAAATAACTCATCATAAAAAAATGTCTCTTCAAATGTTTTAAAGACCAAAAAACATGGCAAATATGAGGATATGTCGTCAAACACTCATTTTGACACCAGTGAGGGAAAAACGCGTCCCTAAAATATGAAAATGATTCTGACCACCATCACATTACATCTCTCTCTCTCCCAGCTACTCCAGCCACTACTCTAGTCTGCTATTCTCTGTCCTCACAGACAAGGGCGTCACTGTGTTAGTGGACACAGAGGGGCATTTACAACACCTTCTAGTGTTTAGGCTACTTTTCAGCCGTGTTTGTTTGCTCGCTTTTATATTCCTCCCTCATTCGGACTCGCTGGCAGGACGCCCTAAGTGAACAAGCCCGGAAAAATGAGTGTTTGGTCAGCTCCTGCAGTGACATAACCTAATCCTTGAGTCTCTTCTGCACGTGCAGTTCAAATGGACAAGTGACGTTCTTTCGAATGTAAAAGGACATTTCCCACGTGGTAAATGGACTGCATTTATACAGCGATCTTCTACCTTGACAGACAAAGTGCTTTGCAAGGCACCTCTCATTCACACACACTGATGGCTGCCATGCAAGGCGCTGGGCCTGCCCATCGTGGAGCGACCTGGAGTTCAGTGTCGATGGTTGTGGATCGAACAGGCCAACCCTGTCATTAACCCTGTTCATATGCATTTGTCTATGGTCAGGCAAACAGGTAACAGAAACGGGGTAAAAAAGCTTGGCGCGTATCCCATACATGCATTGCTTTCCCGAGGGCAGTTCAGAAAGAGGCTTGGCGTCACTGCTGGCGATGGTGGAAACTGGAAAGGAACGAGAGGGCTAACTTCAGTGAGCCTGAACGAATTAGTTATACACAAGAATGTGCTTTTTTTTCTGGGCAGCTTATTCCGGTCTATTGACATGGCTGGGAAAGAGACAGAGACAGGGGGAAGGAGGAGGAGTGACAGCGGTAAAGGGGAACAGAGGTCTGCGCTGCTTTGAACTGACCCACACCCTCTGTACTGTACCCATTCCATGAGTTCAGACGTTATGGGCCGGTAACATAACTACCGTCATCCTTTATAAGCAGGCAGACACCATTACACATACATTTAGTCAATGTAAGTAATTTAGCAGACGCTTTTATCCTTACATATGAGAACATTCACAGACTGAAGGCGCAGCTTCGGGTTCAGAATCTTGCTCAAGGATGCTTCGAAGCATGGCTGGGGGATCGAACTGCCGACCTTCCGATTGGCAGGCGCTCTGACCGCTCTGCCACCAAGCCACAGCCGCCCCGTTAGTTACTGTATTAACGCACAGGGACTGCAGTTGGCTCACAGATAACACCTTGGGCTGAATTGACGTTATCTTAACTATAATAATTATGCGTTTCCTTTTAATTCTAATATTGAGGCGTATACTTTGTACTACTGTTGTAACGTTATTTCTATCATATGACTGGTTAAGTTACGACATTAGCTACCGCGTTAGCTAACGTTACGTTGCCTCACCGCACTATCATTAAATATGAACCGACCGCACCGCTGTTAGCTGGTTCCCGCAGACAGGACAGGGCAGTTAGCTGGATTTAGTGCGGAGGTGAAAGGTATACAATATGAATGGAGACAAAACGAGTGCCTTCTGGCTGAGTCGCTAAGCAGACCGTCTTTGTTCCGACATAAACAGCGGGGAAGCAAAGAGCTCGTTAGCCGCGACGTTAGCTTGTTAAGTGAACGAAACCTGGGCGTAACCGTTACCGTTAGGGACGGTTTGGTAGAGGCAGTCTCACCTTTAATGTCTTGGTCGTAAAACAAAAAATCAGCTTTAACACTCCGGGATCCCAGACAGCGGCAAACTCCTTTATGTTCCTGTGTTTCTGTCTTCGTCGACACTGAAGGGGATTTCTGGAAAGTGATGTCAGTGCTGGCTTCCTGGTCGTTGTTGACGTCGCAAGCCACGCCCCGCCTCGGTCACGTGAACTCACCGTGACCGGCAGTTTTATTCAGTCTATGCTTCATATGAAACAGATCTGAAAAAGCTTATGACAACCACCGTGACCTACCTATCCTAGTGGGCATAGTGGGCATATTTGGCCTCAACAACACGCTATTTTGTCTCGTTGTCTCGTTTTGCTTCCCTGCACCCTGTCAGGGGTCGGGTAAAGGTAGAGTAGACCAGGCCAAAGACCTCATCTGCACAATGCCCTTAAGCTCCAACTGCAGACCTTTTCCTATAGGGAACAGTTATTAACTGTATTTTTTGTACTGCCTGGCAAAACCTGGGACTGCTTTCACTAAATGTATGGCCCCTAAGCAACTCCCTATGGTTACTTCTCATTGATTGATTTAAGTGTCCACCATATGGTGCCCAGCCCACACCATGGTGTACAAGACACTAGACAGCGATACCAACGAAGATGATCCCAAAATAAATCAAACAGTGGGCTTCTCAGGTCACTGCCCTGTACGAACACACATATATATTTGTCCTCGGCAACACCAAGATCACAAAAACACATAAATGCTGCTCTTCAGGAATACTTTTATATCTGCCTGTCCTTTCAAAGGGCCTTTGTCGTCTCTATTAATTATATTTAATATCTGGTTGTAATCTTCATTGGAAAGTCATTCCTAAACTTTGGTTTATCCCACCCCTGTCCCCTTGAATAGCGTGCTTTCCTGTGAATGTACGTCATTGTTTGATTTGTTGTTTGGACAGAATTACTATTGGAGGCACCCTTAAAGCCCTGTAGCCCCGCAGCATAAACTAAATGTGATCCTACCATGGAAACGTAAAGTTTAGAAAAAGTTGATGGAACAAGATCAGGACACTGACTTAGAGCTACTAAATTTACAACTGATGACACCAGATCGCTACAGTACAGAATGCAAATTTATGGGAATCATGTAGCTACAGTAGGAACCTCCCAGCGTGGCCTTTTAACCCCTTTGATCCCATTGTTCCTTTAAACTGTAAGTTTTCATTTTAAAGGGACACTCCAGCGATTCAGTATTGCACTGCCATAAAGCTGGGGGACTCTCAAGAGACAGATTTTGAAAAAGAATGGCCCAAGTCCAAGCCGCAGAGGCGAGATATCCTGAGTTTTAGTACCTGTAGTAACACCATAGACTGTGAGAGTAACACTCAAGCTCCATACTGGATTCTGCATTCCCCAGTAATGCAGCCAATAGCTGATTACATCATCAGTGTTCATTTCCTCACACTTGACAAAGCTCCCCCAGAGCCACAGAAGATGTTACACAACTGCTTTCACGGGCTGAGAGTGGTACCCCTCGCGACAGGTAAACTGACCTGCAGGAGCATGGCTGCAAATCCTGCCCACCGGGGTACTTTGGGAGTCGGAGCTGCACTTAGAGGCAGATCTTGTCAAATCAAATGCTTCTAATTGGCGGCGGTGGGGGAAGAGGTACTTAGATTCTACCACATTGTAAACATTCTCCATTGCAAGGAAAAGGGTAAAGGGTTCTTGGGTTCAAAAAATGTACATATCAAAGTATTAAAGAATCAAAAGCAGATGGTGCAGAATGACCCCAGTCAGTGTTCATTACACATGTATTAAGGTGTGAGCAGCACCTTAATGTTGTAGCCAGTCCTTTATACTTACTTACAACAGTCCTGGGTTATTATCTCATCCTTGTGGCCCTATCCTTTAGAGAGGGTCCCTCTGTTTGAAGACTTCTTTTTGGTGTCTGGTGTGTTCTCACGGTGCATATCCTGACATGAAGTTGTCTTTCAAAGTGATTCCCAAACACATAACTAACCTAAAAACTAAGACACAAAATAACCTGGGGGCCATTTAGTGTTCCGGTATAGGAGTACTAATTGGCCTCCAGGTCCTCAGGCATAATGAAGGAGGGGGTGCAATATGGCCCGCCAACAAACTTTATCCCTGGTTAAAGTGGCATCAAATAAAAAGTCCTATAGTAAACACAAGTACCTCAAATTTGTACTGAGGTTCAGTACTTAAGTAAATGTACTTGGTTACTTTCCACAACTGTTAATTAGCATGTAGCGTGACTGCTTTTGCTGTCCACAGTATGTTTTATCCCCATGTGGGCAGGGTGCACAACGATGCATTGAAGCTTCAGAATAATCCAACAACTGCACAATCGATGTCAGAGCAATTCTTTTCAGTAACATGTAGCAGTGTTTCAAAAGTCAGCGTGGTTGAAAGATCATGAATGTAAAAGATTACAAATAGGCAAGTGGGGAGCACTTCTTTTATTTTAAATACGCCATCACTGGTTTAGCCTGCATACAGTAACGTATCAGCAAATGACTACACAGCACAGAGGTGGACTGCTGCCACACCAGTTGCAGCTTGGCCAATAAGTAACATCGACAGCCAGGCCAGGCCAGCATATTCCTTCATTTAAACTCCATTTAAAACTATTTATTTGAGATACAAAAGCCCGTGTGTCAGCATGACTTTCCTCCCACAACACAGACTTCAGTCAGGCAGTGTGTTACTTTACTGACACTGGCAAAACAAACAAACGAAGAAATACATCATCATAGGTTATACATCGGCTTTGTTCATTCTCAGAAATAGAAAGTTGGCATCTGAAAAATACACGATTGTGGTTGTTTTACACAAAATAGGGTTGGGGGAGGGGTCACAATTGGATTGATTCCTCAACCCCCTTTTGTAAATATCAAGCATTTCCATTTTTTTCTACGAATAAAATAAAGTCCAATTCATGTGCGTCAACGCAAATCCTGTCTTTGCGCTGTTCACCCTCTGTATGGCTTTAAATGGGGTTTAAAGACTCGGCGAGAGGGAATAATAACTCAAATGGGATGCAAAGCTTTCAACATGTACATACTAGGGTTTTCACTGGGCCTAGAACATGCAGACAGGGCAAGGTGGTAACCATGTGTCTGGTGAGAATATTTAGGCACACATTAGAAATATCTATCTGTTCATTGGTTCTCCCTTGCGCCAACTACCCCCCTCTAGTTCACACTTCGGTTCACAATGTAACTGAAAAAGAAAACACATTGGTACTATACAGAAATGGGAATTTTATGTATCAAACTCACTTCCTGTGTTGCACCATTAAGGCCTCCCATGACTTGACATTTCACTTCAGGCTTCACTAAAGTCAACACTAAGCCTTATCTCTCTAACAGAAACTCATTTCATTTGTTCTGATTTGAAGATTAGGGATACATGTGTGTGCTTTTCATTTTTTTTTGTACACTTTTTTTGTTTCTGTACTATAACAAGCACCAGCTTCCAAACGCTATAATACTAGCACGCATTCACTCGTTCGAGACGAATGTCGCTGCTAGTGGCTCATTGGTATTTTGTACTTTTCAGCGAAACCATGCACAACCAACACTTTAAAAACACAAAGCAAAGAGCAATTCAGAAACTACAAGGTTAAGAACGTGGAGGTGTTTGGGAAGGTTATGGCCTTCACAGAAATAAAATAAAACAAACTGTCATAGTTTGATGAAATAAGTAGTGGAACTACAGACTCAAGCCTCTTATAGAATCATGTGCAGACTCTCCTAGCTTCTCTCCAGGTCACCCAGGTAGGAAGGTCACCTGTGAAGACAACAAGAAGGAAAATTCAGGATTAGGCACAAATAACAGCGGGCCTTAGGTGCGCCTCAGGTCTCACGTCCAAAAGGTTTAATCACACAGCCACTAAATCTCCAGTTATTGCACTAATCTGACTTTATAGGGGTTTGGTCCAATGGGTCCAGTAGGCCCTACTGACCAGTGTGCAATCTAATGCAGTAGCGTGCCGTTCAACTGCCATGGTTGTTTAGCAGACAGGCAACACAGAAATTAAATTTTTTTTAAATGACTTAGATTTTATGGATGGCTTCGTGCTAATTGACCCCTTGTAAAAACTAAATCTAGGTATTATCCTGAGGAAGTAATTTAAGTACAAACTGGTATAAACGGCTTCACAAAAGTGGAATGGTTTATAGACAGTTGTGGGACACGAGTCCATGATGCTACACCTCTAATAAACTGCGTGAACTTATTGTTCCGTTAGCAACCGAGCAAACAGCTAGCTCGCAGAGCCTTTTCCCTTTTCATATATTTAAATTATATACAGCCCTGAGAACAAAATGCCAGTATAACAAGGTCTGTCACAAGTTTGTGATTCAACTTGCTATACTACATCCAGACGTGTAGATTTAATGGCTCATGGGGGATCTCTCGTAGTAGGCAAATGCCGTTTAGCTTGTTTGCTTAGCTTAGTACAGAAATGTAGGCAGTTCACATATCAAGTATGTCCTCTGTATGGACATGTTAGCAGTGTGACTTATTTTAATGCTGCCAAGAGGTGCAGTAAGTGAATGTAATGTATTTTACAGAGCTACATTTGTGCCCTAACAATGTAAAGTGATGTACTTGGCAAGCAAGCTAGCTAGTCGTTGTGGTAAAAACGCAAGGCGGCTATTGTGACTGACTAGCACTAGCATGTTGCCAACTTGCTAGCATGTTAGCCGTTAGCTTGCCAGCTACAGTATTGCGCCTTTGTCGTCAAGCCCCTATCGCTGCCTATCGCGCGATGACGACACCCGCTGTGCCACAGGAAGAATGGGATTTGGAGCGGAGACAGACGGCAGATTGTATTTTGCTGCATATTACTTACACAACGCAACAAAATTAGGGAGTGAATTAGTTTCATTCCAAACCCAGCAGCTCAACGTCAAAGATGAGGGTGGCGTTCGGAGGAATGATGCCCGGGTGGCCTTTGTTCCCATAAGCATAGTCGGGTGAGCAGGTCAGCCTCGCTCTTTCACCGACGCTCATCTGGAGGAGGTACGAAGGGACAGACGATACAAACACAGGAGAGAGAGAGAGAGAGACAGCAGGGGTCATGTGGAACAGCTAGTCTGCAACAGACGATACAGTGAATGCGGTCAAGTCGGATAAGAAACCACAGGGGACAGGGACGGTGAAAACATCTCTCTTACTAATACTGCGGCATTATTTCGAAATCTAATCCTCCCCTCTTTATTGCAGACTATCTGATGTTGCAATTGTCAAATGCTTTTTAAACAGATGCCCTATTGAGATATGAAACACTGGCGTTCTAACCCACAAACGCAGCGTACAGAGACCACGAAGCTACACTGCAATGAATCTATAGGACCTGCACCCGGCCGGCACCGTTCACCAGCCGCCTCATCTAAATGCTTGATGCAGGCCTGAGTGTGCGAGACGTGGGGCTGCGTCCGTGCTGTATTGGCCCACTGGTCAGTGAAAACCCGATAATGGAAGCATGTCAGATGTCAAATGAATGTATTTCCGCAGAACCAACGAGCAGCAAAATGCCAAATGCTTTCTTGCAATCCGAATTATTTCTGCCTCTGATTCATGACTGTTGAAGCTGCCTAGCTGCATGACTTTTTCCTAGAATCCGTGACGTGTCAGGAGTTGCATCCATTCACAAAGCTAACTTGAGACCGACTTAAATGAAAGAGCATGCGTCCAGCTCTCCAGCCTACCTGCACGACACCCTCTTCCCAGCCTCGGATCACTTCCTGCTTGCCGATCTTGAACCTGAAGGGCTTGTCCCTGTCACGGGATGAGTCGAACTTGCGTCCGTCCGTCAGGGAGCCTGCGAACAAGGGGACGGAGAGAGGACGCAGAGTCGGAAAAGAGAGTGGGAGCAGCTGCCAATGCACAACCTTATCCGCGTGGGCGAAAGGCATTCGGCCATTACCGCTGTACACGCGCAGCATTACACGATCCGTCACGAAGGGAATTCGCCGGAGCAACGTTCAGCATTAGGACACTGAATTTATAACATTGCACAAAAACACCAGCAACAAATACATCCTCCACGCTTGTCTGACATCCATCTTCCCCTGCTGTGTATGCTGAGAGCGCAAATGAAGGGATTCCAAGGATCTCAGAAATAGCCGCTGCAGCTGTCTGCAGGGTGGGTTTCAGTGTGGCGGTTAGGAAAACGAAAGCCTCAATCCACAGAACAACCCCCAACCCCCCCCCC
>CM022479.1:2401603-2421658 GCA_011952105.1 Coreoperca whiteheadi
AAAAAAAAAAAAATCAAGAAATTAGAAGTCCATACATAAGTCTGTTTTCTCCTCCCTCAGAAGGGGCAGCAGGCTTCACAGGGCTGCAGTTTCTCAGCCCCACCCCCGGGGGAGGTGCTCTTTCCCTCCCGCTCACTTTAGCAGCTGGATGATGACAGCGTTGAGGAGGTTGGCCTGCTGCAGCGTCTGGCTCTCGTCCGACAGCTCCTTGTTGGGGAAGGTGGTCATGAGGACAAACTCTCTGGCGGCCATGGCGGGCCGGGCCACCACCACATACTGGCGCACGTCGGACACCCTGAGGGACACGACGACACATCACGACAGGAAATACGGGTTTCAATTTTGTTTGTGTGACAGGATCAAGTGTGGTGACCCATAGCTGACGCAAACAACCCCCTGGGGGGATTGATTTTTCCCACCTTCAATCATTTTCACATAGCTCCATATATATGCTGAAACTATGAGTGTCTGATCAATCAACAGCTAAATGTATCAAATGTATTTGGTTATAGCTCCCAAAATGCTAAGACGTTAATGTTTTTATGCTTTAGGTTATGTAGCGGCTGATTAGACCATGGGTCTTCAAAGTATTTATGTTAACGGCCAAAAATACATTGAAAACAGGAAAAAAGTTATATTGGTAAATGTTCACTTTTTCCTCCATTGACCTTTGGGGTTCCGGAGCTGCTGTTAAAAGCAACACAAGCGTAGGTTAAGTAAAGTGAAATCTCGATATTTGGGTCAATTTCTCTGCATTTGCCATCAAACTAAACAGTGATAGCACTTGGGGAAAGATCTATGATGCATTTTGGGTCCAAAAACTGGGAAACACAGGTCAGACATGTGGCTTTCAGTCGAAACATATGCAGGTGTGCGGTCTTAAATAGGCCAGGAAACATTTCCACAGGCCTGCAGACACACAAGTGTAGCTGTCTCATCTAGGTTTGTGTGAGCTGAAAAGAGCTAGCCAATCACCTGTGGGTGTGGTTGAACCTTTGGATCAGCCTGCCGCCGTCGGCCAGTCGGATCTGAATGTTGGTGACGGGCTGGGAGGGGTCGAGGCTTACGGAGGCGCTGGCTTGGGCCTCGTTGGCGGCCTGGTCCTGCTGGGAGGTGGCTGGAGCTGAAACCAACTCTGGGGTGGCACTGGAGAGGAGGAGCACGGAGCACGGAGCAAGAGGAGAATTTATTCTGACTACTTTTGTCAATCTGCGGTCATGAGGAAAAAAACGTCGCCTTAGGCAATACGTTCTATTCAGAATAGGGTAGTTTCACCCCAGTTTCTTTCCATTTCAAATGACATTTTCTAAATCAATTTAATTTTGTCAATTTAACGGTTACCGGAGATATTTAAGATTTCAGACCCCCCCCCCATCAGTGAAACATAGCAGCAGCAGGAAATGGAAGACTGGATTAACCAATTAAAACGGATTCATTCAATTAAATTCATTTATTTGTATGCTGACACTTGCCCATTATAAAGACAAAGCTTCCCAGCTACTGTAGCTGCAGTAGTGGCTGTTTGCTACAGTTCGGATGGTTCTGCCTAAAAGTCCACACAAACAGTAATGAGCAGCCTCCTGCGGCGCAATCCAGTCAAAACCGTCCCGTTTTTAGTTTACAGGTGTAGAACACGTCCCGGCAGCCGACAACCACATGCGAAAACGTTTTCTAACAAGACAGGCAAGCAAGAGAAAATATCTAAGACTGTAAATGAAATGTAAGACTTTTTAATACCTTCTACGGCCCGACTTTAAGACCTTTAGATACCCAATATTCCTGCTTTGAGCCTCCATGTGATTAATAATAAGCAGCCCAGAATGGACAAACCACCGTAGTTGCTTCTACACGCTTGGAAGGGGAGGGTGAGGCGAGCGGGATTCAAATGGTTGCAAACAGCCCTTATGTTGCTAGATGCCACTGGATCCTACACACTGGACCTTTAAAGGCTAATCTTCCACTCTGCTGTAAGTAGAAGTAAGTAGCTTGATAAATGCGTCTTATTCTTCACTTTTAGCAAACAACTGAAGTTGGCTCTTTATAGCAACCTTAAGTGTAATTCTTCAGCGTTTGATAAATAGAGATCCTGGACTGAAAGTGAAAGAAAGAGAGAGAGAGAAAGACTTTTACAGTTTGGACATCAGTTTTGTATTCATTCCATACATTAAATGCTTAATTAAAATAAAAACTGATAACTGAACTGTGAAGAGTGTACAGTACAGGTGTCATTTTGAATGGTTATTTTAAGTGTTGATGATTTTACTTCGAGAGTAGAGACAACTCTATCCTTGAGATTTAAATGTGCTTCAACAGCGTCACATGACTAATCAGACACAAGTGTTTTATCTGGAATGAGCCCAGTCAGAAAGTCAATACCCAGACTAAAGATGATTCATGCCCACATAGAACAAGTAAGACTGGTTGACCAGCCCTTATTTAGACCTTGTACTAAATTTAGCTGCTGCTTTTGGCTCTTTAATATTCTGCTGAGGAGAAACAATACAGAAACCATGTTAAATAAAAGAACAAGACTGCTCGTCAGTCTTACCTTCCCAACTTCTGTCCTTCACCTCCAAAGGCCTTGAAGACCATCTTCACTTTGGTGAAGTCCTCGTCCCTGTGGTCCTCCATGTCTAGGTTGACCTGGCCCCCTCGAGACCGCTGCCTCAACTCGAGGGGAATCTCCCTGCAGGGGGACAATCCACAGGTGAACCACTGAAATGAGCTCCCAACACCTGTATACATATTTACATGTAAACATTTAAGGCAGAATAAGTAGGGTTTGTTGGTTAGTGACTGTAAACACACGATACGACGCTGGGCCCTCCCCCCAACTCAACGGGCGAGAGAGAATGAAAACGTTATTTTCTGGTTGTTTCACTGGGGTTTCGTTCTAAAGCACAAATGTAAATGGACTGTACTTGTATAGCGCCTTTCTAGTCGTCCGACTGCTCAAAGCGCTTTCACACTACAGATCCCATTTACCCAGACACACACATTCACACACTGATGGCAGGAGCTGACTGCCCATCAGAACAAATTAAACTAATCATTCACATTCACACACACCGAAGGCACAGCTTCGGGAGCACTTTGGGGTTCAGTATCTTGCTCAAAGGTTACTTCGACACATGGTTGGGGAAGCCGGGATCGAGCCGCCGACCTTCCGATTGGTGGACGACCCGCTCTGCCACCAAGCGCTGCGGGAGCGAGCCACATTGCTGGGTTTCGTGTGAAACTCAGCCGAAGCGCACGCGCCGTCCCGTCCCGCCCTCTCTGTGCGTGTGATGGGAGAGTTTCTCCACTCCGCCCTCGGCCAAACAGACCTGCAGCTCTTTATACAGCCACAGTCTCGCACAGCCCGAGCCATCTCCACACTTTGTTTCAGCGCTGGAGATGCATCTATGACACAGAGAGCGCAGGCGAGAGACGGAGACAGCGATGTGACCTGCTCACGGACCGCGCGCTGTTATTGGCTGGAGGTTACACGCCACCGCCCAACGGTTGACGCCCACAAACGTCCGGAACACAACAAAATAATAAAATGCAGGCAGAGGGCAGCGTCTCTGCAGATACAGACACCCCCCACACACTTCTAGCGGGTCACAAGTGATGACTGAGAGGGATTATTTTTGTACGAGTCTCTACATTATTTTTTAACATCCTACTTATTCTGCCTTTAAGGACAGAGACTGTCCTCATGGACCTCTGATGAACCTATATACAGGGATGAAACTCTTCAAGAGTGAAGATGCAAATCCCCTAGGATGGTCCGGGGGGGATGGCCCCCCCGTGAAGGCAAATGTGACAAATATCAGTTTTAAGATGTGGATTATCAGTCGATTTTAGCATGAGGATATAAAGAAAAAACTCCCCCTAGAATTATGACATTACTATATAAAGGTCTCACGTGTGTGTGTCATTTCGAACAGTTAAACAGAATTATCTCACCCCTTTCTGATTGCCTCGAGGAAGTTGGCATTGCCAGGATCGTTGTAGTTTCTAAGTTCACCATTATCCAGACTGAAACCTGTCTTCCACAGCTTCAGCACCACATGTACCTAACACACACACACACACACACACACACTTCATGTACTCAGAGCTCATTCTTTAATATGGATGTTATTGCCTTACAATTTTCTAATGAGACCTTTCGAGTCTGTTATACAGTGCTTTCAGGAAATATCCACAGCCTCGCACTTGGCTTTTATACAGCATATTACTAAGCTGCTAGCAATCAAAACCGCAGCATTCCAAGCTTAAATGTTGCTATAGCAGGGACAAAGGTTAGCTTGCTTTAAGCAGCGCAGGTGGTGGCTGACTGATAAATGTTTTTCCCCTCTATATCGGCACATCCAGTTAGTTTCCTGCTCTTTTGTGGTGTGAAAGGTGCACAGGGCTTTCTACTAGAAAACCAGAAAAACTTGATATATTTGGATATACAGTAATTAGAGATCCAGACCCAGCATATAACAAGGCAACATAACACTCAAATGTCCCAGCACTGCTTACAATCTGGTATATAATTAAGTTTCATGGGAGCTGGAATGACTGCAGCATTGGAGTAACGATTAGCAGGTCTCCTGGAAAATTATTAATCAGACTGCATCGGTTACTCTGTGTTGCTGTTTTACTGCATGAGGGAGGTCATCTACAGAAAAAACAAGAATCAGTGCAAATAATAACAGAAAAACAATGCTATTCCTCAAGTTAAATGTCCTCACTCACCTTCGCGACTTTGGTTGACTGATCACTCACTCTATTGACTGAACGCTACCTAGAGGGCTTGACCAGTGCCACGGATGCCAGAAACAAAGCAAGAACTGCAACAAGGCAATAAAGAGGACCCATCGGGATCTGTACTCACGTCCTGCTGGCTGTTGGACGCATGCCTCACTCCGGACACATAGGCTGACTCCTCCTCGGGAGCTGCGCCTAGCCTGTAGCCTCCACCAAGGAAGGCCTAAGCGATGAGAGGAGGGAAGAAAAATAAAATGAGACACAACAAAATCGCCGAGAGGAAAAAGAATTCCAAACACAAAAAGAAGCTGATGAAATTGCTGACCCACCCGTTCGAGCAACAGCAAATTAAAGTATACACGCACCACAGAAAAAGTTTGATATAGGAAAAAAAACAAAACTGTGACAATACAGACGGAGACTGAAAAGGGACAACAACATTGTTTCACTTTACCTTGGCTTTGCTGGGCTCTCCCAGGCCTTTCCCACCCCGGTCCAGAGGTACAGCTCCATGTTCCCGGGCCCCCTTGAACAAATCCTCCACCACTTCATTGGAGCTCTTCTTCTTGGGAGGCCCAACGATCTGCTGCCCACTGCGCTCTGACCCCCCCGCAAAAAACCTGAACAAAGACGGTATGGAATTTTTCCACAATGTAAGAACTGGCTTAGTGGCCCTGTGTCATCTCACGTGACGAAACTCAGCCAATCAAATCGGTGCACTGCGACTCGACTCAGTGAGTGAGATGCACACACAGGGGAGACGAGATGCGACGGGCGGAGAAATAAGCGAGTCAGGGAAATAATTTTCCATGCCGTGCTGTAAAAACACAGCGAAAGGATGAACTTCCTGCGCCAGGTCAGGAAGTTCAACCCGCCTCAGGAGCTGCTAATCCAGTTCTACTCCGCAATAATCCGGTCTGTTCTCTGCACGTCCGTCCCTGTCTGGTTGGGATCGGCCACCAAACAGGACAGGAACAGACTACAGCGGACAGGCTGGACTGCATAGAAAATCATCTGCGCCGACCTGCCCTCCGGTCAGGACTTCTACACGTCCGGAGTCAGGAGACGGGCAGGAAACTTCACTGCAGACCCATTACTCGCTGGACACAACCTGTCCCAATTTCTCCCCTCTGGGTGGCACTATAGAGCACTTTACGCCAAGACAACCAGACACAAGAGCAGTTTATACCCACAGGCCTTCACTTAACACCAGTCACACAGCGTCAGGAACAATCCCTGTGCAATAACCCTGTGACACAAACATCCTCTGTACCTGTAAGTTTCTCTCCATTGTTTATGGAAATATCCCTTACATACTGTCATATCCACCTGCCTCATGTATATAAAGCAACCTTTAACGTTAATTATATTTATTTCAGCACCATTTGACTAACTTACTTAGTCTTACTTACTGTTTACAAATGTTAGACGTTATTTTATACTATAAATAAATAACACCCAATTCCTTGTATGTGCACACCTACCTGGCCATGTTAAAGCCATTAAGGACGGCTAAACTGAACTGGGGGAAATGTAAATCACGTACGACACTGACTCTCGATAAGAAATACACTGTTCTTTAGTTCAGCTTGCTTACTGACGACCATAATAAAAAAATGCACTAAAAGGATATTAGCAACCCCCACACAGTCCCTTAACAACCAGTCCACTGCACTGCCCCAGCGGAAGAATCTGTTGATGCTGCAGAAAAGCACGGACGACAAGCTCACAGTGAATGAGGTGAGAGCAAAAAATAGTTTGGTGCATTCTGGAATCCCCCCCCTCTAGGTGTGACTTTCCCCCATCCACACACTGCGAGGACGTACCGCTCAGACAGACATGTCTACAGCACTGAACAACTGTCACAACCATTTAGGAGGATGGGAAAGACCCCCAAAGGCTACTGTTACAACACACAATCAACTGGGCAGTGACATTAACTTGTCTTTGAGTCCACTTTCATCCCTCTGAAGTGGCCTTGAGCATGGCACTCAATCCCTACCAGGCCCATGGTCGATGTTTTAGAACTAACCTAACCCCGATGTACGAGTGTCTCGAGAAAAAACAGCCAAATATCTCCTGTATGGTGATCAATTAAATCTTTTCTGATAAAAAAAAAGGCTATGTGGCTCTTGAATTCAGCCAAAAGATTGCCTTATTTCTGCACCATTAAAGCGGGTGACACGTTCCCTAAAGCCAGATAAGCAGACAACACTGGGAACTAAACTTACCTTTGGCCTTCCTCCTCATCACTCTCCTCCTCTGCCTCGTGCATCAGATCTCTGAAGGAGGTCACTCTAGGTTGAGTGCTGCAAAAACATAGAGTTGATGCACATATGTCACAAAATTATACTGATGATGGGGGATGAGACAATTCGTTTAAGGTTTGCAGACACCGCTGCAGAGAATTAGGGCCCAGGGCAGTTTGCTGAACCTGGACTGCTGGCCTTTACACTGACAAAGAAGCAAGCTGTAAGCGTGCCAGCTAAATAAAACGTGTGGCATTAAGAGAAGCAGTGACAGGCTGTAAAAGCATTACCTTGGCCCTGCAGACCGGGACACTGAGGAGCCACCCTCCGGCTGAGGAAGCGTTACTATGTCGTCATCAGCTCCATCCTCAAAGAAACTGGCGAGTGCGAGCTGGGAGGAGGCAAAATTCATCTGACAATGTCACAAGCAAACACCCGACAGACAGCCAATGACCTGAGAAGTGGCATGTGTTACTGATCAGCCGTCAAGCAGTAACGTTAGTACATGACTTCTACAGTTCCCGTTCTTTCTCCCAGCACATAGAAACATTTAACGT
The DNA here is from genome assembly GCA_011952105.1 of Coreoperca whiteheadi. Taxonomy (NCBI): domain Eukaryota; kingdom Metazoa; phylum Chordata; class Actinopteri; order Centrarchiformes; family Sinipercidae; genus Coreoperca; species Coreoperca whiteheadi. Next base: position 2,409,153 of record CM022479.1, read on the forward strand.
TAGACCCTAGCTAATAAATCTGATGGATTTGTTCTCTAATTTAATTGTGCGGGCGCTCGCCGAGGGTGAAGACTAGCAATGATCTCAACAGGTTTTCAGTTTCATTGTCTCTGTGTTCCGACTCCCAAATAGCGAGGGGATGACAGTTCATCTTCATTTTGTGCACTCACGCTTCTGACCTCGACGTTAACACTTCACCGAGGCAGCCGACACTAACCAGTGTTGCTGCCAGGTGAAGTTAACGTGAACCTAGCTCTCCGTCGTTTCGCGCTAACGCTAGCTAGCACGGCTCAATGGACTCACGGCAGACTGGCGTTGGCAAACACTTATTGGCAGCCCGCTATGGAATGGGACAACGGGAAAATACTTTCTTGTAGTTGTGGCTGTGCCGGCTAACTAACTGCGCGGCAGCCTCGCTGTCGGTGACAGAAAGCGCTCAGGCCATTGTCAAAGGGTGACTTGCACAAATGACCGGCAACAGGGGCTAACGTTAGCCGGCAAGCTAATCGTCCCACACGCGTCATGTCACCGCTGTTTCTTTTGGATTCCCACTCGTACCGGCCGCCGCCACTCGGTGGGGAAATCCCGAAAATGCGTACCTGCAAATTCCAGCCGGCGGACTCCAGGAAAAACCGGGCCCTTTCCTCGTCGACATCAGTAACAGCGACGAACTCCCTCACAGACTCCTCTTGGCTCGCCATTTTGATTTGCTCCTTCGGTGACTCGTCCGCCTCCACCTGAGGAAACAAGCAGCAGATGATGGTTCCTATCTGGTTTCGACCGGGGGACCATCACGAAAGAGACTTAGACGAGCATATTAAAATTAAATAACTTCGCTAACGTGTGGCTTAATACACGTTCGTATTTGTTTTTTAATCATTTGCGGGTATCTTTTAATTTTAATAGTCCATAGTCTATTTTTGATAATCACGATTTGCGGCACTGCTAACATTGTTTTGACCGCCAGGTGGTAATGTATCCACAGGTCACACACAACTACAAAAACTCATGAACATTCTCTGTTAGGAAACAAAGGTCTTAAAAATTGACCCAGGGATCAAAGAGGAAGACGTGCCAGTATGCCTGGGTGCGTATGACTGCGGAAAATACTTGCTTTTCTGTATGTCCTGTGCGTATGATATACAAAGGAGAGGGTGAAGGGCTTTTTTCACCATCTTTTTGTTACAAAGAAATCATGTAACAAATGACAACACTGGTTAGTGCCTTTGCTTAGACCATGTACATTGGATAATGGATAATATTCTTGATGGTAAAGGATGCTATTGAATATATATTACAGTTTTTATCATCTACTTTCACTATCTACCAGATCTGCTTTCTCTAATGGATTTGAATCTTTGGGTTATTTTTTAGATTATTAAGGTTTTCATCTCATCACGTCTCACGTCTCTGATCCCATCCCCATCTCATCAATATGTGACACCTCAGGGTGAGATCACAGAACTTCGAACACGGCAGTCAGATCTAGATCTGCGTCTTATCACACTTTTCAGTTCCTATCTCTTGTTTGTCTTCTTGAGCAAGACTACCAGTGAAACAGATGCTTATTGAAGAGTGGGACACCTCACCTCTGACAAAACAGTTCCAGTAAACATGTGCCTCTTTCAGAGTGATAAGCAGATGGAGAGAATATTCCCATGGGAGATAACTTTGTACCTCTGCTAAGGTGTCTGATCGCGGGCTGGTCAGATGGCACAAAGTAATAAGTACTAGACAGATTGGGAGCATCCTAATTGTTTTCTTTTCGGGGGGGGGGTGATGGGGTTTTCATGCGCTCGCTGTTGGTTGTTTGATCTTCAAGGCTAATTAATCTGTAGCAAAGTGAAAAAACCACGTTGTCACCTCACCTCATGAAGCACAACCCCCGTCTCCCCTCACAAAGAACAAGATGAAAACAGAAAAATACAGTGCATTACACTGAGGAGGTTTAAGCGCTGGTGATCATATATTGTTTCCCCTTTGGATGTTTTTAGCTGCAGGTTCTGTGTGATGAGGCAACAGCACCCAGATACAGGGCAAGAGAGAGAAAGAGACAAAGAAGACAATGGCGAGAAGAGAAAGATGTTTAAGCCTACAGGCTGTCACATTAATAGCAAGAACAAGTGTGTATGTGAAGGAAATTGAGAAAGAAAAAAGACAAATAAAGCACTAAAGGCATGAGTGACAAACCCGACGGAGGGTATTGGGCAGTAACTGTGTAGCCACACCACTACTGTAAGTTAGAAGAAAGGACACTAACAGTGAGAGTCAGTCATAACCCGGGTGACAGACTGACAGCAGTGAATGTCGCCTCAGGAAACCCTGAAGGCGCGTGTGTGTTGATGTATGTGTACATATGTTCGTTATGTTCCCATGAGATTTGAGGCTGATGTTGTTGCGGTGTACTGTTACCCACCAGTCAACACTTCGTGTTGAAAAGTGGTGGGGACGCAAGGGAAAAACCATTTTTTAAACGGTCTTCAGATGCGATTTTGGGAAATGTAATGGGGAGGGGATCAGTATGAGGTCAGAGTAGATCATTACGGTGGGTCGGCAAATCAAAAGGGCATAGCCTAGGCTACTACAGAGGCGACAATAAGAAAATACTCAACACACTGCAAAACCTTGTCAATATAACAGTGCCAAAATCACATCTACTCTGGAAAACACAACTCACTTCTTTTTATTCATCCATATTCATTTTAAATCAAACGCAAAACACTGATTTGATTTATTTTGTATTCATTCTTTTAACAAATTATGGTTTTAAAAAGTGATGGGGACAAAATCAGCCATTGGAAAAAGTGGTGGGGACATGTCCCCAGCGTCCAAGACGCCACCAGTGTACAGTTGCAAAAGGTTAGAAGCAGACAGTGGACACTGACATGTCAGCCGAGGTTAATTCAAATGTCAGGTCTAGGAGAGAAGTGTCTGAGGCCCTCAGACCCGTCAGAGCACATTACACGGAGAAGTAAAGACATTGCCAGGAACTGATTCAATGAACCTGATGGAAAAAAAAAAAAGTCAAAGTGTGATTAAATGTAGACACCGGGTGAGTTAGAGAGATGTGCTATCAGACGAGATATTTTTTTGGATTTTGTTTGCTGGTTGAGACTGATAAGCACAGGGTTTTTGCATAAACGTACGCTATACTTTAAAAGAAACAGTTTGACATTTTGGGAAATAGGCTTTTTCACTTTCTTGCTAAGAGTTAGACGAGAATGTCACTGCATCGTGTATGAAAAGGTTGGGTGGGCATCTAACAGTGAGATGTGACAGGCATTGGATTCTATTTATTTATAAAGCCCTTAACGGCAACTTGCTACAGTATATCACTTCCTTGTGAAGTGATATACTGTAGCAAGAACATAAGAACTGATCCCGCAGTTCTTATGTGGCTCGATCTAGTGAGTGGCTAATGCTTGATGATCCGCGTGAAAACATTAAATTTGGGAAAACTCCTTTTGGTCTATGTGCTGCACACACTTGGAACATTTTGCAACACACGCTAAAACTCAACACCTTTGTACCTATCGGTTGAACCCTGGTTACAAACGACTCTGCCCTTGAATGCAATCGTTTTTAACTGCGTTCTGCGGCTGACTGCTTGTTTGTTTTCGAAACTATTTTCTGTGTGCGTCTTGGCTGTCGCAGGCCTGCAATAAGCCCATCTCAAAACTACATGACAGTTGTGGTTTTACCGGGAGTTATGTGTTGGAACTATTTCTTGCCAAGAGGTGACATGGCATTTAACCTGTCCAACAAAAACAAAGGAGGGGTTCACCAGGAAAACAAGGGAGCTTATGCTGGTGATTGCTGATTAATACTGGTGCGCACATTTACAGCCAAGCCGGCTACTGAAGAACTCTAGTGCACATGCTCTGTGGGCCCAAAAACGCGGAAGCGTGAGGAAGGCCGCCGAGGCATTGTTAGCGTATGCGCCCAGTGAGCAGCTTTCATAGGAATGAATGGGGAGGTATCTTAGAACGCCGGCATCCAGTTCTCCTCCATGTTTGTAGCTCATTTACGTTTCTGTCTGACCACTAATTGGTCGATTGAATGAGCTGCTGCTCACCCCCACTCACTGCACTCAGGCAATCCTCAGAACCAAGACCATTGTGAGCAAAGAGGAGAGCAGTTTCACTGAAGAATATATGCAACTCTCTTCAAGGGAGAGAAATTAAGGTCTGCCCGAAAAAGGTGCTAAATTTGTCATTAACGTCTTAATGAGAAAAAAAAGTCACTAAAAGGGTTTGAAAAGTTGCCAAATCTATCAAGAATATCGCTAAACTGGAGTATGGATTAAACAAACGAGATACAACGTGTTAATTAGTGAGCTTTACAAGTGTTGGCAGGAATATTTTTTAACATGAGGCCAGCCAGGTTAGCTGTTTCCCCCTGCTTCCAGTCTTCATGCTAAGCTAAGCTAATCGCCTCCTGGCTCCAGCCCCATACTTGGTTCCTTTAAAAATATTAAGCTGTGTATTCAAGTGGTAAAAGGCACTTTAATCATATGCAAAAGTTTCTCATTTTTAATTTTACATTTGGATCTTTAGTAGGTCTCTTTAAATCCTTATTACAGTACAGTTTCCTCATAAAAGAGCTGAAGACTATGTGAAAAGCCAAATTGTTTGTAAGGACAGGAGATCGCATCTCGTGTGAGTATGCCGATTGTCTGACCTCTTGCTCTTTGCTATCAGAAGGAAAACGCGCTCCTGCTTGAAGATACCATACGCAGCCAAGCATCCATAGACCTGGGGAGTCCACCTCCACCTCCTTGTCCCCCACCCCTCTAAATCACATACACACAAGTTGTGCAATTACCTTGCGCTTCTTTCCTCCCTCAGGCAATGCACCATGTCGTAAAGAGAATCACAGCCTCGTTTATGACCCTTAGTTAGTTAGTGACGGCTGGGTCTAACCCCGCCCTGATCAGAGCTTGTCAGTCTCTGGAAAGCACCTAACATTTTGACCGAAGGGCACTTTGGTATAATACTTTATGTAAAGCAAAGGGAAGGTGAAGGCGCATATGGGAGCCTCATAAAAATAAGATAATCTAAATCTTTTGCTTATAAAATTAAATATGTGGAGCTTTTGTCCTTTTTATCCTAGCACGCATCACTACAAGTGTTGACTGATATTGAATTGAAGAAAAAGTGTTTTTTATGCACTAAAAGTGGTTACCTTATACTGACTTTTCATCTGGACTTTGCTGTTAGACATAGCTATTCAACTACATTACTATAATTTACTATAATTCATCCTCCTCCTGTTGCAGGAGTGTCAAGCCGAACAGTAAATCTCCCTCGCCTCCAGGCAGGCAGTGGCTAATAGTGACAAGGCCTAGTGTTAACTTAAGTACCCTGCTAAAGGTCAACAGTGTCACAAACCATTGGTTCTTTAGAGAGGAATCCCAAAGCAAGACTGCACATGATGTATGGGCAGCAGAGACATCTTTGGCAATAACTCGACATCCAATTGGTTATCTGTCTTGCCTCGTAATTGCATGTGCATCATGACCTGTAGTCTTCAGTTTGATTTTCCTTGCGGCACAATTCTTATGAATTTTTCTAGTAGTAGATATTCGTTTACATTCCTTCAGTTTACCACATAATTTGCAGCCAACGGGCTGTTATGATCTCTTTGTTGAGAGGAGCCAGAGGATGTCTGGCCCCTGTGCTGTGATACTTATTCTGCTCGTATCAGTGTCATCACCAACGGTGGTTTAGCCTGATGAAACCACGTGTGCATTCACAATGTTACATTGGTATTTCCCTTTGGAAGAACTTTTTAGACAACCAGACAAACACGATCATAGAGGTCCAGGTGAAGTCAGCTCCAACAATGGCTGCCCTGGGGGTCACTGTCAACGTGACTTTGTTCCCACCCATCAACAGCCTAACCCTAATTACACACTGTGAGACCTATTTCTTAGGATCTGGCTGACATTATAGCACTGGAACGTACCTTACATCATACTGTAATGTGTTAAACATGTGCAAAGTAATAGTAGTAGTATTAGTGAATGAGGGGCGCTAGAAGAAGCATTTGTGGTGGTTCACCATTCATGAGATGCTATAGACCAATAATATCTGCAGCGAAAAAAGTACTGCCTTCAAGTAGAGTCCTGAAAACAGATTAGAAACATGATGGGAGAAACAAGAGCTGCAGGTCATGTTTATTGACTTAGACCGACTCCTGATGCATAAACAGATACACATAGTTGACTAGATGAGCGGTAGCTATTTGCATTATCTCAAAACAGGATGACATCAACATACATGGGTGGAAGTGCTCCTTTATCTAAGTGAAACACCACAGTGTAAATATATCTTGTTACAACAGGCCCGGCGCCAGGAGGAAGTGACTGAGGGGGCTGCTTAAAATTGTGAGGGGGCAGTATTTTTCATGACTAAAAAATGAATTGATTTAAGCATGCGGTAGCCTCAGAAAGGCTAAATAACAGCAGCATAAGGCTACTGTTTCAAAATAAAAGACTAAATTTTTTAAGCAGAGCATCCATAAAGGAAGGCAGCACTATCAGAGTGCTAAATATTGTTTGATTTTATGAACATGTCAAATCTGCAGGTGGAGGCCTGTAGAAACAGCTGTTTGCTGATTGCATGTCTCTCTCTCTCTCTCTCTCTCTCTCTCCCTCCCTTCACAGCCCTGTCGCTTCCCTTCTGTATGTAAATTGCTGCTGAAATGGGGAGGGAAATGGAATTAGGGCCCAGAGTTATATTTAGGGGGGGGGGGACATACAGCCGAGGGGGCCAAACCCCCCCGTAAGACCCCTCGTGGCGCAGGGCGTTACAAGTAAAATTTGACATGAAGGTGCCCTGTGGAGTTTTCTTGTAAATAACCAAAAGTTATGTTCACATTCAATGACGCTCACCAAACCACATTGGTGTGTATCCTTGAGGTCTAACAAATGTATCGATGCAGTCTCCTTCCTCATAAAACTAAATGTTTGAAATCTTGCATTATTTACATGTTGTGTTTTCTGGCTTCTAGTCTTCTTCTTCTATTGGATAAATTGCCATGAAATTGTGTACAGATGTCCATGGTGCCCAGAAGATGAATCGTAGCAACCTTGGGGATCCCCTGACTTTTCCCCTGGCGCCACCAGCGCGACAACATTTTAATTTGTCCAGTACCTGGTTTATGACCAAATACCTGCAAAACTCATAGCATTGTTTTCAGTGAAAATCGCTAAATACCCACTTCACGCTATCCGCACCACCCAGCAGCCCGACAGAGTCAGCATGGTGAACATAGTGGAGCATTGAGCAGCTAGAGAGCCAGATGTTTTTTCTCAGGGGCTGGCGGAGGCCAAAAACAGAGCTAAAAGTTGTTGTTGTTCAGGTGGCCCGACACACAGCCCCTCTGCATCTGCTAGATTTGTAATTGGCAACAGCTTGAGATCCAGTTTTCCATATCCACTTAAAAGGTGCCATCAACGTGGCCAAAAGATTATGCAGCTGTTAAGTACAGTATTTTATGTACTAATTATTTTCAACCACTGTCAAAACCCTCCAGAACAATAATCCAACGCTGCTGTGGGTAAATGATATCTACATCTCAATCATCACTGTGAGTTTTCCCTTGAGTTACGCAGGGCAGGGCGGATATCATCTCTAGTTTTCTCTGTGTTTTGCTTTAGCCCATGAGGCCGTACAGCGCGAGGAAGAGAAACAGCCTGGTATCAACAGGAAGAAGGAAATAGGAAGGGGCTTATCATCTCTGTAGCCATTATACTGTTTAGCTCGCCCATTAGTTTTGCCGGCATCTCAATCGGTGCTTCTCTGCACGTGCACATACTTGAAAACTGTCTGTCTGCCTGTCTGTCTCGCCGAAAAACAGAACCGGGGCCAGCTCCATTTCTATCGCCATGGCAGCAGACAATCAACCGATACAGTTGGCAGAACCGGGTCTGTGGGGACAAGACAGGAGCCCCTGACCTACATATGACAGGAGTACAGCCACCGTAAATCACATTGGATTTAATGGTCTGCATATTGTAGCAGATCACAGAGTATATAGATCATCATATAGCGGCGGTGAGGTTGCTCTGATATTGGCTGCAGGCACTACAACACCGTGAAGGGGGCGATTGAAAAGGATCCAATCCATTCTCTTATTACCCCAGCAGGCAGCCGTAAATCTGGACATGGCCCTCTCCTCTCTCCTCTGCCAGAGAGAGATTTACTACAGTCAGCATGCTGCCTCGCCTCTCCTCTTCCTTTATTTTTTACACCTTTGTCTCTCCCTATCTCCTTTACCACCCTTTCCCTTCCTACATTTCCTCTTTTTAATCTGAGCATTTTCTCCCTCCACATACCGGTGTCACTGTGGGTCGAGCACCCACCAGTCCCTCATTTTAACGGAGGGAAAAAACGCAAGTTCTAATTAAACCCACAATGATTTACAGCTGACGGACCAGCTGCAAACTAAGGCAGTGAATGATGTGGGGTAAAAAAATCAATGTAGTTTATTAAATAGAAAATGTACTGAATTTGCTGTCTTGTGCACTTTCAAGTCTAACATTCAGGTACTGTGGATATAGGGCCAATCTATGTCATTTGCGTGTAATTGACTTATTTACAGTGGACAGAGCTGATGTGTGAATTGGTTCATCTAATTTAATTACTTTAATCTGACTGGATCAGGTGCCTTTAAGGATTTCATCTGGTTTATAACAACATCTTCTGATGAATGAAAGCATTATAGTCCATACTCAACATCTGAGACACTGTGTTGTAATGTTTTTTTAAAACTATATTATTATAAAGGCAGGAGACAAAATTCCGCCCTATTCCTTCCCTAGGTTTTAAGATAAGGCTTGCACTACGATGCCTACCGTAATACATACAAATGCACACAAATATGTCGCACTGATGGTTTTTATTGAAATGTCTTGACAACTATTGCAGTATATATTATTTACTATTATTCTGCTATATATAACATGTTAATTAGTGGGCTTTAGAGGAGCTGGTAGGCGGACTGTGTTACCTTTGCCCAGAGCCAGGCTAGCTGTTTCCCCCTGTTTCCAGTCAATGTGCTAAGCCAAGCTAACTGCTCCTGGCTGTAGCTCCACCATCTCATATGGACATACTGTATATACGAGAGTCATCTCAATCTTCTCTCTCTGCAAGAGAGTGAATAAGTGTACGTCCCACACGTGTACAAAGCTGTACCAAAACAATAAAAACGATCTTTCAGCGCGTGTGAACGTCACTGTGGGAAACCAAAAAGCTCTCCGCCTGCAATTAAAAGACTATAATTATTACAACAGGGGAAGCTGAGAACACTAGTTTGCTAGGCTCTTCGTATTTTTCTGACACATAGACCAAACTGATTGGACACAATTGTACCAAATTTAGCCTCAGTGCTTGTGAAAGGAATGTCTGAATACACCGTGTTTCAGTGCTTATATTCGTGTTTTGGTGCAGGCAATTACCATCAATAGCCATCAAGAGAGAAACATAGTAAATGTGTTAGGGGCCACGCGTGTCCATTTAAGTAGCACCTAATTACACTCAGTGCATCCACACTTAAAAAGAGTCAATGAGCTCGTGTAATCAGTGCAATAAAGCCCACCCAGGCGCTGTGTGCTGCTGTTAATGGCTACTAAACCTAAATCAAACTCAGATAAAAAGCAGCTTACAAACGGACATTAAACAACCCCATCTCTTTGTGTGTGTTTTATTACCACACCAGAGCATCCAGACATCCTCCAAGGCCCTTTCAAACCTTTTAAATGTCCAAGACTGACACTGCACACACACACACACACACACACACACACACACACACACACACACAACACCAGTACACACTCTGTTTGGGGTAATACCACATGACATACCACTAAATGCCTCCCAGACAATCCCCCCTCTGCGGCTTTCCAGCATTTTTATTGGTGGTGAAGGAGAAAAAACGGGGGTCACCGTGGTAACCACATGCTCAGCTGGATGCAGGACCTCATCTGGCTGTGTATAGGCGTCTGTGCCATGCCTGCGGGGAAACTGCCCCAGATCTCAGTTGACATTTGGCAGCCTTTAGTGTCTGTGTGTGTCTGGGTTAGCGTACAGTTAGTGTACAGTATACTGTATGTGTTGGTGGTGGGGGAGGGGCTGGTGACTCCGGTTTATGGTAAATATGAATATATATATATATTTTTCTTCCTGACTTGAGTCCAGTGCGAACATTTGGGTGCATCATAACTGGCTCCTGGGAAATGCTTTTCATGTCCTGACACCATTTTTGTGTGTTTCTGGCTTTGTTTCTGTTAGTTTTCCACCATATCTAAAGCTGGGAAGACGAGTCTGGGTAAAATATTAATTTGCCTCATCCAAACTAGGCCTTTTTAAAACCCAACACAGATGCTCTCAAGTGTCTTCTTTTCATCAGAATTAAAGATTCTCTTTTTCCTTTTCCCGTCTTTTCATCTTCCCAGTTTTTTTGGGGGTCTTTGAATTTCTGGTTCAGTCATCACGCTTTTTAAAAAAAAAAGAAAAGCTTAGTTTCTCTCCTTCTACGCGTGTGCTTATGTAAGCCACTGACATTGCATTGTTGCAGGAGAGGAAGACAGAGACAAAGAGACAGAGGGACAAAGCAATGAGTTGGAAAGACTGAGAGCGATTAACAGGATTATACAGATGCATGGCCGTCGCTGAAGCCTGACAAATCACTGTCCTCGCTGATGAATAAGTGAGCCTCATAACTAAATCAATTAATACCTTAGCAGCTGCAGGATCATCTGCAGCGGATCACTAACTATGTTTTACTTCGGTTAAGAGCTTTTGTCCTTTTCTGTAACAGCTGATGAACAAGTTTCGTTGTAGATGCTAAAACGTTGGGTGGCTGGTAAACAATTTTGGCAGCGCACCGCAAAGAAATGTCTCCAAATGCATTTGGTGACATAGTCTTACAGGTTCGCGTGTACAGCGGATTTTATCTGTTTGCTCGCCATGGTAAGCACCATGTGACAATAGTATAATGTACGATGTCTTCTGTGGCTCTGGAGGGGCTTGGTAAAGTCTGTGAGAATAACCGTGATTATGTCATAATGATGTCATCGGGGTTATCTAAGCTTTGGCTTAGAGACAACACATTTCGGGAAGTGTAGGATTCAGTGTTTTTTGGAGCTTGACCCACACTAGGGACTATGTCAGTCGACATGCCTCTGCTGCACAGAATTTGACCGTTCTATTTTTAAATCTACCTCTTGCGAGTTCCCCAGCTTCCAGGAAGTGCAATACTAAATCACTGGAACTATTAAATCATGCCAGCATCACTACCGTGTAAAAAAAAGAAATAAATAAATGCCTTTGCTTTTATTGTCCTGTGTGCACAGGGCTCCCACGCCGTCATTGGACCACGCTGCATAAGTAAAGACTGAATGAATGAATTCAAAACAGCTAAATGTCACAGTGAAGTCAGTTGGTTTCAATGGAATCGTCTCAATCACACAAATCTGCACAAATCTTTCATGTCGAGTTGACCTGTGGTCAACGTTGACTCGTGTTGGCCACAGCAAACCGTCTTGGCAGCGCTGACCTTTAAGGGAACGGAAGCAAGGGAACGTAGCTCGTTAGCTCTGTTGCATTGTATGTCACGTGTTATCTCGCAGGGACCAACATTTGCCACATGATGACATCATCAGTTCGAGGCTTTACGCTTTGATTTCACGCTTAGACGGTCAGATCTTCATGTTTTTTTATCGACACTGACTTTCATGTCCTCAATCATTAGGATATTACCATGTAAACTCATTTTCAGGGTAGATGTTCCCTTAAAAAATTGATTGAAATGTAGGGCTTCATTTATGGTCATGAAATTCAAATGCTTTACATACACATGTTTTAGGTCAAAAACAGGAGTGACTTTGAGCATTTGTCACTTCTCACACATATTCAAATTAGTTTAGACGGAGGAAGCGGGCTGAGGAAAGCAGGCCAAAGTTGTGTTGCAGACACTCGGTGTGGGTTACGGAGTCAGCCGGCGCAGAGAAAGCGATACCCGGCCTGTGCGCGGAGATAACGAGGAGACAGAGGCACAGCCCCAATCACACATGAAAGGGATTTTTTTGGAGACGGAGTCGAGGTTCTTTTCCCCTGGAGTCCCTCCACCCTCTATCACGCGCACACACACACACACACACACACACACACCAGGCATCACACACTTCATCAGTGTCTTTCACTCTCTTTTACACATACTCACACTCCCTCCTCCTCCTCCTCCTCCTCCTCTCTCTGATTCCCACAAAGACAAAACAAGTCCTTGGATCTTGTGACACCGTTGCTGCCGCGCTATCTTTGTATGTTTTTCATGCTGTCTGGGTCTTCGTACTGCTGCTCTCTCAAACTGTCTATCGCCCCCCCCCACCCCCCCCCCCCCCCCCCCCCCCCCACCCCCCCCCCCCCCCCCCCCCCCCCCCCCCCCCCCACCCCCCAACACACCCCCCCCCCCCCCCCACCCATCCACTCTACTATTCA
>CM022479.1:2421683-2453711 GCA_011952105.1 Coreoperca whiteheadi
TTTTTTTTTTTTTTGGTGTTGGGGTTTTTGTCTGCGCCCCCCCCCCCACTTTTTTCCCCCCCCCCCCCCCCCCCCCCCGTTATCCTCTCCCATACATACATACACTCCTTCTCAGCCTTTTATCATTTCTGATTTGATGAGACAATTGCACGGCAGGTCCCATTTTGTCATCCAGAACAACTGAGCAATGGGAGTAAATATATTCTTTTCTAGAAGCATCCACATATAACAGCTTCTTCTCCAGTTCTCTCAAACACTCGTGTTATCAACCTGATGCTCCACCTTCCCTTTTCCTCACCCCTGTTTCCTCTGGTGTGACTTCCTCCCGGTCTTCCAGGGCGTTATCAGACAGGAAGTAGGGGAGAGTGGCTTCCTGTCCCATATACCCAAGGCAACATAATAGTGCCAATGTAAAAAGAAAAGTCAGACTGTCTATTAAATATTCAGCGGATACAGCCAAGAGCTCACTAGAGCATAACATCAATTTTTAATTAAGGACCTCAAGAGGCGTCCTTTACCGTTTTTCTTGTTTCGTATCTTATTTGTGTGTGTGTGTGTGGCTTTAACAGTCATAATTACATCATGCGTTTCAGCTGAGCCGATCATGTGGGATACAAAATTCAATACTTCTGCCACAATGCATTCAGCTCCACATCAGCTTGGAGCAACCCCATTTTAATTATAGTGTCGGAATATTATTGCATAAAAATGTGCAGGACTGCAGATGCAGTGAGGCCAACAGTCGCTGGTTTCACCAGCTGTTTTTAAGTTAGCCAAACGTAGCCTAGTTATAACGTGTGTGTTTACTAAGTGGAGCATCACCAAGTTAAAATGGGTCACACCACAGAAAGTTCTTGCGTACTTGTTACTAAATATCTACACCCACTTAGCTGCCAGGTGTAACTGTAACGTAGCCATGCTAATATATATGATGTATACATGCTAATATATATTAGAGTAAAGACTAAAAGAGGTGGGATATGGTCAACATATCCAACATGACACTTCAATCTGACTCAGGTTAATAGATGTAAACTGGAAGGTTTTAAATTTATTTACATTTCACAAAAACAACACGATACTCCTCGAATAGCCAAATTGTATTCTAATAACGTCAGGCTAAATGACCAAATAACATCAGCTCGGTTTGTCATTCTAAAACTGTATGGATACTACTAACTCTGAAACACACAGCTTTCTCCATGTACGCACATATAAATAAAAACTCAATCATAGCTACATTTACAGCTGTGGCTTGGTGGCAGAGCGGTCGTGCACCAATTGGAAGGCTGGCGGTTCGATCCCATCTTCCCCCAGCCGCGTGTCGAAAGTATCCTTGAGTAAGAGACTGAACCCCAAATTGCTCCCGAAGCTGTGCCTTCGGTGTGTAAGTCGCTTTGGATAAAAGCGTCTGCTAAATGACTCAATGTAAATGTACAAATGACTGAAAGTTAAGTTTAGCTAATATATAATTTGGGATCATTGGACAACCGCGTTTCCTAGCAACTAATTTACACTTAATAACTTAAGTCTGTACTAGCTAAGACAAGTTTTAATGGTGTAACCAGTTTTAGTAAATCTCTAGTTTGAAACTAGCTTTTAGTCACTAACACCTAAGGAAGGACTTTACACATAAACTTAGTGATGGATGTACAAAGAGCCGGTGCAGCCCAGCCCAGATCAGTCAACTCAACTTGTTCATTAGGACCACCACTATCACTCAGCCCATTTCAGACATATTTAGACCTGTTCTCCACTGTCTGAAGAGTCAACTGGCTGAAACGTCACAACTATGCGAGCTATGCAGCCCACAGATCCCCCTGATCGCGCCACAAACTTTAACAAGCCTGTGTGGCCTAACCGCAAACATGCTGAGGAAGCAACCGTTAGCCAGACCGAGCGACGTCTGTGACGCTCAAACAGACTGAATGACATCTGAAAATAAGAAGCGAAAGAGCAAGCGCAAGGGAACATTAATGGAAAAATGGGAAGTTGATTGCGTGTTTTCTGTCTGGGAGTACAGACAGCGTGTGATTTAGGGATGATAAGACGCTCTTGGGTACGCTCCCTGGTACCCGGGAGGGGGGGGGGGGCTGTTTGTGTGCTGTGCGGGTGCACGAGAGCGCGTGCACACAGGCACGCTTGTGCTACTGTTGTGTCTGTTAGAGCATGTTTGTATATTTGTGTGAGTGTGTGTCGTTCAGAGTTGACTCCCTTCAGCTGACGTCACAGGGACGGCCACAAGTGATTCAGCCTCTAAGTCGTGTGTGTGTGTGTGTGTGTGTGTGTGTGTGTGTGTGTGTGTGTGTGTGTGTGTGTGTGTGTGTGTGTTGGAGCGTGACGTGTTCGATTTTGATGGAACCTTTTAGTGGGAGAGAGGTGGAAGTGGAGAAGATTTAAGGTAGGCGACAGCTCAGTTAGACAAAAAACGTCCACCTCGCGGGCCCATTTCGCCTCATATTCCGTTTGAAACTTTTCTTTTTGCTTGCCACTTGGCGGATTCTTAACACATGCAATCAAGGCCTGCACTGTGAGCGGTGCCAATGAAATTATTTGTCAGTGTATGAACGATTGCTAACCAAGAGGCACGTTAAGGTTTCTAGATAAAGGAACTCAGCAGAAGCAAGTTTTTGTTTTCCTGTAGTTTCACTGGTTTCAGGAATATTCTTCGAACATGTAACATTGCCTTGGAAATAGACAAAATAAGGCATATCATCCTAGTGGCGTCATGAAAATGACACAATTCAAGGATGTTCTTCTCATCCCTTCGTGCAAATAAGAGACAGAACCAAGGCTAGGTTAAATGAGGAATTAAGATGATTTGTTTGGATTAAGAGAGAACGTGTCTGAAAATATAATGAAAGGAGGGGTGGACAAAGGAATAAGGAAAGATGTTCTTCTGTCAGCCTGTTGTTTTGACGGCTCCTTGTAAACCAGAGGATCAGAGTTCGACCCACGCTGTTGGCGAGCATCCATCCTGCTGATGTCTCATTGAGCAAGAGTCCCATACCAGCCCCAGGACTGCAATTCTGAGGCTGAACCTGACCTCTGAACGCCCTGGGATGTGTGCGTCTTGGAGCAGTAACGCTTAGCTCTGACACAAACGGCAGCCGGATCAGATCTCCTACCTGGCTTTAGTGCCGTGGGAATACGATAGAGGGAGCGGAGGGGACAAGGCCCTGCAGCGTGGAGGGGATGGCAACGTGACAGGCTATAATAACGTGCATTATTAAGTCCCGACCGGGCACAGAAACCAGTACACTGCGATATTAGCCCTCCGTCGCCTGGAGGTGACCGTGAAAGAAGTACAAGCGTGTCTCGCGTACAGACACACGCATGTACTGACACACAGAGAGAAAGACACAGCACACGCACACACGACCCCCCCCCCGCGCGCACGTGCAGATGCAGACGTACACACTGTCTCCAGTGAAATTCCACACCATCCCCCTGTTCTGCCTCAGCTTACATTGTGGCTGCATGAGTAGCAGCTGATAGAAACGACTGACATAACAAGTGAACGACACAAGTGTTCGCGCTGGAACGTTCTTCCGAGAACCTTTTTAACAAGTGCAGAAAACCGTGACAATCAGAGAAAAGTGTTTTAATAGAGGCAGAAAGGAACAAGTATGATGTCAATCCGCGGGCTCACTCGTGATTAAGAGTGTGCGATTTATATCTGTATTCCTTCTTCTTCTGGACACTTTTTTTGGGAGGTTCCATCTTCCCAATACCATCTCCTAGAAACCTCGCTCAAACATTCAAAATGTTCAGCTCATTCAGGACGACTGTGTTTCTACTTGTGTTTTGGCGGGTTGTTTCATCTTCCACGCCTCGTGCACAATTGACTACGATTTTGACGTCATGTGTTCGATTGTTCAACTGACACTTCAGCTGACACTTCGCTTGCTCACATCTCTTACTCCTCAACTTAATTTTCAACAGTGGATCAACATGTCATCTTGCATTTCTACTGCTCGCATTCGTTACTCACAAATGACATTTCAACTGCTTACAAACCTCACTCATCGACCGACAATTCAACTGCTTTCAGTGCTTGCTCTTAAAGTGACAGTGCCACTGCTTTCACGTCTCATTCTTTAACGGTGAGTTAATCTGCCCGCAGCGATTACACTTAAACTGACAACCTCAACTCCTCTAATTACTTACACTTTAACTGACGCTTCAAACTCTTTCAAGTCTTCGGTCTTCACCTTTTGAAAAAAAAAAAACACCTTCAGCTTTTCTAAGTTCAACGACTTCCACTCTTCATACACACTTTACTCCATCTGCTTTCCCTGCTTACACTTCAGCCGACTCTTTAACGGACAGATAGGTGGGTTTCCAGCTGTTATTGCTAAGCTAATCAACTCCTTGCTCTAGCTACATACTTAATGGACGCATGAGAGTGGTATCAATCTTCTCATCTATCTTTCAGCAAGAACGCGAATAAGTATTTATGTCAAACTATTCCTTTAATTGCTGCATCTCCTTATGATGTGGTATGAAATTTGTGTTTATTTTACCTTACGCTGCTGTCTCCAGATCCTACTGGCAAACCAAAAGCTTCATAAATGTTTGTGGGGCAAAGTCATAGCAGATTGAGAGCCAAAGGTCCAGAGGTTAGAGGTAATCGCTCTTTCAAAAGCATGTTTCTGCTTTAGCGATGATCAATAGGCTTCAGCAAAATGGAACTAAAAGTGCTTCTTTTTTTTTTTTTCTCTACTCTCGTTGCATGCTACAACAAATGGTTCCAATGAACATTTTTCCAATCAATAACTGATGCGTGCAGGTTGGGGAAAACTCTGCGGTGCTCTGTGACTGTGTTTAGCTGTCTGGGAATAAGAGGCCATGGATTAGATGGCTGCAGGTCGGGGTACATGTAAGAGGATTGGTTGTGTGTCCAATAGTTTGTGGGGAAAACAGACAGATGAACAATCAACCAGCTGTAAGCCTGGAGTCAACAACAGTTTATCATAATCTGCCTTCATCTCTTTCTCCTCCTCGACCAGCAAACTCGGCTTTTCTCCTTTTTTTTTCTTGCTGCGGTACCTTCCCCTTAAATTCCACCAAACAGCTCTTTCCAATAGAATCTCTTCGCTGAATTCCCAGAAATCATTCCTTGTTTGTTTTATGCTGTGTTATTCGTCTCCTCCATTATCGCCCCCCTTTCTCTCTTTGCACCCCCTCTCCTCATCCTCTCACCCATCTTCTCTTATGTACCCGGCAGACAATATGAAAGAGGTTTACTGTAATCACTACTCTAATCACCCTTTCCCCTCTGAGTACCCCAATTTCTCTGCTGTATAATGAGGAAAATTGTCATCAGGCAGAAGCCTCTGCGAGCTGAACCGATCAAAACAGGCGTCCACATACAGACGCCCCCCCAGTTAAATCCGTAACAGAAAGCACCACTGCTGATGTTTTAAAATGGCATCATTTGCCTGGTTTAACAGTAATAATGATGATCTCTTGATGGATTGAGATCTTTTCCCTGTTAGCTCTGTTTTCATCCAAATGTCACGAGGAATTTAAAAAGGAAACACAATGTGAATATAGTCTGCTTGCATCAAGTGCACTGCAGTACCCACATTACCTGCTGTTTCGCTTTATTGGAAATATAGCAGTCACTTATCAGATGCTACAAGATGGAACTGAGCTATGCTTAAAATAAAAAAAAAGCAATCATTCAAAAAAAAAAAATCTAAAGTAGCCATTAGCATGGTGGCTAATTCTGCCAACAATAAAACTTGGAAACACAAAAACAAGAGAAATGCACTTTTTTTGGCCAGTATTTTTACACACATAATAATAATAGTAAGTCTTTTGGGTTGGATTAATTCTTTTCAGGCAAAATTTGCAGACATCATCTTAACCCATTTGACATTGTACTAAACTGCCTCCGACGCCTCATTTCCACTGCGTGGTACGGCTCGACTCCACTCCACTCGCTTGGAGCCGGTCCTTTTTTGGTTTTCTCATTGGCAAAGTTGTGAGTAGCACTTGGTACCTTTTTGGGTATCGCCTTGGTCGAGGTCCCAAGCGACCTGCCGCGATACTAAAAGGTGGAGTTAAAACGCTGCAGACCACCGATTGGTCAGATAGAATCATCACTAGTCACTTGTCACTTGCGCGACACGGGACATCTTGCCAATCAATAGCGGCCACAGTTTTATGCATTCACTCGACCCAGATTTTTGTTTTTTTAAATGGCAGCCTGCAAAACCACGCCGTGGTCAACTGACGTTCCTCTTTTTGGTTGCTGATGAAAGGATCCAGCGCTGAGGTTGATGTCACGGCAGTTTCCCGCAGCGTCGCTATGACAATCAGCTAAGAATCCCGCCCACATTGAGGGGGTATTGTCTGCAGTGGAAAACGAAATCGAGAAGAAGTACCTGGTACCAAGAGCGAGCCGAGCCGAGCCTTGCCATGCAGTGGACAATGAGGCTTAAAGCTCCCTAAGTTAACTTCTCATCTGTTCAATTCTCACAAACCCGAAATGTATGAACGACAAATTGGGGTTGCATCAGGAGTTATGAGCTGTGGTTATTTCTTGGCGAGGAACTCGTGCGCTCGGCCGCCAGTCGTCAAGAAATTGTTACAGCGCGTAACTCCTCGTTTTGTTGTTAGTGTATGGCTCAAACTAAATTGCTTGATCTGCTATAGAGAGAACCAGGCCAGTTGTTTCCCCCTGCTTCCAGTCTTCATGCTAATCTAAGCTAATCGACTGCAGGCTCTAGCTGCATCTTTAACGCACAGATATGAGCTCTGACACTCAGCAGCAAAGCAAATATGCGTATTTCTGGAAATGCCCAACTGTTCCTTCGGATAAAATTCTTTTTCTTCGCGGTGTGCAGCAAAAATGATTCAAATTAGCTGTTCCAAATTCATCCTTTGTAAATCCTATAATTAAAAAAAGATATATATTTGCGTGTAAGTATTTGAAGTGACAGCCAGTAGATGAAACTGGGTCTCATCCCTGCCACAAAGGAAAACCCTCGCTTCAAGTCACACGGTGAAAAATGTTTCCAGTTCCAAGCGGATATGTAGATTGCTGTGTTTCAGTTACAGCCACACACTGAAGCTGTGTGTTGACATTAAAAGCTGCAGATCTTTTGAATCGGCTCGTTTCTGCATCTGGACACACACACACACACACACACACACACACACACACGCCCGCACTCGCGCAGTACATCACACCCTCCCCCCTGCCTCAAATGTTATGCATGAGCAGAGAGATTTCTTGCGCGTGTTCTCTCACATTGTCAAAGCTTCTCTTTTTCATTTTCACCATCAGTCGCAGCGTTTGGCGAAACCCTTACGTGATGCGACACAATTCCACAATTCACCAATGGCTCAACTTTCCATTTTCATGTAACACAAAGAAATTACAATTCCTATCAAATCTTTCCACATGGGACACATTTCTTTTTCCCTTTTCTTTCTTTTTTCTCTCTAATCCTCTCTTGTTTAACCCCCTTTGCCCCCTCTTTGCCATGTTAAAAGTCCTCCCTTTCACCCTCAGCTTTGTCTCCGCCTCCATTTTCTCACTTCTCAGCCTCATCTCCATCAGTGCTTTGTCTCCTATCAGCACTGCCAGTGCAGTGGCATCATACAAGCTTCCCATCTTTGTGACCTGGGTTTGATTCCCGGGCAGTGCACACACTATGACAACTTGAGTTTCCCTCTCTCTCCTATGTCTGTTGATCTGGGCCGTTGATAGTACAGACATTAATGGCCCCCTGAGGGTGAATCCTAATGACTTTGGTTGTTTCTTGACATTTCCTGGAGCGCCACCATCAGGCCAAAACCTCAATGTGCCCACTGCTTTGGTTTATGACCGAATACCTCCAACTGGCACTCCCATCAGCCTCAGCTGTACATTGTGTTGAGTGCTAGTTAATGCTATGCTAAGACGGTGAAGATGTTAAACATTATGCTTGCTTACCATCAGCACGCTAGTGTTGTCATTGTGAACGTTAAGCATGCTGATGCTAGTATTTAGCTGAAAAGGCGCCGCTGATGCGTAAGTACGGCCTCACAGAGCTGCTAGCGTGGCGGTAGACTCTTAGTCTTGTTAAATAAGTAATCTTGGAAAACGTGATCTACTGCTGTACTTTACTTTCTGTAAAGTCTTTCCGGATTAAGTGAATCAAACCAACGTAAAAAGCACAGAAATAACACAGATTATTCTCACCCTCCCCATGATGTCCAGTAGAGCACATTCTCACCCCACCTCCCCATAGATGCTGCGCCTTCATTTTCCATCACTTTCATGCATCAGCTGAAATATGAGATGCAATGTCTGCTCACTTCCAGGCCATTTCATTAACCAGTCCTACTTGAGGAGTCTACTTCTCACATGAACAACCACGTGAATTTGCCTTTTACTGCTCCTTTTGATCCCACAACCACAGGCAGGGCTATGTGGGAAAACCACACTAATGGGGTACATACTTGTCCCTCCACCAGGAAATTCCACATAAAAACCGTATGCATTAACGTGGTTAATGTACCAAATCTGAACAACTAGTTTCTGTTTTTATTGTCACAAGAGATGACTTTGACTTTCTCGTGTTTGGTTTTTCTGGGCTGCAGATTTGTAAATGACAACACTGCTAACTTCGCAAGGCTCAACACAGGCAAGGTAGCAGATTCGGCTAAGTGTATTAATAACTGTATCACTGTGTCACAGTGTGAGTCAGGCTGCGTGTACAGTCAGGTCAGAGAATGTAAACATGCACAGTCGACCTAAACTGATGTTCATCAGCTGCAGCTACGGCGGGTACTCTGCACTGATAACCTGATCCCAGAAAAACCAGTGCCTCTCTATAATTCATCGACATCCTTTCTAAGCATGCAAGCACGCATTCACGCGTACACACCCATGCATGCTTGCAGGCGCACATCCACAACTGTCAACACACGCACACAAAGGGCCAGGCTTGCGACAAAACTGCGTACAGAGTCTCTGTTTACATATTTCAAGAGTTAGACGTCTTTCTGGAGAAATGCCGGTGAACTATGAACCCCGGGGCGCCGTGGTTTACTGGTCGCAAGCTTAAGGACACTTCCGCGCCAGTACTTGCCCTCAGTCTTTCTCCCACACACACAAATGCAAAGATAGACATAATTGCTTACTGCATGTCCGCACACTCACACACAGCTGCAGTTTGTGGTCTCTGATTGACAGCAAGATGTTGAAAAGGCTCATGGGATCTCACCTCGTCAAATGTAAAAGCTTCCAAGGTCTGGCACTCAACTGGGCTATTATCCTCACATGCAAGAGCCCCCCTGTCTCCCACCATTACACACACACACACACACACACACACACACACACACACTCCTCCTAAGCACCAGCATTAGGGCAGGAAGGGAAAAGAGAGGGGTCTTTTAATGGTGTGACAGCTTTTATGGACGGGACATAAAAGGTGTCGATCAGACAAAAACGGATGGCGATGAGGGGAATACCATCATCATTACCTTCTACCTCTTACACGCAGGAGGCTGCGGCGCTCTCGGATGCCCACGCTCATGCTCATGCGCAAGGCCTCGGCTAAAAAATACCCTTGTCTGACTCTCAGCCATGATAAGAGCTGTCTGAATCTGTTGATGGTGCCGGCAGAGGAACATTCTGTCCTCTTTTCTCCCTGTACCCCCTGCGCGATTTCGCCATTCATCTTACCTTCAACTCTGCCTCAGTTTTGCATCAACCCGCAATAACAAACGATAGAAATGCGCCTCTTGAATAAATGAATGCCTTTATGGCATTTTTAAAGCACACAAGCCACATTTAGAAGTGTCTCCCCAGACCCAAATAAATCACACCAGAAGCATTCGCTCAGGCCCAAACCATTACACCTTAATAATGCACTATTTTAGCTCCCCCTACACACACTAACTTTCTTTCCTGTCTTGCAAAATTCCTTGGCTCATTCTGGCGACCTAGTTTACAGCGCTCGCCTCCGAGCCACAGAGAGTTGGTTCCTTTTGAAGATGCATTGAGCAGCGCAGCATGACAAGCCCATTATAGAGCCGGAGGAGGAGAAATCGCTCAATTACCAACTGGCAAGTCTAGAGGGAAAAGCAATGTGCACTTTTCACTTACCCATATCAGTTTTTATGACTCTATGATAAATATTCTCAGGTGTTACACAGTAATCTATTCTCTCTCGCTGTGTAATATACAGCCACACAGTTTACACGAATGTCCGTGTGACAGATATCCTCCAGTGTTGGGATCTACCTAATCTGCCTCCGTATCAGATGGATGCTTCCTTTGCCAGTGCCAGGCAGCATACTTGTCGTCATTACTTTTTATTACACCTTTGTATCAGCGATCATATGTTGCTGTGCTCATAAACACACCTACACACTCGCTGGCAATTGTTCCTGGCCCACGGAAAGTTGCACAGGGTGGAATTAGAGTGTTATGAGTATGAGATAATGACTACAAGAGGCATAACGAAAACCACAGGCTGTTGTGTATGAAGTAATGGTAAAGCCACAAACATGCGACCAGTGCCGCCACATATAGCTACAGTGGCTTTGGAAGGTATTCTAACATTTTGCACACTTTATTGTGTTGTAGATTTATTAATTTAAAATGGATTAAATTGACTTCTTTTGGCAATTCATTCTACACACAATAACCCTTTGCTTCTCATTTACGCAAGCATTCAGAGACATTCAAGGCACCATTGGCTGCAAATACAACTTCAAGTCTTCTTGGTGAACCCCCTTGCCAGTCCGAGGTCACGCGCACTCTGGAGCAGGTTTTCTTCAGGGACTGTACATGGCTGCATTCAGATGCAACTCCACGACAGGTCGTCCCACCTCAGCAGAGGACTTCTGAAGCTCTGATACAGTGACCGTTAGGTTTAAGTTCACCATCCTGAACAAGGCCCTTCTTGCCTGATTACTGAGCTTACAATGAATTGCCCGAAAAGTACATTTAATCAATTGGATCAATGAGGTCTATGACAAAGTAAAGTTTCCAAAACGTTAAGAAGCCTGAATACTTTCGGAGGCCAATGTATAGTACAAGATATGAAGAGAACAGTCAGTGTGGTTTGTTGTTTGTTCTTGTACAGTTTATGTACTGTTGCAAAGAGGCACGTGTGCAGGGCTTATGCAGCAGCAAGAACATATCAGTGACCTTTGACTGTGATAAAGTGATAATGGCTGAGTAAAATAGCACAGGTGTGCATGCAAATGCACCTGAGCGAACACAACCACACAAGTGCATGAAGGCATTCACAGAAGCAGTCCGGCAGTACAGTAGATGCAACCATGCTGCACCGATGAATCTGCAAACACGCACACAGACACAGTTAAGCCTCTGCACATGCACACCTAAATGCATTTATGCACGCACATATGATGTGATGGACACAAACACTTGCACAAATACACACACGCAGACACACACACACACACACACGCAGACACACACACAAATCCCTTGTACAACAATAGTGAAATATTAATCCAGGCTCACAGGCGGACTGCTCCTCAGCAAGACGAGTGGTGAAGTGGGCCGGCGAGACGAGAAACAACACAACCGACAGTAGCCTACATATCAGGAGGTGTCCCCGCTCGATCACCAGCTTATTTCGCATCAAAACCGCTCCACTTATTTTACCATCTTTCATTGCACTATTATAATTTAGTAACAGTCCTCTGGGTGCGTTATGCTGTGCAGCGTGGCGTGGAAGATGAAAAGAAGGCTGCGCGTTTCAACAGAATATAATCAGTGTGACAAACTGCCACGACAGCCCTCTACACCCGTTTATGATCCTGAAAAATAGTCATTTGACGGGGCAGATTCCTAAAGAAAACTGGATGCGCACCAGTGTGTGTGTGTGTGTGTGTGTGTTGCTGCAGCACTATCTCATCACACACAGATCCAATGTGACACAACGTTTACACAGTCTCCATGTGATAGGATGCTGCAGCTCAAGCTGGGTTCGATTCACCAGAATATCTTTCATTCTCGCTCTGTGTATGAGATGTCACTGCTACTGCTTCAAAAGCTCTGCCATCGCCACGGTTTCCCAGCATCTGCACCGTCCGAGGAATGTGTTTCATTTGCTATAATACGTAAGGCATGTTAGGGTGTAGGGTATGGGCGCGTGATGCACGTGTGTTTGAATGCAAGAGGTTCCACGGGCATTCGGGACGACGCGTGACATCAGCATGCAAGAGAAAAAGGCCAATTTGTTTGCGTTTGCCTGTGCGACATATTGCACGCTTAACCGAAACAAAGAAAAGAGACTGAGGAACGCGCATGCCTCATTGTGCAGCCGAGTATAAGCTTCGCAGCCTTATGGAGGCAGTTTTACGGACATTAGCCAGAGCCAAAAGTGGGCTACATTGTGCATCTGTAATCAGAGCAGGGTTTTTACTCCCTGAAAAGCGCCTTACCTCAGTGGAGAGGGAGAAAAGGCAGAAGAGGATGAAAGCAGAACTGAAATAAATAAGGAGATAAAGGGCCGTCATTGTTTGTGGTAATGTTGCTGTTGTGGGCATTATTTACATGGTCCGAACACCCTGAGTGTGCTTCTGTCTCTGTGTGTATGCGGTCCGGGCTGCTCCACGCTCGTCCGGTCCGTCTTTGTTCCAGGCTGTTTGAAGATGGAGGAAGAGATTTGGGCTCAGTTCATTTCAAATTCTGGTCAATTTGTGAAATCGAGGTTCTCTCTCCGTGGGAGGTTTTCAGTCATTTTAGCGTCTCAGCGGGGAGTCAGCGCCTGCATCGACTTGCATTCAACTTGAATTGTGAAAGCGCCAGGCCTATCTTTAGCCTCTGGGAACCGCTCTACGGGGACGGCCATGCTTAAAGTACAGATGAAGCCATCGCAGCCACTGTGCTGCTGCTCTTTAGCGGTGTGTCGGTTTGCGAACGAGCCGGCTCTGTGAAGGCACTATTAAGTGAACGAAGGGAGCCATACAACTTCAAATTGAAATATACTGTATGTGTCTGTATAGAGTTGTGTAATTCTTTATGAACCATACTATTTCATTAGTAGGCTGTTATATTTGCTATGCACCTAGTACAACAAACAATGCATTGCAGATGAAGAGTCTTGCATATTTTGTTACGGTTAAGGTAGTTTGTTTGGTTGGACCCAGAATACAAGGCAGGACACAACGTCGGCGGTAGGGGAACAAATAAGGTTTATTTGTTATTTTTCCAGAGAGGTGAGAGCGGGAACGGCTGGAAGCCAGATAGACAGGTAGGTGGAGGTAGCGTGTCCGCATAACCAGGGGATGAAGGGTGTTGGCTGGTAGGCTGAGAGTTCCTGGAGGAGTTGCAGGAGCGGGGAGGAACGAGGCAGGCAGGCAAGAGGTGGTTGGAGGATCCACGGAGCGAGACAGGCAGACGGGAGGATCTCTGGATGTGGAGACAGAGGGAAACAATAAATTGCTGTGACCAAAACACTCGAACAATCTTCATAGGAAGTTGTAGAGGGAAGAGCCCGACGTAAATACCACGGTAGGGATAGTACGATCTGGCGAAGACTGGGTGGTTGAACCGGTGTTTAAATACTGCAGGAGATGGTGATGAACCGGGATGAGTTGCAGGTGTGCAGGTAGGCGGGGCGCAGGTGAGTGATTGCAGGTGTGGAGGAGAGAGAGACTGGTCTGCTCCGTGGAAGGCTCCAGGCGAACAAAATAAGACAGACAGGAAACACAAGGCAGGGAAAAACACTGGGAAACATGAGGAAGTAGAGGGAAGATATTCCCAAAACCCTGACATATTTATGCAACAAATAAGAAAGTAACTTGACCAGCAGTGACCAGCAGAAGTGATCCTAAATGAAGAGCCGTTTGGGAGCCATAAGATCCGGCTCCCTTCAAAAAGCCATAATTCCCATCTGAGCTGCAGCTCTGATCACAAGAACATGGTGTAAATTTTATCCACATGTACAAATCACTATTTAACACAAGTTTTCATATTTTGAAACAGGTGAAACATTTACACACATGCGAAATGGACATTTTTCAGTGTGTTTTCACCATCATGACATTGTGGACTGATGTTTTTTGTGCTTGTATATGCCACTAGTGCCGTACTCCACCATCTCCAATCGCAGAAGTACGGGCCCGCACACCCCTCTGCGACATCTAACTACGACAAGCACCTCGACGGAAACGCGTCCTGTGGATTTTTTTGTTAGCCTTTATGATCTTGTAATTGTGCGTGTACACTGGTGTCGCAAAAACCCCGTAACTCTCCTTTCAAAATGAACGATCAAATAAACAACAGCAACAGCAAAAAAAAAAAAACCCTGGCACAAACACACTGTACTCGGCCGGTTGTTGTCTCTATTAAATACTTTCCCACCACAGTTCAGTTCAGTCCACATGACAGCTGCTCATGACTGTTTTAGTGTATCGCCGAGTACCAGCTGTGTGTCCAACGGTCCAATAAGAGACAACTGGCACACACACACACACGCACACACACACACATTCTCTATGCACATGAGGCACCGTGACCAATGGTCAAAATGAGTCTAGTAGCACATGAGGAGGCGACCGAGGCACACGTGGAGATCATCACTACACACTTTTCTCACACCCAGCTCTGCTAAAGACAACGCTTGCAGAGGCCAGCCGAAACTGATTTTTACTTGCAATTCATCTCTTAAATCCAACCGAAATGTGAAGCACAGCACTGACATCATCAGCTGAAAAATGGCATGCTCCCTGGAGAACACTAATGTAGGGGGCGCTGTCAGCACAGACGCAATAAATTAAACGGACATTTCTTCTGTTTTGGCAATTGCAATTTTAACCAAATAAGAACACAAGTCGAATAGAACACCAGGGTCTACCTACTGATTTTTTTTTTTGTTTGTTTTTTTTCAGCAGAAATGGATTTGCTATTTAATTTCAGGCCTCACTGACATTTAACATCTGGTTACAGGAGAGTCCCAGCCAGGACAGCATTGCTACCACAGCGGGTTTTGCAAATGGGTGACGGCTCTGTGTGCTTTTGAAAAATGAGTTTCACTTTCATTTCAGAAGTCATTTTGATGTCACATTGTTAAGGCTGTAGATATCTCATTTAATAGGAACAAGATCCTAATCAAACACATCGGCATAATTAGTGACCTTTTTGCTCGTCGAATGTTCCATGATTATGTGAAGATTAGAAACGAATGTGTGCCAGGGGCGTACTTCCTACTTCTTATTCCCCCCCTCGGACCACCACACCCTTCTTCGAACTCGGCCTTCATTTTGATCTCAACTACACGCCTGTAGAGATTTTCGGGACTGCTTCTTGCACGGTTGTGACGCAATCGCGTTGCTAAAAGACAGACAGACAGACAGACATACAAACCCCCGGCAAAGTACCCAAAACCTGCGGTAGTTCCCGCTACAGTTGGTGACTCCACGACCACATTTTGCCGTTTTTATTATGAGAACCTGCTAATACGGGAGGGTGGAAAGAGGAAGACGATTACGAATGACATGAGGCATATGTCATGACAGGAGAGGACAGGTACAGAGCGGAATGTGCTGGTTCATTGTCTGACTGAAACAATCAACAGTTTGTGCGCTTTGAATGGGCTTACGTGTGTGTGTGTGTGTGTGTGTGTGTGTGTTTTGGACATCATAACTAAATGTTTGTTCCTGGTAAAAGCAGTCACGCAAAAAGAAGAAGAAGAATCATCATTTCATGGCATTTTAGTTCTAATTAAGCCTTGTCCAAAACAAAAGGCTGCCTGTGGAAACTTGCCCAGATGAACAGAGAAGTGGAGGACAGATCAGGTGGTCAACCGTGAGCCAGTATCGTGCTGCTTTGTACGTAGGGAGAGCTGGTTAATAGGTCACGGGTCAAGTTTACAGGTCATGTGTTCCGCTGTAAAGATCCCATACCGCTGTCGGTCCCATCAGCTCCACTGACGTGTCAGGTCTGGCCTCCAGCCTTCTGCCTCATTACAGCTGCTAAAGGACACGTCAACAGACACAGTAGTTCTGCATGTTTTTCGCCCCTTTTAATACAAACCACTTCTCATTTACAACACAACTAACCATTTTTCTACTGTCTTGTTGGGTGTGCGCTCAACTCAACTTAACAGTGATGCAACTCTGGCAAAATAGAAATGCAGACTCACTGTGATAGAGTACGAAAATGGACGGAAACGAATGGCTTCCTGGAATCGAAGGAAAAATGAATCAAAAATACCTTGTTTCCTGTCGCACGATTTCCATTCAAAGGAAAGGGAAAATGTCTGGTTTTGTTTTCTGTCACCTGGCAACAGCGTTCTTGCAACATAAAACATCTAACATTTCATTTATTCTCTTCTTTCCATGTCTACAGTCAAAAATCAGCTGTTATGAATTATTTTCACCAATTGATGTTTATTGTCATTCTCCCACATTGCCATAAAGCCTAAAAATAATCAGTATCTACATTCTAAGTGAAATACCACAACCAAATCTTAATCTGAGTTCTGTTATGAATCTGAAGTGGCAACCTGAAAGTTGGAAATAACAGCAGGGTGGGAAACTTCCTATACTGTAGTTGTAATGTTGGTCAGTCAGAAACGGGGATTTTTCATTCAGTCCGAGGTTAGGTAAACATTAAGCCTCTGGAACCCAGCGCTCTTTCTCTTTCTCTCTCACACTTGCCAGTCACATTTTGTGTGCGTTTGGCAGCCTTCGTGGGCGGGTAAACTCCATGTTTCCGCTGATTGCTGCTGTGGAGCCGCTGGCCAGGGATTTTGTTTTGGCTGCACAGATGGACGTGTGAATTCCCTTCCAAACATTAAAAAATAAATAAAAAAATCCACCACGCCGCTTTTAAGATTTGCAATGACGTGTGTTCGAATCTAATTTTCCCTGCTTCCATTTAGCTTGTTTCCCTTGTTGAATGTCCTGTCAAGAGAGCGTAGTTACTTGGACTCCCCCCCCTCCTTTCTTTTCCTCCCTTAACGGTACTCTCTACTGAATAAAAGAGAATTTACATGAGAGCAAAGGCTTGTGGAGGATCCAAACGCGGCCTGCGGGGCACGTCTGCATGGCGTCTGCCCCGTGGGACTGTTGTCAAGTCAAAGTCCAGCAGATCTGTCCCCAGGTTGCTTGGCTGAGTCTGAGGCCAATTAAACCCACAGGTCAGTCCACCTCTGGTCGGAAAGTCCTCACATAAGTCCAGGCAGGACAACTTAGTAAGATTTACAGAAAGAGAACTATAAAACAGAAAGTAAACGCTTAGGAAAATATTAAATGTAGTAAAATCATGAGCACTATGACCGAATTACTAAAAATAATAGGAATACGATCAGTGCTCATGTTAAGTGCCATGAAATGACCAATACTCCTCTGGTAGCCTGTTTCTCATGTTGATGAATTTACAGCCTTATGACTGGTATTGTGGTATCTTTCAACCGGAGTCTTGTTCCCATGAATGTGGCTATTCTGAATATGGGGGATGCCAACTTTGTGTTTCACCGTCTCTTTTGCAGAGAATAAAACGTGGACAAAGCAACGCTTCCCAAATAAACTTACATTTCACATAAGTAACTACCAACGCTTGTCTCCCTGAGTGCAAACCAAAGTAAACGCGTAAATTAACCCTCTGGATTAGCTATTGTAGGTAACTACGTAGGGGTCGACTTCCAGGGCGACTCGCCGGCTAACAAAACTAGCTGCACGCCAGGTGGTTCACGTGTCAGCCTGCGGGTTGCTGTTGATTTACGGTGTGTACATGCTGGAGAAGGAGTAGCAAATGAGAAATGATTGTTCATGTAATTGTCCTCGAATTCAAGAGAGGTACAAGTGCAATGGCTGGTTATCCAGCGGACTATTGGGAGGACGGTCGTGAGTCATTTCACTTTGAAACTGTCCGAACAAAAGGAGCTAAATCAAATGGAGGAAAGACGAAGAGCCAGTCAGGCAGCGAGAAGACAAGAAAATAGTGCTTAGCTTCAATAGCTAATGCAGGGGTCTACGTTCTGTGTTTACTTTTGGTTGAGCTTTAAAATAATGAAATTATCCCGGGAAGTTTGGAAAGCTTTAGAAGGCTTGTACTTTTTTACTAGACTCTGCATTTCCCTGTGTGCAAAGTTAGCTGTAGCGTGAATGGGTACAATCATGAGAATAAGAACCCCGGCTGAAGATTACTGGAATGTACCTTTAATACTAGTTCTGTTACTTATGTCTTAACTGCCACATTTCCTAACCCCGTGGGTGACAGTCCATGAAATGGAAAACATTTCAAGAGTAGGTAATAATTTGCGTCGGTGAGGTGCTGAGTGTCTCTTATAGGCTTTCACGCACCACTTTAAAAGCAAAATAAATTATTGACAATGTCTCTTTGCACTTATCCTCCTTAAAGAGTCTTGATGTAGTTCCTGCGAGGATGTTCGAGTGTTTGAGGGAGTGTGTGTGTGTGTTATAGTTCAAATGCAACTCAGTGCTGCCCTGTGTGTGTTTTATGTGCGTGCATGTGTGCGTGTGTTAAGAAGTGTCAGTCTTTGCTGTGGTCTGTGCGCACGTCAGTGTTGGGAAACATCCACGCTCCACCTCTTTAAAACTCAGCTGACACACACGCATCTTAACGCAACACTCTTAATCACCACGCCCTCTCATGCTGTCCAGCTCATCCTCCCACGTCAGCTTCTCCTGTGGGGAAGCACAGAACTCGTGTGTGCCGGTAGACAGGCAATGTACCAGACGTCTTGCACAATCAAGGTATTTCTTTAGTGCTATTACTCCTAGAGGGCTTCACGTTATTGTGGCGGCTCTGGGCTGAGGAGCTGGAGCGGGCTGTCCATTAATGCCACGTTCGGCGGTTCAATCCCCGGCTCCTCTTGCCCACGTGGTGAAGTGTCCTTGAGCAAGACACGGAACCCCAAGTTTTTCCCAATGGGCAGGACAGTGCCTTGCATGGCAGCTCCGCCGCCATCAGTGTGTGAATGGGTGAACAGACACATCTTCTATATGAAAGCAGTCCGTTTATTAAAGGTACCCAATAGCTAGTTTAAAACCTTCATTTTTATTTCTTATAATATTACTATTGTAATAAAGGGCTTAAAGTTCTCTGGCACTGTGCTGGAATTCTGGAGCGTAGCAAGAATATGGCTCTATGTAAACGGCCAAAGTAGACCTACTTTATTAATAACATAATACTTTAATAACAAAGTGGGATACAATTACCAGACGGTTTCCGACTGAGGAAAGGGTGGGTGGATCGTGCATTTTTCTGCCATTCGGACCTTTCAAGTTAAAACGAGGATTCACATTTAGAAACGATTAGATTTGGTGTACCTGTCTCTATGAAACGGGTCGCGATGTGCGCCACGGCCGTCACACGATGCCACCTGGCTTGCGGCCTACAGCTCGCTAGGCTACGTTTCTAGCATCTTATCGCCACATGGCTCACTCGTTCCTCGCTACTTCCATCGTCAGCTCCGGCAAACAAATATGTGTTTAATTCAACACTGCGATTTAATCATTTAGTTATCGCTTGTTATTTGTATCAGCTGTGTTACTAAACATGTTCATTTTTAATTAATTAATTTCTTCATTTTGTGAAGCCCCCCTTCCCTCCATTCTTTGCCCTAATACCTGAACACATTTCAGGCACTGGAATTGTCCTTTCTTTAACCCCTGTGTAACACTGACGCGTATTTTATATATAATATATATATATATATATAGGTAAAGCATGTCTCTAGTGCTCAGTCTACTTTATCAAAGCACCAGTGAAGAATGAATCAATTGGCAATGTATTTTACACAAGTGATAATCCACAGAGGTAAACACTAATAATCACATTAACATTATCTATGTAAGCCCCCTGGCTGAGGATCATTGTACACCTTTGGTCCTGTTACAGCTCTGCTGATCTAGGATGGGAGTTGTGTTGGTGGTGCAGACGAAATGACGCTAGCAGCCGTGTGAGGCTGTACTGAGGCACCCGGATTTGAGTTAACATCGGCACGCTAACATGCTCCCAATGACAATGTTAACGTGCTGATGCTGAGCAGGTACAATGGTTATGTTCACCATCATTATTATGTGGTGTTAGCATGCTAAAACACAAAGTAACAAAGTACACAGAGAGTACAGCTGAGGCGGATGGGAATGTCATGGGGTTGACCTGACTGCGGCACTAGAGGGAAGGTCAGGGATTACCAAAGTCAATAGGGAACACTGTCTGTGAACCATGAATGTCTTCGCAACATTTCATAACAATACACCCAAGAGTGGTTGAGATGTTTCAATTTGGACCAAAGTGGTGAACTGACCTTTGGCATGAGGGCATAGGCAGAGCAAAAGGGTCCACACCTCCAGGAATGTGATTGGACACCACGAGTCAGCTGACACAGGCGTGAAGAAAACACCCGATGACAATCAGCTACAGTAATACAAGTGTGACTCTGCCCGTGCTCAACTGCCTGAACACCATGCTTCATCAAGAGTAAAGGTGGAATGCTGCAAATGAACTGGACTGTAAACACCTCAGCGGTTATCAACGGGATTCCCACACCGATGTTTCGCTTAGATACAAAAAACGTGCAGTGAATCGTTTGTTCAGAGTCAAGAAAAGCACCAAGTTGGTGTAAATTAGATTGGATTTGAAATTGGTTCCACAGGTTTTTCGGCAGTTTTTTTTGGACTGGTCCTCTTGGCATGTTTCCAACTTATTGTCTGTTTGGTGTGCTAGATGGTCTGAGCCCCGGCAGCAACTTAAGTGTCAGCAAAAGCGTGGTTTGGATGGGGTGGGAAACATAATTTCTTTGTCATTCCTGATCACATCAACAGAGAGGCATTGGTTTGCCTTGAAAAACACAAAATACAGTGGCTCACTGCAGGCTGCAGAGTTGGCCAAAAGGCTGAAGACAAAGACAATAAGCTCTTGAATTCACTGCTCCACACACTCGGACCACTGCAGCCCAGAAATCTCACAACGCCAAAGACTCATCCGTACAGGGAAGCAAGCCTGTCATTATGTTCGTTTGAATTGCTGCAGATGAGTCTTTACCGTTTCGCACTAAAACTCAAAATGGCAACAGCGTTTTTCACACATGAATCTATGTGAATGTGTTTACTGTCACCAGCCACATTTAAAAGCCTGAAAGGAGATTGAGGGTATTTGCGGTTTGATCCTGTCTGGCTGGCTGGCTGGATGCTGTTCAAATGTATAGAGGAGCATAAACAAAACAGAGTTTGCTGTGTATTTGGGCAGCAGGCAGCGTCCAAAAGCTGATATGATTTACATGATCAGACAGAGAGAGGAAGACAGGAAGATGGACGTCGAGAGATAAGCGAAGCGACGCAGAGCTCTGCAACAACGCGTTAAGCTAACACAGACAACCCAGTTTTGTTTTCCCATGGGGTATACGGTAGGTCCCAGTGAAAGACACACACACACACACACACACACACACAAATATAGTCAAAAACACAGCGATCCCATCTGCCCCAGCGCCTTAATCAGCTTATCACTCCCTGCTCTGAGGCCGTTCAGAATGACTATATCAAGCTTTGACATACATTAGTGGTACAACTGGGATCAAGCAATATACAGTTCCTAACCGTCGCGCACACATTCACACACGCTGAAGCTGACAACACGCTCCAAACATGCCCACAAACACAAATTGGGACTTAAGTATGCACGCATGCAAAGAAAACCCACTGCCACACTCATCCCAGAACGATTGGGAACATCCTCTGCGTGTGGGTGCCATAAAAATCATTAAACATGCAAACGCACTCGGAGCAGAGCACTTACTGCTCAGAAAGACAACACAAACAAGACCAAGACACGCAACGGATCACGCTCGGGCAAATGCAAACTGTGTGCGCGTGTGTGTGTGTGTGTGTGTGTGTGTGCGTGTTTGTTTGTATTCTGACATGACGCCAAAGTGCAGCTGATCTCTCAGTAAATATGGACATATGGTCAGGGAGAGACAGAGTGTGGGGGCGACACAGAGGTGGTTCTTGGCGTGTTTTCCTCATCTGCCCACAGGGAGACCGCAGCGGGCGGAGACATCTTATCCTCCCAGGACATGTGTTCCTTTGCCAAAGCTGAAAGCGTTTAGCCTCTTTGACTCTTCTCATCGCCCCGGGGAACAGGTCAGAGGTGTCCACCCCTGGTTATGTAACGATGAGACTGTGACGAGATGAAAAACAAGGGAATAGTTGTGCCAGGCTGACTAGTTACTTATGTAAGTTCCAAAGACGACGTGATATGTGTACATCGTGCGGTAAGCTGGTCAAAACAACACCTGGCAGCTACAGTCAGTCTGTGATCGCTTTCTTTCTTCTCACATCTGCGTCAAAACCCCACGATTTTTGCTCTGCTTTGCTACATCGGGCCTCGAGTGAAGTCCACTTGGAAGCTGGCAAATGAAGATCTGAAATGCATTTTTAAATTGTTATGTGTCGTATTTAGGAAAAGAAAAGCTCGCTTCTATGCAGCACTATGGAGAATCCAGTCTGGTAAGAAAAATATGATCATTTTCTCGAAGTGTCCGTTGGCCTAGTGGTTAAGATGCATACCATACCACTGCAACGACCCTGGTTTGATTCTGGTCAGAGACCTTAATGTTTCCTGTTCTTATCTACACTGTTAACAATAAAGGAAAACTGCCAAAAATAATCGAAAGCAATTATTTTTTCTCAACCAAGGACATATTGATATGTCATCGATTGGTATCAATGTATGCCATTCATTTCCCAGCAATAACCATTTAATGAAATGGTGCATATCTCTCTTTGGAATGCTGCTTGAGTGCATTTAGCTAGAAAAATTAAATAAACAGCAGCTCATCATCACTGCGGTGTTAATTTCATCAAAACTATTCTAACTATTTCCCCAACTAAATGAGACTACAACTACATTAAAAAGTAACGATTGAAGTCGAGTACTACAACAAAGTGTATTACAATTGTTTTATTCAATGTATATGTAGAATCACACATTGTACGCGCAATTCATAAAACAGTATCCTCCAACTCCCAAAAATGGTTTATTTAGCTGCTTGATCTCTGCCGGTACTCTCAGCTGATGTTCCCGCTTCTTGAAAGGAAACGATGCGAGGACTAAATTAATCTAGTCCCACAGAAACTTAGACAACAAGCAGCTCGGACAAACCACGAGCACAGGCAGGCCAGCAGGCCGACATTTCTAAAAAGGTACGCTAACGTAACTCTGTGGCTCAGTCGGCTGTCCTTCTGGTTCATAGGCTGTCGTTTGGAATGAGTGCAGGATTAATGAAGGCTGCTATGTTTACTAAAGGACTATACTGTACGTAACTGCTTTGTAATGTTATTGGGCCTCTTAGCTGCTCGCCTCGAGCAAAGCCCAGACACTTTGTAATACAGCTTCATGAGAACGCTACGTGTGCAAGAAAGGCTGTGAGTGAGCAGCTCGTTGAAATGATTTTATTTTTAAGGGCTGCTTGCGCACAACAAAAACAAGACTCTCATGTGCTGCCTTGTTCACCAAAACTAGGCTAAAATTGACAATAATTAAACAAATGCGGGACAAAAAGTAACACATATTTATTAAAACACTAAAACCAGTTGCCAGCAACACTGTACTACTGATTTAAGTTCAGTGCAAATGAATAGTCAGTGCACAGCTGCTGATCTCACTTATTGGACATTAAAGCCCCAGAGATGCACAGCTGCTCCACGACTGAGGTTATTTGCTCCTCTAATAAAAGCTGACACATTACTTACCGATATGCGTAGACTCACTTTCACTCTTGCGGGGATCTGCGTCTAGGCTGCATTTGCAACAGCGGGCTCCACTCCATCACACCCCTCCAATCCTCCAGCCACCCACATCTTTAAAACCAGTAAATCGTGAGAGCAGTAAATCAGGTCCGCGTTCTGGGGGAGATGATGTCACGACGTGAAGGGACTGAGATTCCTGACAAGCGAGGCCGCAGGGCTGAAAGGAGGCACAAGCCACAATGCAGCGGCCTGAAGCTCTGGGATTTCATACCTCAGATGGAAACCGGCAAATATCAGAGGTCCTCGTCAGTGTCTGTGCAGGGGAACGTGGTGGTGATCGGATCCCAGGCTGTTCAGACACCCAGGGTGGCCCCAGAGATGCACAGCTGCTCCACGACTGAGGTTATTTGCTCCTCTAATGAAAGCTGACACATTACTTACCGATATGCGTAAATTCACTTTCACTCTCGCGGGCATCGGTGTCTAGTTTCCACCTAACATCTCTCTGTTCTTCCCATTTCTACCCTCCACCTACTTCCTCTCTCGTCCTCTTCTACGTCCGAGCCTTTAAACTGCTGTGACTTGTCCACGGCGCCCCCCCCCCCCCACCCCCTCGGTATTGCTGGCTGTTGCCTGGGACATCAGGCGGCTGCTGCCATGATGGCCAGCCCTAAGCTCCAGGCAGCAATATTCATCATTTGCAACAGCGGGCTCCACTCCATCACACCTCTCCAATCCTCCAGCCACCCCCATCCTCAAACCCAGTAAATTGTGAGAGCTGTAAATCAGGTCCGCGTTCTGGGGGAGATCGCGCGTCCGGTGATGTGCCGATGTGAAGGGACTGAGATTTCTGACAAGCGAGGCCGCAGGCCTGAAAGGAGGCACAAGCCACAGTCCAGCTGCCTGAAGCTCTGGGATTTCATACCTCAGATGGAAACCGCCAAATATCAGAGGGGCTCTGATCCCAGGCCGTTCAGACACCCAGGGTGGTTTAGTGCTCTCGAGTTGAAAAGATGTGGGTGTTTACCGGGCTCATAGGGTCTAACAAAAAATGCTATCAAGTTGCATTATGGGAAATGAAGGAGCCAGTGTTTATGGCGCTTTGCCAATACAAGGGACTGATAATCAGGCTATCCCAGCCTCATCCGCTTTGATTTGGACTATTTTCTTTTTGAGCTTCCTCCCACAAGCGTTATGGAAGTGCATTATGAAATCGCTGGAGTACCTCTTTAAAGAACACGCCACTGAACACTCAAATACTCACCGCCTGTACGTTTGGGAAAAAGACAAGTGACTTTGAAAGGTTTGTGTTTTTGGTGGAGGCGGGCAGATATATAAACTTCGCAAACCACTCCTGCAGCATAAGCTACTTCTCTGCCGTCAAACCCGTGCTACTGGCGTCCCTTTGACCATGTGACCTACGAACTCTGTCACCCTTTAAACCTACAGGAGCTAAAGACTTGATACGCAAAACAGACTTTTTAGTGGAGTACTCCTTTAATATTCCCAGCGTATTCTCACATTCTTGTCTAAACCTTCAGGCTATGAACGCACGCAATTTCAGTGTGGACAGTGTCAGTAGAACAGCGAGAAATACCCCTTTCATTTTACACTCCTTGCCTTCTAACACTGTGTTTAATTGAGCGGGGGGGGGGGGCTGCATCGTCGCCACAACAAACTTCCAGACTGCAGTCAGTGTCAGGCACCCCGTCGGCTTTCATGTGAGCGACTAAATGAGAGACTATAAGTCCAAGAGTAGAGAGAGAGAGGTTGCGTGTCCACATTTTGCCATCTAAATAATGTAGGAGTCGGACGCTCATAAGAACACGATCAAAGTAAACAAAAACCATCCAGGGGAGCTCAGTCAAAGTGCTGTGTGTCAATTATTGATGCTGAAACGGGCCAAACACCTGCCTCTGCTGAACTGGACCCGCACCAGATTTCAGATTAGAAACCGAGGACTTGGCAGCAGCACTTCATGAACTCCCAAAACGCTGAAGAAATCAGAGGAGTGGCTGTCTGTAGCCTTATGCTGGAACCAGGTCAAGCACCATATTTACAGTCAACTCCAAAGGCCTGAAAAATAAGAAAAACAGCGAACAAGGACGTCCTCTAAGATTTTTTTAAAAACATTTTTATTAACTGTTTAGAATACACCACGGTAAAGCGTTTCGGATCGCTCACTTGAAGACTCTTTGGGCATCCAGTGCCGGATTCAACAGCACACGCCGTACACTGCTCTTCATCTGCCTGTGACGGGTACAGGTACAAAAAGGAAAAAAACCTGGCTGGTGCTCGTACGGACTGCCCTAACAAAAAAAAAAAAAAAAAAAAAGGTTAAAAAGGAAGCAGATGCAGAGGGTGGAGAACTTGCACAGGAGAGACAGACCACCGCTCTTGCTCCCACTGCGACAAACAGGAAGTCAAATAAATACACTTGCGTGCTCCCCGCAGAGCAGCAGGGCACAGGTTACTCGTAGAGGTCCCATGTTTACAACAGTCACACTGGCGCCTGTATTTGCATGTGTTGAAATGGGATCCTGCATTTACTCTTACTGCAGATATGACCAGATTGCACTGAGGCGCAAAGACTGAATTCTGTACACAAAGTTGTCCAATATTTAAAACAAAAATATACATTAAGTTACATTTCCCAAATAAATATTGGTCCATTTTCGTTCGTATGCCAAGTACATCTTCCTGAGACACTTCCAGAACCACAGACACATTTACACCCCATAGCTATCTTTTGTTCTATCCATGAGTACACGCTTTTGAGTCTTCCTTTGATTTTCCCTCCGCCTCTTTGGAGGCAAAATAACTTTTTCCATGCTAGACTTACTTCGACCATCCACTTATGAGATCATCCCTTATCGTATGACTTGCTCGCTCATCGGTGCCGCGACACACATAGTAAACGGATTTCTCTCGCCGCACCAGTGCAGCGTAATCTAAGACATGAGAGGCCATGTTTCAGATGCAAAAAACAAACTAGACAACGTTACAGCCAGATAAACAGGCCGCACTACCTGCAGCCGCTCCCATATTTACTGTAATTGACCTGAATGTACGTCTGTGCCGTGAAGTGATTATCCGTGTGAGAGTAATCTGTGTGCTTCGTTGAGAGGACAAACCCTAGAATAAATGTATACCAACGTTTCACTCGCATGCTGACAGAAATGTGTATAATAACAGTCTTTCAGCCAAAAAGGGTTTTGGAAAATACAAACGTGTTTATAGAAGCTTTCTTTGTGAAGTTGCACAGTATCAACGTGGTTCTCTCAACAGTCACTGCGCCGCGTTGCGTCAGAGTCTCGAGCGGTTTGTAGCCAAGTTCCACTCTGGCTTTGTGCTCTCTGGTACACACACGCATACACTCTCTCACTCACACACACACACACACACACACACACACACAAAGTACCTTTACATGAGGAACCACAATTGCAAAACATCCTCTGCCTTCATTCTCACCGTCATCATTTTACAACAGTCTATTATTGCTTTCATATACCAATACTGTCAGGCAAGAGCAAGGGAAATGTATCGTCCATTTAGTCTTGCAGGGAAGCAGTCCTGACTTGCAGCCCGGATAAAAATCACTGATGTGTAATTTCCAAAGCAAGTGTGAGTCTTTACAGGAAACCGTAAACACAACTACTGGATTATCCTTCAATGTGATGTAAGGCAGTGGAAGATGACCACATGAGCTTCCCTTCTTCAGACGTATGTATGCATACAACAAGTACCGCTTCCCTGTTTTTTCTTTCAAGTCCTCGTTAGTCTATACGTTAGAGACAGCGTTATTAGTATCTCGCGCTTGACGGATGCCGTATAGCCACTTGATGACTCTAGCGTTCCTCTCGATGACGGAGATGCCATAGGGGACCCGTTCGTTGGCTGTGGCTGGCCCGTCCTCGTCATCCTCCTCTCCTCCGTCCTCCCTCGCCCGGTCAGCCTCTGAGCTGGGCGTACTGACACTGCGGAGCTTGGAGACGGAGACAATGTCCGAGTTGGCTCTTGTGAAGCGCTCCACTCCGCCCATGCCCTCCACCTCATCCGGGTCGAGCCCGCAGTAGTTGAAGAAGCGCTCCAGGTCGGCTGTTGCACGGGAGTAACGGTCGCTTAGGTCCGACTTGGAGCGGTGCAAGGAGGGGTGCTTTCGGGCAGAGCCCTTGGAGCTGGCGTTTGATATACGAGTGAAAGCGGGGGAGGCTGGCGGGATCATGCCCGCTCGGACCAGCATGGGACTTGGGGGCAGGTAGGCTGGAGGGGGGGGCAGGATTTGAGGGGGGGGGGTGAGCTGAGGGTGGGGGTGGGGGTGGTTCTGAGGGGGGGGAGGAGGTGGGACCTGGGGGTGTGCCACTTGGCCCTGGGCAGTCTGTCTGGGCCTGAGCTGGGGCTGCAGCTGAGCCCTCTGAGGCTTCCTTATCTCAGCCTGAGGCCGAACGTCCACCCTGCGCACGGTCACCGAGTTAGGGGAGCTGTAGAGCCCTGGAACCCCAATGCGGGGTGCTCGTGCCGGAATAGGGGGCGGGCGGCGAGAAAGTTCTGCTGCAGGGGTCCGGGGGTTGTTGTTGAGTGGAGAGGAAGTGCAGGAGGAGGTAGATGAGGAGTTGATGGTGCTGTGATTCAATGGTTTGAGGTTGTTGAGGAGTCGGTTGCTCCTCTCCTGTTCTGCTGACAGGCTGCTGCCGATGCTCTTCGCTCCTGACGAAGGAGATGATGAGGAGGGGGAGGTGGAGGAAGAGGACTGAGAGCAGGGCATTGGTCCATCGCATACATCATTGATAAGATTATTCAGAATATCCAAGTTAAGAGCAGGACCTCTTCTCCCTCCAGGTCCCTCTCTCCCTCCTCCATTTTCCACATCTCCTGGGCAGCGGGGAACTTTGCGGGCTGGAGGAGTGCTGACCTGGCACTGGAGCATCATTCCCGGAGGAACAAGGGGCTTGCGGATGATTGGCGGTTTGATGGGAGCCTGGCGGGTGAGGGCCACCTGCTGGCTCTTTACGTACTTGGCCTTGTCGGCCTCCAGACGTTCTACAGCACTCAGTTTACGGGCCCCGGGCTCAGCCTGACGACGGAAGTAGTCTGGACCCTTGTTAAGTATCCTGAAGGGCATGGCAGAGGTGAAGGGAACCCCAGCCAGACGGCCGTCTGATGGCCGCAGGGTCTCCACCGGCATACTGGAAGAGCTGAAACAAAAAGTACGTGCACAGCCAAGATTAAACAAGACAATGATTTACTTTGTCTTTAATTTGGTAAATGTAACAATGTTGTTGACATGAGGAGATAATAATTGGACTAGAGACAAACAGAAGAACTGACAGAAGGAGAGGCGAATGAAAGTGGGGCTTTAGAGCTCCCACATGTCCTCTGAGCTTAAGAAAATAGCTCTTTTGTACCATCTCTTTTCTTCCCACTCTCCTCCCCCTCCTCCCTCACTCCCAGAGCCCCCTTTAACTTCCTTACCGGTCGCTGTGCTGCTGCTCTCACTTCTCTCCTTTTCTTCCTCCTTTCTTCTCCGTCGCCCCGCTTGCTCTTTTATCTGTCCTTCCCCCCCGCCCCCCCAGTACAGGCTCAGTGAAAAGCTACTTGTGGGACAGGGTCAGTCGGGGTCAAATTCCACATCAGGCCCCGCCAGACCACCTCTATCAGCTCAGCGGTGACCCCGAAGAGGGTAAGGCTGCAGAACGGGGTCACTGGTCAGCCACAGCGCAGCCGAGCTCTTTATCCAAAACACCAGGAATGGTAGATCCGCCGGCAATGATCCCAGCAACACAACACCTTTTATGATCCCCTTCACAGTCTCTTTCCAACTCGTCCGTCAAGCCCGTCCGCCCGTCTAGCCGTGATCTGACACAAAAAGCAGGCCGGCAACTCAGCTGGAGAGCCCCACAGTCCTGGAGAGGGTTAAAAAAGACATGGAAGTCCTAGTCAGATAATGGCAGAGCTCTCGGATTTCTGTTCACCTCATTAACAAAAGCATCCACACACCGTGATATACACACACACACACACACACTCACGCACACACACACACACACATCTTGTCCAGCTGACAGACAAGGACTCTCTTCAACACTGAAGTGGAGCAGACGGGACAGGCTTTAATACCGCGTCTGGCTCCTCCCAGTCGGCCAATCACACGTCGGACCGGGAGCCTCAGTGGGGCACAGGGGGCGGGGCGGGAGGCTGGAGGCGCGCTCCGATTGGTCTACCACCAAGGGGATTCTGACCAATTGGACCCCTCCCCCCTCTGAGCACAACAAAACACTGAGGCAGGGTTTTCATTCAAATGAAAATTCTTTGAAAGGGTGAAGGGAGGGGAGAAAGACAGGAGGACAACGGGCTACACAGCTGCAATTTTTTACATTGACTTGCATCAAACACAGCGGGATCCAATGAAAACACTGTGAAAAACACTGAAAGCCCACACAACACAAGTGTGTGAACAACAGAGACACAGTAAACAATGAAGGATTATCTTATTATAAGTCTAATTGTGCTTAAATGTGTATTTTAAACATTTAGCTGGTGCATGTACAGCAATGGGCTTAATGTTTACAATGCCTAAAAACGCACCACTAGAGACAAAGATACAAAGAGACAGACAGTGAAAGTTTTTCCCTGATTCTACACCTTCACGCCACCCAATTACTTCTATTATTTCTCTCAGTTTAAAGGACTTCAAAGCATTGCTGACACACACAATGTTCATCAGTTCCCCCCCCCCTCTTTCTCCAAGCTTAATTTCCCAGACAAACAATTCCTCTCACCACCCCCCTGGGGCGGCTGTGGCTCGATGGCAGAGCGGTCGTCCACCAATCGGAAGGTCGGCGGTTCGATCCCGGCTTCCCATGTGTCGAAGTATCTTTGAGCAAGATACTAAACCCTGAACTGCTCCCGAAGCTGCGCCTTCGGTGTGTGAGTGTGACTGGTTAGTTTAATTTGTACTGTTAGTTAGCAGTTAGCTCCTGCCATCAATGTGTGTGAACGGGGTGAATGTAGTGTAAAAGCGCTTTGAGTAGTCAGAAAGACTAGAAAGGCGCTATACAAGTACAGTCCATTTACCATTCCCCCTAACAGCCCTTCACCGCTGCTCATCCCTCCCCTGCTTCTTATCGTTTACCACATTACACT
The DNA here is from genome assembly GCA_011952105.1 of Coreoperca whiteheadi. NCBI lineage: Eukaryota > Metazoa > Chordata > Actinopteri > Centrarchiformes > Sinipercidae > Coreoperca > Coreoperca whiteheadi. Next base: position 2,452,545 of record CM022479.1, read on the forward strand.
CCGGGGTTACATCACACCTAGTTAGTGCGCACATTTCTCTCCCTCCTCCTCACCTCCACCATATCTATCCGCAAATTTTTAATTAGTCTTTTTATAGCCGTCTTCCAACTCGTCTCCCTCAACATGTGACCCTGTTTCCCCCCCACATCTCCCCCTCGCTCGCTCTCACCCCTGAACAGCAGAGCAGCAGCCAAGAGAGAAAGAGCGAAAGCGACCATGACAGCTTACACTTGGACACACACACACACACGCTTTCAGGCACTGCAAGAGCTCGAAAACCCGAAGATATGCACACACAGTCAAATAATTTGCTTTCATCTTAACCATGTGACAAACCAAAGAAGAGTTTAAAATAGTCGAGCGTATATTGCAAACACATTTGCATCACAGAAAATAATGATTCACAAACATTAAGCTATCAAAGGCCTTTGGGCAGACCTCTGGGGAGTACATTTACGGGACAGAGCAAAAAAAAAAAAACCACCATTATGGAAACAGTGAACGCAAAACAAAGACAACGATCTGAGTGAGAAGAAAACTGAACTTCCAGGCAAAGAAAGGACGGATTGCTCTGTCCGCTTCAGTTCGAGGAAGACAAACCCACCATGTGAGACGCTCACAAGATGATGACATCACCACAATTGGGACTTTTGGCCTATCAAAAGGGTTTAATGATCTTCAGAGGGAGACCCACACAGATGTCTTCAAATTACTGAGCTCTTCTTAGTTAAGAGCACTCCATGGATTTAGCATTGCTGTTCTGTCACACTGTCAGACTCATGATTAACAGTTAAACAAATGCAGCAGAACCAGAGATACCGTCTTTATTATTACACACATTCTTCTTCCTTGTCAAAGCGTGGTGCCAACATTACCCACAATGCAACTTGACCGCCGACAGTTCAGTCGGGGATTCGAGTGCGTTACGCTAGTGGCGGCTGATGCAGCCAAGTGACATCACTTGAGGCAGTTCAGCAGATTTCACACAGCTCTCTCTGGATTGCACATGACACAACACTTTTGTCCCACCTGCCAGAGAAAACGTGTGCGCCAGTAGAGTAAACGCACAAAAAGACCAGAGCCAACCACTGATAGTTTACACATACGGTGTCCAGCCTAGAGAATATTTGAACACCATTAAAATAAGCCATTAAAGCATATTCTATA